>OZ012703.1:52507073-53006974 GCA_963942595.1 Cylloceria caligata
CGGTATCTTGCCCTATCCTAACAGCTATGTTTAATCTCTCTCTTGTATCTTCAGAGTTTCCTCAGTACTGGAAGAAAGCTTTTCTTCGGCCCTTGTCTAAAATAAAAAAGCCTCTCTCACCATCAGATACGCGACCAATAGCTAATCTGTCTGAAGTGTCGAAAATACTTGAGCGGCTTATTCATAGACAACTGACTGATTGGATTGATAGCAATAAGATATTTGATGCACGTCAATCAGGATACCGTAGTGGGTTCAGCACTCAGTCAGCCCTTCTGCGTATTTGCGAAGATGTTAGGCGTAATATAGATAGAAGACGCATGACCATCCTAATTTTGTTTGATTTTAGTAAAGCATTTGATACAGTTCCGCATCTACAACTTCTTTTGAAACTAAAGAAGATCGGACTTTCTCATTCGGTTCTTGACTGGATTTTCTCATATCTGACAGGAAGAACTCAAGCAGTTATTGATGATCACGGAGACTGCTCTACCTGGCTACCTACGACGTCAGGAGTCCCGCAGGGTTCTGTCCTTGGACCGCTCTTGTTCTCGCTGTACATCAATGACATCAGTTCTGCATTACAAAATTCACAGCACATGATATTTGCTGATGACACCCAAATTTATCTTGATTGTTGTCCGTCACAACTCAACCAGGGCATTAGGTTGATATCTGAAGATGTCCATGCTATAGCTAACTTTGCGGTAACAAATGGTCTCAAGCTCAATATTTCCAAGTCTAAGATTCTTATACTAGGCAGTAATTCTTACACCCGCCAGCTGGATTTCTCTGAAATATTACCGATCACATTAAATGGTGTTATTCTTCCATTCGTTAACGAAGCCCGCAATCTGGGTGTCACTATGGAGTGTAACTTGTCGTGGAAATCTCAAGTACAGCATATATCACAAAAAGTGCATTTTATTATTCACAAGTTGAAATTTCATCGCAATGCTCTTTCCATGGAAGTAAGGAAGTTACTTATCACTTCTCTTATTTTCCCTCAATTAGATTATTGCTGCCTTGTCTAGTCTACCACAACTTATCAGATGTACTAAATACAAAATTAGAACGCCTTGTCAACTATTGTATTCGTTTTATCTTTGACTTGCGACGGGACACTCATATCACAACTTTTAGACGTCAACTTGGCTGGATCACAGTACGATCAAGACGTCTTTACTTTCTTGGTATAGCTATGTTTAGAGTTGTCCGTCAAAGTACACCAGCCTACATACAAGAATTATTTATACGAACAACAACTTCAGTTGAACGACCCTCAAGGCAGCCTCGATCAAGCTTTGTCATCCCTTCTCACCGTACAGCGACTTACCATGAAGGGTTTTCGCTATCTGGCATTTATTTCTGGAACTCGTTACCATCCAATATTACTACGTCGCCGAGTTTAGAAGTTTTTAAGAATCGAATCTATACTTATTTATTTAACTATGTAGATGCATGCTAGGGTTAACGATGTTAGTTTAGATTGTTTTTAATTGCATATTCTTAGTTTATATTTTCATTTATATTTTGTATTCTAATTATAGTATTTCTATTATATATTTAATCTTACTTTTAGTCTTATTTACTTTTGAATGTATCATTTTGCCAAAGGCTTGCCAAGGCATAATAAACAATCAATCAATCAATCAATCTCTCTCTCTCTCTCTCTCTCTCTCTCTCTCTCTCTCTCTCTCTCTCTCTCTCTCTCTCTCTCTCTCTCTCTCTCTCTCTCTCTCTCTCTCTCTCTCTCCTCTCTCTCTCTCTCTCTCTCTCTCTCTCTCTCTCTCTCTCTCTCCTCTCTCTCTCTCTCCCTCACTCACTCACTCACTCACTCACTCTCTCACACTCACACACATCTTTTTAATCATGTTGATGTAAATTAGTTTTCATTTTTGTTCATGGTAGTATAGTGAGAGCAATATATCAATATACCAACAAATTCGATAATTCTGTATAGTCAATTTCCTACTTATAAGCTAGTTCTAGTTTTACTCTTATTTTTATAATTACTTTTAAGTTTATTATTATAAGATTCTTGCTTTAATCGCATTTCTGTATAAACCAATCTCATTGGATTTAGCATAGCTTCTTCTAGTTTATAAAAATATTAATATATTATTGTCATAAATATTTGCAAAAGGCTTGCCAAGGCATAATAAAACAATCAATCAATCTCTCTAGTCCCATACAATTTAGGGCTACGAGGTAATATCATCTCTCCAGATCCGACGGTAAATGTCAATAGATGCAAACGATGGATTGGAGCGTAAGTCGTCAATGCGGTGGATGTAAGAAAAATATAAAAGGAGAGGCAGTATATTGCCCAATATGTAATAAATATTTTCATCCAAATACGAAATGTCAGTCAACCCATAAAATCTATAATAAAAAAAATCAACTAGTAATATGTCAGGTGGAAACAGAAAAGATCGAGAATAGAAGGAGAGAGGGGAGATAAAAAATTTGAGGATAGTGTAAATAAAGCCGAACTGAGAAATAAATGAGAAAAGAACGGAATCACGAAGAAATATATATGGAAAAAATCAAACGGTGTATATCAAAAGAATTACTTGGTGATACACTGAAGATTGTAATAAAAAAGATAATGCAAGAAGTCGTAGCAGAGGAAGTAGGAAAGGCACCGAAAGTACTACGAGAAGAAATAGTTAGATTGAGAACGGAAATGAATAATAGCTCAGAACAGTACGAGCAATGTAAAGTAAAAAATAGAAGTAATGACGAAAATAAATTCAATAAAGGATGGGAGTATTCCGAAATTGTACAAAAGAACGGATAATAGTAGAACCAGTAAGTGAACAGACAAGCGAAACAACAGTGGGTATGATGAAAAATAATGTAGATATAATGAAACTGGATTTGGAGTAGATAGTCTAATAAAAGCAAGAAAGGGAAAAGTTATAGTAGGATGCGAAAAAATGAAAGACCGAGATATATTAGCAGGGGCATTAAAAGAAAAGATGGGGCCACAGTATAAAATCTACGCACCAAACAAGAAAGTACCGAAAACAAAAGTCGTAGGGATAGAAGAAGAGATTGTAAAGGAAGACGAGTTGAAATTCATAAAAAAAGTGAGCGTACAAAACGGTATAGAGAGTGACAGAACTTCAAATAAAATGAAAATGATTAAGAAATCAAAGGCAGAGAAAATGAATCAACTATAATATTATAAGTTGATCAAAAAACACACAAAAAGCTAGCTCAAGGAGGGAAAATGAAAGTAGGTTGGAAATTGTGCCCAGTGTACGACTACGTAAGTGTGACCCAACGTTTTAATTGCTGGGGATATAATCATTTTGCAAACGAATGCCGAAATGGAACATGTTGCAGAAAATGTGGAGACAAGTACAATAGTAGGGAATGTACATCGACCATAAAAAAGTGCATAAATTGCACGAAGACATTTGGAAAATAAAAATTAGAAAATATTGATAACAATCATGAAGTCACTGATGTAAAATAGGAGAAATATATTGTACGAAGATGAATAGCAATTAGTAGATGACGATAGACGCCTCAATAATGCAATCATATTACTAATTAAGTCACAAGGATCCATACACAATAAAGATTGAATAGAACTTCTGCTGGATAATCAGCTGGCGCACGGCGATCGATATTTGCCGTGCGTTTACCTGTTGCTGCGCTCGGCTATGCCGGAGATGGCTGAGGCAGGGCCTCGCAGAGCCGAGGCTGTGCCTCGCAGGCGTGCCGTGTTAAGCGAGAGGCTATCTCTCTCGCTTGACTTCGGCATTGCTCACCAGCTATCTCACTCATTTGACTTCATCGCACAACGACGCTTTCGTAAAGCGCAGCCATATTGTAAAATGTGGCACTTACGTAAAAACCCGCTTGGACAGCGCACACATCCTCGGTTCACTCGCTCGAAATTTTCACCATCTCACCGGATCTTCACAACATTTTCGTGCTCACCAGGACTCATATACACGGTAAGATTACATCGTTACAATTTCCCTAAATTCAATGACGGTGCGGCGAGTAAATCTCATCGGTACATCAACATAAAGTTCTCATTCTGTGGCGTGCTCTGCAGCGCGGGCTGTACCACGTTTTCACATCACTTGTTGCACACTCTATTAATATGATTGCGTGTGTTCTTATTGATTCACTGTACTTTCCCCCAACTAAGCTTGCTGGGAAAGTACTGTGAATTCATTCCACTCATTTGTGTATCCTCAAGCTCACTTGGCCTTGCTCTGCAGCGTTGGCTGCGGCACGGTCTGTCAAGTCAAAATTCCAGCACTCAAGCAATATATTTGCAAGTGCTCTCACTCTTACCCTATACATTCTCTTTTGCAATTCTACAGAGAATTTACTGGGAATGAGTGACATCTTATAAGCTCTCACATTTCTCATTCCGTGGCGTACGATGCAGCGCTGGCTGCACCACGTACACTTCACTCATTAACAGACAGCACACAATTAACACAATTGTGTGCTGGTCACTAAAATCAAAAGTCAATTCAATTCATTTATTTGTATCCACTTTCTAATTTTCTATTTTTTGTGTATTTATTTTTATAACATTTATTTTCTTCTAAATTTGTCATATTTTGTAACCGCCAAGCGGATGGTAAAGTGAACCACTTTCTCTATAAAACATCCTGCAGTCTGGTTTCTTTGTTTCCCTGTCGTGAGTGAAGCTTCATAATTTTCAATACATTCACAGATTCGCTCAACTACATCTGGACGGATTCTCAAACAACTTCTAATCGTGAAAAACAAACCGAAGGTTATATGACTAACAGAAACGCATATTACAGAAGAAATAAATGATACGGAATTGAGTATTGACAATCACAAAATGATACGAAGTAATACCGAAAACAGTAGAACTGGAGGTGTATTGACCTATGTGAGAAATGAAATAATATATAAAGTTTTGACAACAAAGAACACAAACCAAAATACATGGATTAATACAATACAGCTATTGGGAAAATTTAAAGATATTGTGATATGTAATGTGTACCATTCTCCGAACAAAAGTGATGAGGCATTTATTGACGAAATTATAAATGAATGTGAAAATATAATTGATATAGGACATCTTATTGTACTGGGAGACTATAAAATTAACCTAAGGAAAAAAAATCAATGCACCAACAGACTGACCCAAAATCTAGGAAATATAGGACTTAAGCAATATGTAAAACATTATACGAGGATAACTGTTGAGAATTCCTTCCGGATGAACCTTGACCGATCTGTGAATATATTGGAACGGGATGAGAACTCACTCGAGGCAAGAGGAAAATAACCAGACACATAAATGTTATACTGAGAAAGTGGTTTATTGCTGCCTTCCTTCGCAGTATTCAAAAATTCAATTTCAAAACAACACCAGTCTAATAAAATATATGAAAATTCAGACCAAAAAGACTTTAATTTAGAAAATTATCCAAAATGTAAATTTTGCAAACAAATACAAATTATAAAAAAGATTAACAAATTGAGCTGTAAATTGACATACTATGAGCAGCACACAATTATATTAATTGTGCGCTGAGTGAAGACATGAGCAAGCGGTGCATACAACGGAGTGATAGCTACGCCGCACGACACGCTCAGACTGGTGAGTGCAAAAACATAAATGAGTTAGTAATTAGAATTTGGCATTGTAATGTGAGCAGCACACAATTAAATTAATTGTGTGCTGAATATGAACTTGAGACATCGGTGCGTGCAACGCAGTAACAGCTACGCAGCACGACACGCCGATGCCATTGAGTGCGAAAATGTGTGCGTAACTCACTGCAACCACTCAGCACTGTATTGCAGTGTAGTTGCAATGAATTAATAATGAGAGCACTCTCTGTGTATATTGCAGGAGTGCTTTTCTTATGTGTACTTAGCCACGTAATCAGCACTGCGTAGCACAATGCAAATAGATATTGAGGCTGTACGGTTGAGCAAAATTATTCACTGCACTTTCCCAGCAGATTTACTGGGGAAAAATGCAGTGAATGTGAGGCACATGCTTAATTATATTAATTAAGCCGGCAAAACGACATGAGGAGAACGTGGTACAGCATGTGCTGCAACGCACGCCACAAGTGAGACCCAGTGCTGATGTACCATTTTCTCCTCTCTGACAGTGAATTTATACGTAATTATGCCAGAGCACTCTTACCTTGAGCAATGAGTCCTGAAGAGCGAGAGGTTGAGCGAGTCCGATGAATAATGTCCAAAGAAAATGCTTGAGAGTCCTATGGATGCGCGTGCTGTACAGTGGATGTGTGTCGCAAAAGTGCCAAATTCTCAAGATGGCTGCGAGTATGAAAGTTTCGTTGGGCGCTGGAGTCAGTTGAGCGAGATAGCCGGTGAGCGAAACCGAAGTCAAGCGAGAGAGACATCCTCTCGCTCGACGCGGCGTGCCAACGAGGCACATCCTCGGTTTCGCGAAGCCCATGCCTCGGCTATCTTCGACTCAACCGAACAACGCGTGGTAGAGCAGCGCAACAGGTAGGCGCACGACGATTATCGATCGCCGTGCGCCAGCTGATTTTCCAACAATAACAGAAACGTCAAGGACAATGATAGACTTAGTTTTTTTGAACTTTCATTTTGTTATCATATATAAAAGTTATATATAAAAGTTGAGCTGAACGAAATTGACGAACATACAAATAGGATGACAGAATTTTATATGCGTGACTTTAAGAATTTCAATGTAAATATATTTAATCAATCATTGAGGAAGGACATGGAAGAAAAATATGATCCACCAGGAAGTGTCCACGTAATGGCAAATAATATAGTTGGATGTATGGTAGAAAATATAAATAGAATAGCACCGATAAAAAAGAAACAAATACCTATGAAGTGGAAAGAAAAACCGTGGATAACTGAGGAAGTTAGAAGAGTCTGTACAAAAAGGGATGGAGCATACATAAAAGCTACAAAACAAGATAATATAATACAGTAAAAGAATAGGAGAGTAGTATGTGTACACCTTTGCTCCATCCCACTCCTATCCCCACTCCTTCCCCCACCACGCGGCTACCCCCTCCACCTCACTTTTCCACCGCCGCGCTACCTGCTCTGCTTGACCAGTGCCGGTAACATGGAGATGGTAAAGTGAGGTGGTGTGGGTACCTTGGTGAACAAGGAAGAGTAGAGATAAGAGTAGGATGGAGCAAAGGTGTACACATACTTGGAAAAATGAATAAAATTATGTACTCACCACCACCGCAGCTGTTGTAGGCATCTACCCTCCTGCCAAAGCGAATTTAAACTCCTGTCTCTCGAATGTACTCTCTCACACACGCACACACACACACATACACATGCACAGCGTCTTTAATTCATTACTACGTCCTCGTCAAAGCCCTCGTCCACGGCGTCGATATCGTAGCCGATATCTATCTCATCACCGAGGGCTTCTATAATAAACGCAGCCACATCCACGCGTTCACCGTTCGATAAGCGAACCCGCGGAACGTTATCGCCGGCAAGAGGTCGCATCATGACAGCGATCAAGTCATCTCCGCCGCACGCTTCTTCGACGAGCTGCTCGATACCTGCAACATCCACGCGTTCGAGTCCGTATATGGAAAACTCCATGACAAGAACCGGCAGCATACTTGCTAGAGGATCCGGATGAAATAGGTGAGACCAGTCGATGTAAATAGTTTCGCCGAAATCGACTAGCAACACCTCGCAGTACCCATCAAAGTCCGGGTAAACCACTTCCCCGCGGACAACGTTATTGAAACGAGGCACAATACAGGACATGCCGATATGCAACTCCCCAAGTTCAATGGGTCTTCCACGACGTTCCACTAAATACACACTACGCAGGAGTTCTTCCAGCTCGTCGTATGCATCGCACATTTCCTGCGTACGCAGAAACACACTCATTACACTCTCGACAAACATTAATCGGCACCAAAACGCGTCGCTTAAAATCTCCTTGCCGTATCGTGGATACATATTGCTTTTTATTGTTTCCAAGTAGGATGCCAAAGACAGACTAAATGCTCGAGATGCTACTAGAGAGTATCACGGGCATAAAGATAACAACCTCCTATGAATCATAACTAGGTATCCATCACTTTGAATGCAACGAAAGAGGTATTCGAGCATGCATACCCCGGCGCTATGCTCCTCGCAAAGTGCTTGCTCTGCAGTAAAAGATATAGAATATGATCCCTCACAGAGAGAGAGAGAAAGACTTCAATTATTATGCTATAAAAATAAGAGACGCAGTAAGATCAGATATTTTTAAACTAACCAATATTTTATGGAAAGCACTTTATACATTTACCGTCGTATGCAACAGCCCTGCAAACACGGTCATCCACGCTCGGAGATTCCTTCACCGTTAATTTTATTTCTATCGCTATATGGAATTAATTTGTATTATCACTCGTAATATTGGTTTTAAATTATTTTACGCTGTGGACGTTGTCATCATAGTGTACTTCTGGAAAAAGAACGAAACAACTATTTAATTGAGCGCACTGATCAATAAAAAACATCGTGTACAGAATAATCGATATTGTCTTACCTGATATGCCACGCCTCATTATACAAAGTTGGCAGCGTTGATGATCTTCTGCTACCGACGACAACTGCGGATGAGGATGTCGGGTGGCCCTTTTCTTTCCCGAAGTTAGCTCTATCTGTACAGTATATGTATCTTCCTCTCGCTCTCCATGACACGAATAACGAACCCTCGGTGTCGGCTCATATGCAGGGGTTGCTCGCTCTGCAAAGCGATTTTTAATTAAAAATAAATATCACATGATTTTAAATTATTTTATATTTTCTACTTACCAAGTTCTGCTGCTTTGCTGCTAATCGACATTGGCACGTATTCCATGATCTGCTGTGTTAATGAAGCAGAGACGAGCGATCCGTCTTCTTTCTAGCGCAGACCTTTGCTGATGCTTCGGTTTTACGACTGTCTCTCTCTCTCTCACTGTGACTGACATCGGCGTATACTTTATAATATTTCGAGCGAAATGTACACTATATACAATTATTTACAACAGTTTCTTTATCACAAATAGCTGCACATACGTAGAATTATTGCGTTCGCGACGCAACACCCGATGCATGATCAGCGATATGACCACGAAACAGCACAATTATTTCGGACAAAATAATTTTTATAAACTCCGTATCCTCTGGCGTTAGCAAGATCGCGATGTGTTCGAGCGCTTCTTCAAAGAAGTCCTTGGAACCGATGATCTCATACGCTACTGCACGAGGCATTTCACTGACAACTATTTTTTCACGGACATATGATACCACCTCGTGCATACACCTCTGAATCGTTTCACTTTTGCTCTCTAGAGCCTGCATATGAATATCAATTCTTCTACTTATTTCGACGAGCATATCAAATGTAGACCGCTGAAGAACAATGTTTGGAGAGTATTTTCGGAAGCGTTTCCGTTTCGATTCTCCAGATTCTTCTTGATTCTCGTATTCCTCATCAACGCTACCGCTTATTTTACCAAATGACACAGCTCTGTGCTGGTAACACGAGGTTAAAAGTGTGTAATGCGTTGTGTGCTCTATGCGGGTATTACACATTTTCTCGGCATCAGTCCCATGAGCTTCGAAATATTGTTGAACGCGAGAAAAATCACTTTTAAACACTCGCCACTCGTCCGCACCGAGTGTAATTCCGGTAAAAGTATTCGACAATATTTTCACCACCGGTGTAAGCGTACACGTAGAGTTCAACTCGAACCCGGCTACGATTATTTTACCAAATGATTTATTTAAACCGTACATAACGGGGTTCACTATATACTGCGATATCGCATGAGACTTAGCACCGTTATTTGCCATTTTTATTGCTTTCCTGTAGACTGTAACTTTTCGAATGAATCGTCGGTCGTGTTCATACTCCGTTTTATACAGATTTCCCCCACCACCTAATTGCATTGCCTCTTCTTTTGATACTGCAAATCATACGCCTGAAAATTGCTAGCCAATATCCTTTTATATTTGTCGCATTCTCCTCAACAGCCTAGTAACAGCAGCAGATATATCCCAAAACTCTTGCATACTCGCGCACACTTATGCGCACACGCACACATTGACATACAGATAATATGTACCATGAAAACTAAATAATATTCGTCGGTGAAATTTGATGATTTTCCTCATGGGCGAGTGCCTTGAAATTAGATGAAAACAATATGACTTTCAGCAGCGAAACTCGATAACTAAGTACATCATCATCGCTAAATATTTCCCTAGGTCTTGCTTTTGTAAAGCGATCGCGTGCGGCCATCTTCTTGGTTAGTCGTATTCATTACATCGTTGCAGTATATGCAGAGAGAGAGAGAGAGAGAGAGAGAGAGAGAGAGAGAGAGAGAGAGAGAGCTTGTTAAAGGAATATATATAAAAGTGAGCCGCTTTGAAAATTCTCTAGTTAATTGTCTGATTTACTGTGGTTACTACTACTACTACTACTGTGACAGCATAATCATGGTCAGAGTGGTAAAGCGCTCATTGATAAGAAAATTGATAGAGTTTATATTGAAGCGTAGACCGTCGTTGCGTTCGCGCTGGGGTAGAAGAAATTTACAGATCACCCTATGGGAACTTCCGACACAGGCGGTTGTTCGTAAAATTCGCGGTATGCTGTGCGAGTGTCATCAGCGCGATTTAGTTGACGCGTATAATATTGGATTGTTTGATAATCAAATAATTATTGATTCGGTGGTGCGTGTTATTCGTCGACGAGGTTGGCTGAATGAGACTGCTCTGCAACCCATACTCAATGAAAGACGTAAGTAATATACAGCGCTAATTACTTTTATTTTATTTCCTTTATTTCATAAGATTTTTATATAGTTCGACGGTATGAGGACGCAGAAATGGGATCCGACACCTATGATTTCGATGAGGAGGGTAGAACCGATTCAGATGATCATAGCAGGGACAACGATGGCGACAGCACCGTAGGGAATCGCTGGATAAATTTTACCCAGCCATTCTGCGGTTATAAACCTACAAACGGTCTTTTCATGGCAGGCCCCTCGAGAGAACCAGATGAATCCGTCGCAGGCCCATCGCGACAATACAGTTCAAACGATGATGCCAGCAGCAATACAGACAGCGAGGAAGAAGAAGAAGAAGAAGAAGAAGAAGAAGAAGAAGAAGAAGAAGAAGAAGAGGAGGAGCAAGAAGAAGAAGAAGAAGAAGAGGAGGAGGAGGAGGAGGAGGAGCAAGACGTAGACGATGACGACGAGGAGGAGGAGGAAGAGGAGGAGGAGGACCCTGTAGATTCAGGTAAGCTTTTAATAATACAACTACGCTGACAAAAATAAAAAAATTACGCGGATAATAATAGTAAAATGAAAAAGCAGGGTACGAGACGGACCCAAACGTTTTTCGCTTTGCACGATTCACTGTGCCGAGACCGCCGACAATCGAGTTGGTTTACGAAATGCGTCGGCGGTTCCCGGGTGCAGTCGACGGATTCGAGGACTAGAAGCAAATATAAGTTTGTAATTCTTACGTTACACGAATTATATGCATAGTATATAGCCAGCGACAAACAAAAATTTAAAGTAAATTAAATAAAAATTCTAATAAATGGTTTAATTATGCCTGCAGGTGGACAGACCGGCGATGGAAGGACTGTTGCACGGGGTGGTGATATTTTGCCTCCTGGTGAACGTTTCGGTATCGACAACGAGCAGAGACGTTATTTTTCACGCTTTAGGATGCAGGGTCGAGAGACAGATTTTTATTTTCGTCAGCCACCGGTCGGTATCGATCATCTGACATGGTTCGAGGGAGGTGTACGAGATGTTCTCACACGTCTTACAGAATCGTGCGAAGGACATGATTATGTGGGTATGACTCTGAGCGTACCGTCTTTTGCGCAAGGACCTGTATGGTTATCATTTCGACCAGCTCGTGACATCGTTCCCGACGATATATGGCGACTAATTAATAGTGTAGCTCAGAGCGCGCGCGAATTTCGAATAGACGCTGGTACATGTAGAATGACGACGTGTATAGTACGAGGCGTCGAAGGAGCCGGTGTGGGCACTAGGCTTACACACGAGTCTATAGCAAAAAAGTCAATTTTACGCATAAGTAATCGCGATAATTTGTGTCTACAACGATCCCTTGTCACTGCCCGAGCGCATGCCGAACGCGGTCAAATACGTACGGGTGTGCTACACAGACGATGGTGTCAAATTCGGAACGGGCTTCGAGGTGCGCAATATACAGCGGCGATAGAGCTCACACGTAATGCAGGGGTAACGACACCGTCTAGGGGGTGTGGTGCGCGCGAAATTCAGCTCTTTCAGGAGTACTTGGTTCACGAGGGTATAGCGATTGTTGTTTATGAATTTCTCACCTTCGGAAAACGCGTTCCGGCTCTGTACGATGGGCGAAAATACGTACTCACTGCAACAGGTAAAATTAATCATACACTCTTTATTCTCTATTACGAGCGTTCTCATCACTATCAACCGATATTAAATCTCGCCGGTGCGCTAGGTAGTCGGGGGTTCTGCACGCAATGTAATTCCAAGTATATTCGAGTACTCGAGCATCGATGTAGCTATCAATGTGCTCGCTGTAAATCCACTTATTGCAACGGTAATAGAGACTCTCAGCCTGAGTATTGCGCAGACTGTAATCGTTCGTTCTTTGGTGCTTTTTGCCTCGCTCATCACAAGAGTGAGGGCTCCGCGGGTATCACGTCTCGTAAATATAGACGGTACAGCGTCTGTAACGCATTGAAAATCTGTAGAGGCTGCTCGCGTATGATTAAAACCACAGATAAAAAGATGCATGTATGTGGTATATCGTTTTGTACTACATGCAAACAAACGCGGCCGACTACGCATGCATGTTTTATAGCACCTCTTAAGAAATCAGATGCGCAAAAGGAGAAGAAAAAAGACAAGTCTTGCACGAGATTTTTATTTTATGATTTTGAGACGCAGCAACACGCGCAATTGCATGATGATAAATCGACACGAATTCACGAACCGAATTTATGTGTCGCACAATGCGTATGTATGGCATGTCTGGATATCACAGATATAGAGACAGATTGTGCTAACTGTGGTAAACGTGAATTCGTGTTTATCGATGATCCTGTTGGGGATCTCGTAAAATTGGCATTATCGCAAAAATTTAAAAAGACCATCTGCATCGCCCATAATGCTAGAGGTTTCGACGCACAATTTATTCTACGGTATTTAATCGAGGTGCAAAAAACACAGCTGCCCTCTCTGATTATGAACGGTACGAAGATTGTCTCGATGAAAATTGGCGATGTCGTTTTTCTCGATAGTCTAAACTATTTACCCATGGCTCTTAGTGCTTTACCTAAGGCCTTTGGTTTCGCTGATGAGATGGCAAAAGGTACATTTCCCCATTTATTCAACACACCGGAATATCAGAATTACTCAGGTCCTCTGCCGGCTTTGCATTTTTACTCACCCGATACCATGTTCTCAGCGGATCGCGAGCGCTTTTTAAAATGGTATGAGGAAGAATCGAGTCGCGTAGATTATAAATTTGATTTTGCGACGCAATTTGTGCAATATTGTCGTACAGATGTTACGGTTTTGAGACGAGCGTGTTTAGCTTTTCGAGAGTTACTTATACGTTGTGGGAGCGTGTGCCCCTTTACAGAAGCATGCACGATAGCATCAGCATGTATGAGAGTATTTCGAAAGAATTTTCTACAGAAAGATCGCATTGCGGTGTTACCACCAGGAGGATATCGCTGGGGCGATAAGCAATCGCGCAAGGCCGTCGTATGGCTCGTATGGCTCGAGCGTGAGCTCAACTGCGTTATCGCTCATGCTGGACGCACGAGAGAGTATCGCCCTCCGGCCGGCCTACCGGCCGTGGACGGTTACTACGTGGATGCGGGGGTCCATCACGTTCTTCAATTTCATGGCTGCTTTTGGCATGGTTGTCCACGATGTTATCGCGTGAATAGAGATGCTCGAACTAAATTCGGTGATACAATGGATGAGCGATACGAGCGTACCATTCTTATTTCCGGGCGAATCAGATCGAAAGGGTACACTCTAACCGAAATATGGGAATGCGATTTTGACAGATTACTCGAGAATAACGAGGAAATGTCGATATACGTGAAAAATCACGCCATGGTCAAGCAGGCGCCTCTCGAACCACGCGATGCATTCTTTGGCGGTCGAACGGAAAATTTTGTAAGCTTGTACGACGTCGCGAACGGGGAGCAGATACGCTATGTGGATGTTTGCTCGCTGTATCCGTGGGTATGTAAGAATGGAAAATATCCCGTTGGACACCCGAAATTGTTCGTAGGTGACGAGTGTCGAGAACTCGTAGGACTTGAAAACGATCTAAGTGTCGTCGAGGGTCTCGTGAAGTGTACCGTGCTGGCACCGCGCGATTTGTATATACCCGTACTGCCTGTTCGCATGCATGGGAAACTACTGTTCCCCCTGTGTAGAACGTGCTGTACAGATATGGACACATCCGAGGTTTGTACACACGATGACACGACTGAGCGAGCGTTTGACGGCACATGGGTCGTGGACGAACTGAGAAAAGCTGTGTCGCTCGGATATAAAGTGACGCGTATCTATGAAATTTGGCAATACGTTGTTACGCAGTATGACTCGACAACGCGACGAGGCGGTCATTTTGCCGAGTACATCGATACATTCCTAAAAATAAAACAGGAGGCGAGTGGTCCGCCAACAGAGTGTAACGATGACGAGGAAGCAATAGAGCGTTTTATAGCATTGTACAAGGAGTCTGAGGGTGTATATCTCGAGCGAAGTGCTTTGCAGCCAAATCCGGGTTTACGTTCACTAGCGAAATTGGCTCTTAATTCATTCTGGGGAAAGTTTGGTCAACGAGAGAATCTCACGAAAACCGTTATCGTCTTCACGCGCGCGGAGTTAATGAATTTACTAACGAGTCCGGAGATTGAGGTGACGGGGATGCTACCGGTTAATCACAAGATTATGTATGTAAACTATGTGAGCAACCGCGATGCTATCCAACCATCACCGACATCAAACGCCGTGATTGCAGCATACACGACGGCACAGGCACGCCTAAAATTATACAGTTATCTTGAGGGGCTCGGGCGGCGAATATTGTACTGCGATACGGACTCCTGTATTTACGTGAGCCATCCCGGTGGTAACGAGTATGAGCCACCAATCGGTCAATTTCTAGGAGATCTTACGGATGAATTAAGTGAATACGGGCCTGGTAGTTATATAACTTCGTTCGTTTCGGGTGGACCAAAATTTTACGCATACCTTGTCCGTAAACCCGACGGTACGATTATTGAAAAATGTAAAGTGAAGGGTATCACGCTAAACTTTGCGAATAGCCGTCACGTAAATTATAACGCATTACGATCTTTCGTGACAGGAGCAAGGAGCGTACCTATTATTTTAAAATTCGACGCTATTCGACGTACGGAATTTCATCATGTAGTAACGCGTAAAGAAACGAAATCATGCGAGCCTGTTAACACGAAGCGAAAACGGCACGGGCTGTACTCTACTGTACCGTATGGCTATTGTGAAACACGCTAATTAGTATAACGCAAAAAGTATATAGTTTTACGGGTGAATTCGCGATATTTAAAAATAATCTTTTTGTCGAATTTCATGTAACATATTTACTGTGTACAATACATTGAAAAATTGATTTATCATGTATAAAATCGTTATCGGATCGTTCTTTTTGTGCTGCTATTCGTAACAGTAGCTGCTATCTCTCTACCGTTCCCTTTTGTGCTGACTTTCTCATCGTTGATTCCTTTTGTCCCGTCTTTCTTATCGAGTGTTTCCTTTTGTTCTGGCTTTCTAGTGCTACATCCGTGGATATAATATCGTTGTTTAGAATTTGATGATTCGTAAAATTTGTATATAGAGATGTATGCATAGTGAAATAAAAATATTGCTTTATTTGTGAGAAATATAAAAATTATCGTTATTTAATATACATACAGCGTAAACGCCAGCTTATACCGCGGGCCCGCGCCTCATCAGCTAGTGCAGGCGCGCCGCGTCTTATCAGCTCTTTAAGGCCGCGAAAATAGCTGATGCCGCGGGGTCGCCCCCGCCGCCGCCGCCGCCGCAGCCGCAGCCGCGGTATAAGCTTATTTAAGAGTATGCTGATTGATTTTGATAGACACTCATCGATATGGATACACGTTGGAAACATCCATGGACAGCTGTGATAAGCGGTCCTACGGGATGTGGTAAAACATATTTTGTAAAAAAATTCTTTAAATACATGCGCGAAATGACGGATGTCCCGTTCGAGCGTATACTTTTTTATTACTCAGAGTGGCAGTCCGGGTATTCAGAGTACGGTGATAAAATCGAATTTCGCGAGGGTTTACCGCAAGCAGTAGACTACTCGAATGACGCAAGACCTAAACTTGTGGTCATTGACGATCTAATGCGCGAGGCATCCAACAATACTGTGGTCGATCTTTTCACCAAGGGTAGCCATCATAAAAATCTTAGTGTCATTTTCATCACGCAAAATCTCTTCCATCAGGGTCACGGGCAGCGCGATATCTCCTTAAACGCTAATTATATCATTGTCTTCAAAAATCCGCGAGATCGCGCGCAAATTCAGCACCTAGCCCGCCAGGTATGTCCCGAGAATCCGCGATTTTTGCAGGAAGTATATTTCGATGCAACAGCCGCACCGCACGGCTATCTATTATTCGACTTGAAACAATCGACGCCTGATAATTGTCGATTTCGCGCCTGTATATTTCCCGATGACCAATACCATTACGTTTACGTGCCTCAAAAAGCAATAAAAGTTCGCGATGCATCGCGCGATGTACCAGTAATGCGCTTGTAATGGCGTTGCGCGGACCTCTCGATAAAAAGCAGATAATTATATTGCAAGCGTTGTGTTATCTGAAGCAAGAGCAACGACGTGCAATTTTGCGCAAAGCAGATGTAGCGCTTGTACGCTGTATATGCGAGTGTGCTCTAAACGTTTTACAGGGAAACGTGAGTCTGAACAACGTGCAAAAGAATCATCTTCGGAGGCACGCGACAATTCTTCGACGACTAGCCGCCAAAAGGGGAAATTGGAGCGGTAAGAGGAAGATCATCGTCGAGCACTGTGTCGGATTTCTCAAGTTGCTTCTTGCGCCTGTCTTGGCCTACGCGAGACATGGAGTATGCCAGAAAGATGGTACTTATTCCTCATGATAACATACAACGTCTCGCTGGACTCGCCACTACTGCCGCTGCTGCTACTACTACTACTACTACTAGTGCAGACCCGCTGCCTTCCGTACAGACTACCGGTACGCCATTATCGCGCCTCGACTCTGAGCTGAGTGAAATTCTAAACTCTCACTCGTACAAGAGCGAGAGAGAGAAGTGGATAGCGTACCAACAGGTTTTACAGCGTTATCTTCACATGGTCGAATACGATAATGCCGTACCGAATATTTCATCAAAACGAAAAGTAGCAACACTCGATAGCCACGAGAATAAATCCGACGACGATTTAATGAACAAAGTTAAATCGCGGCTCAATGACACACTTATTATCGATAGCGTACCAAAAAAATTTAAATCTAAAGCAATATCATTGCTTCGCAATTTGCATCGCAGCGCCGTTGGTAAAAAAATGACATGGGATCGTAACGGCGTTGTTTCCATAGACGGCAGAAGAATTTCAAATTCCAATATCGTTGATCTTGTTAACGATGCTATGCGAGCTAGAAAACGCGAGAAACCCATCGGACGATCTCACTTTGCCAAACTCCTGCGAGCGATACAGATGCCGCGTGAATTTATCGGTAACCCCGCGTTACTACACGAGCCTACACCTACATCATCGTCGACACCACAGCGGCGTCTTATTTTACCGCGCGAAAACGATAGTAGCAGCAGCAGCAACGGTAGCAACAACAACAACAACGACGACGACGAGGCCGAGACCGCACACTCAAACAGAGATTTAATGCTCACGGCTGAAAACGACATCATCGAGGGGAAGGAGGGGAATGAAGAAGAGGACGAACAATTGCAAAACTTTGCACAAGTAGAATATCGACCACCCACACAGTTAGAAAAGAAAAAGAAAAAGCATCCATTTAACTGGTCATCGCTAAAATTATGAAAATTCTTCAAAAAATCTATTATGACACCGCTCATCCTGCTTCCTATTCTCGAGCAAAAAATTTGGCCCAGGTGGATCGTAGAGTAGCGCGAAAAAATGTTTTACCATGGCTCGAGACACAGGATTCATATAACATGCATCGCCTCGTACGACGACGATTTCCCCGTCGTACGTACAGTGTGAGTAATATAGACGATGTATGGGAGGCTGATTTAGCTGATCTTCGCTCGATAGCCACGTACAACGATGGGTACGCGTATCTGCTTGTTGTTATTGATGTGTTGAGCAAATACGCGTGGGTCGAGGCTTTGCGTGACAAAACGAGCGCAAACGTGGCCCGCGGTCTCACACGCATACTCGCGCGCAGTAACAATCGTCGCCCTCAACAATTGCAAACTGATCGAGGCAAAGAATTTATCGGCGCACCGTTTCAGCAAATTCTCAAGAAAAAGAATATCGATTTTCGCGCTGCTCGTAACCCTGATATAAAAGCCTCGATTGCCGAACGCTTTAATCGAACAATAAAAGAGCGAATGTGGCGCTACTTTACATACACGCGAAATAAGCGTTACATCGATGTTTTACAAAATTTTTTATATGCTTATAATCACACTAGACACAGCGGAACGCGTATTCCTCCGAGCGAGGTAACCCTCGAAAATGCCTCTATAGCCCGAGACAATTTAGCACGGCGTTACGAGCGTAACGCGAAAAAAATTAAAAAGCCTAAATACAGCGTCGGTGACTTGGTACGTATCAGTACAGCTAAAGCAGCTTTCGTGAAAGGATACGAGCGTGGTTGGAGTAACGAATTATTCAAGATTCAACGAATATCGGTGAATCGAGAGCCATTCGTGTATATTTTACACGATCTGAATAACGAGACTATCGACGGTATTTTCTACGAGGCAGAATTATCACGAGTACGAGCGCCTCCGTCATCCGAGAAGACGGAAGAGAAGAAGAGGACAAAGAAGAAGAAGAAGAACGCTCGGGATCATCGTCCGTGATAAATATGAGCTCCAAGGATAGCTCTTTCTTTGTCGTACTACCGAGCAACAGTAGTATGCAGTATTTTCCGGATAATACGACGACGAAATTTATTACAAAACTACCACGTCAGATACGCCTGCACGGAGAATGGGCTGTTTCTCTTGTGGAAATTGCTTATCCGATGACTCTTTTACATGTTCCTACTGTAGAAAATCTCGTAACTTTTGAGGATGGTGATTATGATTTATCGGGTTTAAATCTTTTAACACGGAGGAGCACTGATAGAGACCAAGTAGCACCTGGTGTATATCGCTCTATAGACGCTCTTTTGGAGAGTATAAATCAGTTACCTCACGTGGCCGATCATTTGCGCTTTAAATCGCTTCCGAGCGGGCAGGTCGAAGTGGCACGCGTATGCGACGATCTACGCTACCACGACTTTCGCGTATCGCCCGCTATCGCAAGGCTACTAGGATTCTCAGAAGAGGCTTGTAGCCCCGTAATGATAGAACCGCATTGCGAATACACAGGGTCGAGGCCTGCATCTCTCACCGGTGCTATACCGGGCAGCATGTTTTTATACACAGATATCTGCGAGAGCTATATTACAGGCGATGTACAAACACCCCTCTTACGAGTTGTTCCCATTGATACTGATGACTGTCCGTATGGTTCGATAAAAATTAAATCTTTTTCAACGCCACGATATATACCTCTCTTGCGCAATAATTTACACACTATCGAGATCGATATAAGAGACGAATTTGGGGATCCTATACCATTCGAGCAGGGAACGTTGACTGTGACACTACATTTCAAAAGGTCCCGCGATTGATTACACCACTATGGATGATATTGACAGTGTGCAGCACGGATGGGGTCGTCGTGGGTACGGTGGTATTAGCCATGTTTATATCGGAACACCTAATCAGCGAGGACACGGTATCGGTAGCTTTCTCGGGGGCCTGTTTCGTCGAGTGTTACCGCTTTTAAAGAAGGGCGCTAAAGCAGTTGGAAAAGAGGCGTTGCGTGCTGGTGTAAACGTGGCCGGTGATATCCTCGATAGAAATATAGCTGTGAAAGATGCTATTCGCGAGAGAGCGCGAGAATCAGGCAGTAATCTCAAACGCAAAGCCTCTGAAAAAATTGACACTCTCATGCGGGGGTCTGGTTATAAAAAGCGCAAAATTTCACGTACTCCTCATTCATCGAACGAACGTAAACCACGACGTATCTCTCGTAAAAATAAAAGTGTAATAAAGAGAAAAACAATAAAGAAGAAGAAGAATAATAAGAACAATAAGAAGAAGAAGACGCGTCAACGAACAGTTGCAGATATTTTTGGATAGCTGAAACAAGATGGCTTTTCTACATGCGCACTCGTGCGAGTGTCTTAAATCGGAACTTGAATTATTTTCACTCCCACCGACGCAAACTACTATCGAAGGCTCCAATTGGGTGTATTACAAACCAATATCTTCGCTAACAGATGATTCACCGATTGAATTTGTTATCCCCGGACAGGGTGATGAGTATATCGATCTCGCGCATACTATGCTTAGTCTGAGAGTGAAAATAACATCTCCTACCGTTACGGAAATTGCCGCGGACACATCGTCGAAAGTAAGTGCGGGCCCTGTAAACAATCTCTTGCATTCTATGTTTAATCAGGTGGATGTATACCTGAATCAAAAATTAGTTTCACCTCCAAATAATGCCTACGCTTATCGAGCGTACATAGAAACACTTTTGAATTACGGTCCAGCAGCAAAAAATTCGCATCTCACGAGCGTTCTCTGGTACGACGATACGCCTGGGAAAATGGATGATATAACATCGGAAAATACGGGGCTTGCGAAGAGAAAACAATTTTTAAATGTCGAAAAAACTGTAGACTTGCTCGGGCATCTGCATTGCGATATATTCAATCAGGAGCGGTTCCTATTAAACGGTGTCGAGATGCGTCTACGGCTGGTTCGGTCTAGAGATTCATTTTGTCTTGTGGGGAATACAAAGAATGGTCAATGCGGCTTAAAGATTCTCGAGGCATCGCTTCTCGTTCGTAGAACAAAAATAGCTCCTGGTGTGCTGCTCTCACATGCTAGAACTCTGGCAAAATCTACGGCTAAATATCCTCTTACGAGAGTCGAGGTAAAAGCCGTTTCAATACACTCGGGTGTTCATGGAGAGACTATCGATAATATCGTGTTAGGTCAGTTGCCGAAGCGTATAATTATCGGTTTTGTCGATAACAAAGCGTTTAACGGTGACTTCAGTATGAATCCGTTCAATTTCCAAAATTACAAGATAAATTATCTCTCGTTGTATGTAGATGGTGCTCAAATACCTTCGAAACCGTTACAACCTGATTTCACGAAAAATCATCTATATGTGGATGCTTTTCAAACGTTGTTTTCGGGCACTGGAATACATTTCTTGAACGACGGTAATTCGATCGATCGCGATAATTATCGCGATGGATACTGTCTGTTTGCTTTTGATTTGACACCCGATCTTTCGGCGAACAGCAATACACATTGGAATTTAATAAAGCACGGTAGTGTGAGAATAGAGGTACGATTTGAGGATGCGCTTGCTTCAACGATAAATTGTGTAGTCTACGCGGAATATGATAATGTCCTTGAAATTGATGCCTCTCGGCAGGTAATGGTGGATTTTACCGGATAAGCGAAAATGTGCTGATGTCGGCATAAAATTATTTCGTGTTAAGACACGTAGAAGCGTGTCCGCGAGTAACTAATCAGTCGAACTCGGTCATCTGTACGGATTAGACGCGAAAATGGATATCGTCGTGGATATACAGGGAATGCGTGGTAAAGACTCGGAATTTATTCCGAAAGAAATTGCCGTGGTAGCAGTGGATAGACCGTACTCTGCTCATTGGATCGTTGCACCGCCGTGTCACTTTGCCGAATTACCACAGCAATCGAGAAGCCAGAATAATTTTCTCTCGAAATATTTTCACGGTATGGAGTGGTACGAGGGCGATGTGAGCTGTAAACAGGTATACGCTAACTTGCGTGAAATTTCGCGAAAATCAAGACGCATCTATACGCGCGGTCACGAGAAGGCTATACTTCTTTGCGATATCACGAGTCGTGAAATTTCCAACCTGGAGGATGAGGAGGGCGCCCCATCGTACACATTTATGCCGAAATCTTTGCGAAAATGCTTCAGACACGCTATGATAAACGATACAGCGTCTTCGCATTGTGCAATGCGCCAGGCTTTCCAAATAAAAAATTGGCTTCGCGAACATCCATTTAAAGGAGAATCATACATGGATGTTTGGTCAGCAGACGAAGAGGAAGAGAATAAAAAAGAGGAGAAATCTTCATCGTGTGGTCGTGACACGATCGACGATGCTGTGAAATAAATTTTGCATATATACGTCTTTCAAAGCGTATCGGTCATCATTTAATCATTGACTATGTGTTCAGCATGAACACTAGACAAATCTACGAGAGTCTGCAGTATCTACCACTTTCAACCGTTGGCGTATACCCGGCTGACAGAATTCCGCGTGTATGGTCGTTACCAGCCGGACTCGTAGTTAACACGGATAACCACGACGGACCTGGGGAGCATTGGATCGCCATGTACGTTAACCATCATGGAAAAGGAATGTACTTTGATAGCTACGGGCTACCACCGGTTATACCGCAACATCTCGCCCGACTACGAAGAAACTGCAAGTTCTATCGGTACGGCCTCAAGCAGCTACAGAGTAATACGTCGGATGTGTGTGGACAATTTTGCATCGTATTCCTACACCTTATGTCGTGCGGCTTTACCATGTCGCGATTTAATAATCTCTTTAGCGATAATGTAACGAAAAACGACAGATTAGTGCGTGAATATTACAATGCTTTTGCCTCTCGACGATCAGACAGTGATAAAAATAAATTTAACGGTAGAGGAGTCCCCGAACGAAGATTACCGTGTTTGCAGGGATGTTGCATACGACGGTAAATATCTGTAAAGTGATTTAAATAAAATATTGATTAATTAAAAACAAATACATCGGTTTACTGTGTCTCTTCTTTTATAATTATATATACATTATAATCGAGGTCTCTCGCGGCACGGTATCATATTCTGCGTCTTTTACTGCAGAGCATTCGCTTCACGAGAAGCACAGCGCAAAGCGGTACGCACGTGCAAAACCGCTGACATTGCATTCAAAGCGTTGCACACCTAGTTATGACTCAGAGGGGGGTTTGTTATCTTCAAACACTATGATCACCGCCAGACTCATCCGGAGCATTCAGTCTGTCTTTAGCAGTGCACGTCGCTAGTTTAAATATAAAAAATGTATCCGCGAAATGATAACTTCGCGCTAGCCGCGGCTTTTGTGTTTCGGGTGGTTTGCGGTGCGTGGGATAACGCGTTATTCCTGCGCACTGAGTTAATGTGTGCTGCGTGGCTGAGATTAGAGGACGATTTGGAGCGACTATATATTGACAGAATTGTGGACAGGAGTGTTTTTAAATTTGAGGAGTTGTGTGCGGGAGCCTCATGCGTCGTTGTGCGGCATCAAAGGGCTCTGCGCGGTGAGATCGTAAACATGGACGATGACGGGTGCTGCGAGGTGCTGCTTGTCGATATCGATGAATCGGTATACGTCGATTGGCAGCAACTATATCACCCCGAGCCACTGATTAGCGAGTTACCCGTGTTGCTCGTGGAGTGCACGATATTCGGCCTCGATCATTTAATTGACGAGGACGGAAATCTAGATCGAATCGATGTAACGCGCGGTAACGATACGTTGATCGGGATACGTATCCCCACCCCTGCCGATGCCCACGCTCCATGGGTGCGGGTAATTCGTATTACCAGGGCGCGTAGCTGCGGCTTTTGATGCGTGGGTGAGCGTGTGCGTGCGTGACTGAGTGAGTGAGTGAGTGAGAGAGAGAGAGAGAGAGAGAGAGAGAGAGAGAGAGTGCATATGTGTGTGTCCTGGACTAAATATTGTGCCCGTCACCCTGGAGAGTCGTCGCAGATGCCGCCAACACAAGGGTGAGTTGAAAATTTTATTCCAAGTATGTGTACACCTTTGCTCTATCCTACTTTTATCTCTACTCTTCCTTGTTCACCAAGGTACCCACACCACCTCACTTTACCATCTCCATGTTACCGGCACTGGTCAAGCAGAGCGGGTAGCGCGGCTGTGGAAAAGTGAGGTGGTGGGGGTAGCCGCGTGGTGGGGGAAGGAGTGGGGATAGGAGTGGGATGGAGCAAAGGTGTACACATACTACTTAGGAGGAATATAAGAGGATGCGAAACAAAGTAGTACGAGTAATTAGAAGCAGCAAAAGAAAATATTAGGTGCGCAACTAAGTTCCCGCTGCTTTTTTTTTTTATGAAAATGCGACTTTATTGTGAAAAAATGTTTATGAATGAATCATTCAAAACATTGCCCATCGCTAGCGACAACTTTTTCCCATCTTTCTGGCAGAGCTCGAATACCGTCACGGGAGAAGTGTTCGTCTTTTGAGGCTATCCACGAATCAAGCCATTTTGAGATGTCTTCATATGAGCTGAACTGCTGATTAGCCAGACCATGTGCCATCGAACGGAACAAGTAATAATACGACGGCGCAATATCTGGGGAATATGGCGGGTGGGGTAGGACTTCCCATTTGAGCGTTTCTAAGTAGGTTTTAACGGGTTTGGCAACGTGAAGCCGAGCGTTGTCATGCTGTAGAATCACTTTTTCGTGCCTCTCCTCGTATTGTGGCCGCTTTTCGCGCAGTGCTCGGCTCAATCGCATCAATTGAGTTCGATACCGTTCCCCAGGATCGTTCGGTTTCAACAGCTCATAATAAATATCACCGCCCTGGTCCCACCATATACACAGCAAAATCTTCGCAGCGTGAATATTCAGCCAAGCCGACGACGTAGAAGCATGACCGGGCAGTTCCCATGATTTTGTTCTCTTTGGGCTGCTGTAATGAATCCATTTTTCATCACCCGTAACGATGCGATGAAGAAAACCCTTCTTTTTTTTGTTGCTGGAGCAGTTGTTCACAGGCGAAAAAACGACGCTCAACGTCTCTTGGCTTCAAATCATAAGGAACCCAAGTTTCTTGTTTTTGAATCATTCCCAACGCATGCAATCGCTTGGAAATGGCTTGGCGGGTAACTCCTAATGCTGAAGCAAGCTCTTTTTGCGTTTGGCACGGATCCTCATCGAGCAATGCCTCCAATTCAGCGTCTTCGAAGGTTTTTGGCCTTCCTTCACGCGAACGGTCGTCAACATCAAAATCACCGTCTTTGAAGCGACGGAACCAATCACGGCATGTTGTTTCACTTAGAGCAGCATCTCCGTAAACTTTTTGGAGTTCTCGATGCGCTTCAGCCGCCGTTTTCTTCGAATGAAAGAAGAAAAGCAACACTTCCCGCAAATGACGATTATTTGGCACAAAATCAGACATTTTCACACAACCAAAAGTATATGACGCAAAAACAAAATCACTAATGTGTCAAAGCGGTTTGTTTACCATGTGTCTAAGCTTGGTTCATGACGTTTTGGTTATGTCCCAATCGACGAGCACTTACTACTGGAGCCATCTCTTGAAAAACAGCGGGAACTTATTTGCACACCTAATACTATGAAGAAAATTTTTATGCGGTCAAAACAGACCCGAAAAAAATGTGGAGAACGATAAAAGAACTAATAGGTAACAAAAAAAAGAAGGAAACGCAAATGGAATAATATTTAATGGAGAACATTATACAGATAAAAGGACTATTGCTAAGAAATTTAATGAATACTTTGTGCAGAGTATTGAAAAAATCCTAGAAATAGACTTACAAGTACAAATCGAGGAGATAAGTGGGAAATCACAAAGAAAAAGAATTTGTGAAAACGAGTATGAATTCTGGAATAAAATAAAGGAACAAAATAGTATCGATAGAGCAGGATTTGAGGGTAAAATAGTACATAGGCCGAATAGAGCAAATAAAAGAGGAACAATGGTCATCGCAGAGATAAATTCTGAAAAACGGGAAAAAAATCTAGAAGCAGGAGAAATAAAAATTGAATGGAAAATATGTGAAGTACAAGAGTATATAAGTATTGTTACGTCCAGCCTCCTCATGTGAATATATTATTTTTATAAATGCGTTGGGTCACTGTGTTGCCCGTATACTGCTCTGCTTACCATAATATAAATACTATTTCAGTTACCTATAACGAATAAATACTATTAATTATGATTTTACTTTACTACTCAAATTAATTAAATAATAATAATAACAATAATATAATAATGAATTTTACAATGTAAGCATTCATAAACATTTATATTGAGGTACGCAGATATAGATCTAACATATTACATACCTATACGAAATTGTCTGTAGGGATTGCAATGAGAGGAAGGCAGATGCAAATAGTCGAAGCACGCTCTTCTCAATCGATTTATACTCGCTGCATTAACTCGAAAACCTAAAGTCGGAAAAGGTTGGCAATAGAACTATCCTTAATGTATAACCCTCTGGCTGTTCAAAGCCAGGGGTGCCAAACCACGGTGCTAAGAAATAATTATGGTTCAGTGGTTGGCCACTATTGGGATCGAATTAAGGGGGTTTGCCCGTTTCTGCCAAAAACTACTATAACATCCACGGTGAGGAATTTTGTGTCGGCCGATCTAATACCATTGATGTAGTCGGCACCGATAAGAGCTCCTATGTAACCAAAACTACCAAGGTAACCGTGCAGCCACCTTGAAGTACCGTGAGAGAATTATTACTCTCTCCACGAGTCAAAGATGCACAGTAGAATGATATTTAATTAAGTAAAGCAGAACAGCTTAGCTCAGTCTTTCGCGCAGTCTTTAAGCAGTCTCTGGCGCAGTCTTTCATCAGTCTTCCATCAATCTTTCCTTGGTCTTTTCCGGTCTATCAACTGATCAAGTCATCAGGCATCAGTCCCACGCGACACTCAGTGAGTGATTCTAAAAATTGTGTATTAACATTCGGAATAGTTCCATTATTCAATACCAAGTGTCAAAATAAATTCATCATCAAATAATTAAACCGTGAGTGATTCGAACTACACCTATCCTCCCACATTCGACGGGGATTGAACCGGCATCCTTAGTATCAAGTAAATACCTCAGTGAATATAACCCAGGGAAACTACGTGTTGAGTCGGTTCGGTAGTGCAGGTCCCTTGCGGAATTGATGCACGCCTACTGTCTTGGCATCGTACGGCCACGGGAGGAACTCATTGGCAGTTCATTAATTTCATACAGCCATCAGGTTGATCTCGTTTCGATTTGGCCACACATACCGCCCTGATCAACCTGTGCAGAACCCTTGCGGAACACATGCACGATTAGTGGTATAGTATGATGTGGTTGGTCGGAGAGAGATCCAGCTTGTAGGTCTGTAACTCGTTAAATTCAACAAACGTCGTCCTAGTTCCTCCATCTCATACCTCCTTCTTCTATCGTCATAGAACATTCATGGCCAGACGACGCGGAGGCCGCAAATATCAGTTCCGTCGAGTGCACTCAATCGTTGCTCAAACACTGAGCTTAGTGAATTCCCTAAAAGACACGGTCACACCGGAGCAAATCGCAACCGGTTTGATGGCCCTCAGTGAATCCATTAATAACTGTCGTTTACCAAGGAGAATCTACCGTACCATAGCAAAAGTAGCTCAACGAACGCGTGCGATACAGCCTCCTTCAAAACCGGTCATAATCAGTAACGTGTCATACGTGGGACCTACGATCATTATCGCCGAAACCATAACAGCAGTACCTGCCGTACCGAACCACCCAGTCCCTGAACCAGCGGTTCCGGTGCTAAGGAAGAACCCCGAAGCTATTCCACGACAATCAGCGACCCGTCGGCGATTCACCAAGGTGGTCCAGCGAAGGCATCGTACAACCATCAAGCTGAGCAACATCCCAGTCATCACGATTGATTAGGATATACCCACTACGCCCGACGTACAACCACGCAGCCTAACACAATGAACGGCTGTAACCAGTGAGTAACCAGCTATTACCATTCTTATAATATTCGTTTTGAACTCGAGGGAGAATTTCTGTTCAGCCCACATTACTTAAAATTTCTAAGGTTAGTGAAGGTCTACTTCCTACCGGTGAAGCGCGGTTCAAGCGAGACCTAATTTCTGCCCAAAATCCTGTGGCGTCCTTGTGCGCATCCACATCTTGTTTTAAAAAACAAATCAAGATCTGTTGGTAGGACGTAAGAGTATATGAAGATGCTACAAATGTTGTGGATTTCATCACATAGTGTTACGTCAAAATCGCGGCCTATTTTACGAAACCCACGACTTTAACATAGATGCACGTTTCGGTGTATATTTTCCGTGCTCTGGTCAAGGAGAATAAATCCTCCCTTTACCACACCCGACGAGAAAATACCGAAGACGCAAGCCCGTTTTTGAGTCTAACCTCGCGGAAATATACTCGGGATAGGGCTGGAGTGCGTTTTGTTCTTGGTTGGGGATGATCACTTCACGAATAATGGGGTGGGACTTGAATGACAATTTCACGCGGAGCAAGGTTTCACTTTAATTGGTAATTGAAAATTGTTCTTACGGTTGTTTGTTGCTGTGGTTCTTGCTGTTGAACGTTGGTTGAACGTAGACTGGTGTAGTCGGACAAACTCAAAATCGAACGTAGGCGTTGGTGCGTATTAATAATTATTTATTGAAATAAAACTACATGAGTAGTTTAATGTTGCACGTTCAATATTCCCGATTTCGCACGCGTTAATAATTATAAGTACTGTACTCGTACTCTGTACTACTTGAAACTATCAGGGGTACAAATTGAAAATGCGGGTTTGATAACAGATGGCGTTACTAACGCTATACGCATCAGGCAGTACTGTGACTATGTTCATGTCAAAGCTACGTCTTATAGCTTTAATTTTCAGTATGTGTCAATTTGTCGCAGTGTCAAATTCATAGTTTTTTTGAGCTCTCAATATGTCGAGTTTCGTGCCAACAAAACAGCATTTGCGGGAAGTTTTAATTTACTTCTTTAATTTGAAGAAAAGTGCTGCTGAAGCACATCGATTGGTCTCCGAGGCTTATCCGAGTCATGTTCCATCGGTTTCAACATGCGAGAGATGGTTTGTGCGGTTTAGAAGTGGTGATTTTGACGTTGAGGACAAAGAGCGGCCGGGCCAAGTGAAAAAGTTTGAGAATGCTGAATTGGAGGCAATACTCAATGAAGACTCGTGTCAAACTCAACAAGAGCTCGCAGATTCATTGGGAGTGACACAACAAGCCATTTCCCATCGTATAAAAGCCCTCGGAATGATCCAAAAGCAAGGACATTGGGTGCCGTATGAGCTGAAGCCGAGAGACGTCGAGCGCCGTTTTTTTGCATGCGAACTGCTGCTCGAACGGCAAAAACGGAAGGGTTTTTTGCATCGCATTGTCACTGGTGATGAAAAGTGGATCCATTACGATAACCCGAAGCGCAAAAAATCATATGGTTACCCCGGCCATGCATCATCATCGACGGCCAAACCAAATATTCACGGCGCCAAGCTCATGCTCTGTATTTGGTGGGACCAGCTGGGTGTGGTGTATTATGAGCTATTGAAATCGAACGAAACCATCACAGGAGCACTATACCGAACTCAATTGATGCGTTTGAGCCGCGCACTCAAAGAAAAACGGCCACAATACGAGCAAAGACACGACAAAGTAATTTTGCAACATGACAACGCTCGGCCACATGTTGCAGCGCCGGTCAAAACATACCTACAAACGCTGAAATGGGAAGTCTTACCCCACCCGCCGTATAGCCCAGATATTGCTCCTTCCGATTACCACCTTTTCCGATCGATGACACATGGCCTAGCTGACCAGCGCTTCCATTCTTACGAAGAAGCCCAAAAATGGGTCGATGACTGGATAGCAGCCAAGCCGGCCGAATTTTTTCGCGACGGTATCCGTAAATTGCCAGAAAGATGGGAAAAAGTTGTGGCTAGCGATGGACAATACTTTGAATAATTCATTTGTTACCATTTTTTCAGAATAAACGTTCAAAAATAGAAAAAAATCCCGCATTTTCAATTTGTACTCCTGATATACTTTGTGAAATTGAGCCGCGGTGAAAAACTATTGAAGTGTACTACTTGGTCCCCATGAGACTGTCTAACTTGACTCCCCGTGAAAAATAAGTCTAACTCCTGCGGGCCATTGACTCACTGCCTGGCGACTTATTGACTGCCTGGCGAGTGATTAGCCCTATACTCCCCGTGAAACTGTCTCCTGTACTCCCCGTAAAACTGTGTTACTTGACTCCCCGTGAAACTGTGTCTCCGGCCGATTTTCGCGGCCTTTTATAGGGCTCCTGAGCGTCGAAAATTCTTGTCGTCAAGTGCGTAAAAAGAAAAGAAGGGATAAAACTCTATCCTGATTATAAGAACTTCCCCGTGGTCTATCTCAACAATACACGTATTCATTCCCCTTACCCCGCAGAGTAGCTTCTCGACATGCAGAGCCATAGATCTATGCAAGTGCATCGGTATGGCGCGCTCTGATTTGTCCGCGCGATGCGATGCACAGAGGACCACGCGATTAGGTGAGGGAACGCGCTCGAGGCGTTTTTCCCCTAAAAATGAGGCAATTTTTACCACCCCTCTTCTTGGCCTACTCTCGATAGAGTTTCTTAGTCTAGGTAATATCCTTATGCTCACTTCTATGTACATGTGTCTATGGTAATGGCTCAGAATTTCAGCGTTTGTACGGAACTTAATTAAATCCTTCACATCAAACCACTAGTAATAATTGTGTTACAGATTATGTAGTTAACTCATCGAATGCAAGCTAATTTTTGCGTTAATCTGTTATTAATATAAATATTTTTGTTCAATTATGAATTAATCTAATCATTATTGGTTATTCGTTTAATTAATAATTACTACACTTGTAGTTAATAAGTTTTCTTAAATAACTTGTTAGTTAGACAATTATTCTCGTGCTATAGAAACGAGAGTGAGAGAGAGAGAAGGTATTTTACTTAAAAGCGACTCGCCTAACTCGGTTACTCGTACATTTCGTTCGTACGCAAGTCGGCTAGATCGCCGTTCAGCCCTCGCGATAAGGCGTTTATCGTGGCGCGGAGAGTCGGCCAGCCTCGTTTTCGTGCAGAAGAAGCTTCATTGCAACTCAATTTTAGTCTCATCTCTTTCTCGTTTTTTTGTCTATTTTTCGCTATTTTACCATAAATTAATCCTAATATTTCCTTTATCCTTTCTATATATGCATAACATATTCTATATATTTATGATAGTATTTTTACTATAAATTCCAATATTTTACGAGAGACTTTTTAATATAATCCCAAGAGAAAAAGGAAATTAATCCTGATATACTGACCTTTTTTCTATTGCCCGACTACACCTGGTAAGCTCATTAATTCAATGTAGGTTGTACTCGTTTTCGAGTGACAGTCCTGGGTAGTTTCCTTTTGGAAGCATAATTGTTCTTTTTGCTGCTGATATTTTTACCTACAGTATTCGTGTGAACACTTTAATAGTCATAACTCTTTCGTTTAAATCAACATTTCCTCCACTTTTGTTAATTGTTTCACTCAGTTAATAATTGTTCGTGAATTCATCATCTTTGTAAAGAGAGGGAGAGAGAGAGAGAAGATTTCAGGCAAGAACGAGAAGAAAGGGTGCGGTCGCTTGGTCACGTGATAGCGTTCCCTCCAACCGCTCCTCTATAACCAACAACGCCCCGATGGCGACTAGCCGAACCCCTGGTCTAGGATTGATGGTAAGGCTGCGCTGAATCATAGATCCATAAATGGCAGTCGATAACCGGGTCTACACAGTAGATCCCATGTTTTGAAAGTTTGCCTTTTGACCGGGAGCGCTGAAAAATTCCATCTTTACAAGATTAATTTTCCCGGGAGACGGTCGGTAGAGCCGCATCTTCACCCTGTTCCGATCTCCGTCGCTAAAATCGCTCTCCTCTCCTCTAAAGAAGTTCGAAAATAAGAGAAAAATCTGGAAAGTTACTTTTACTGTAGCGAAATAAAAACAGAAGAACTTTAACGTAATCGAAATGAAAAAAAAAGATGAACGCGACGTTACGTCAAGACGTAACAATAGCGAGAGACTGTACGAAAAATGAAGTGTGTGGAAATTATGCGGGAAAGCATGTGACAAAAGAATGTAAAAATAATGAGAAGAAATGGGTAAACTGTGAAGAAAAAATCAAAATGTTCAAGATTAAAAATATAAAATCAGATCATTCGGCGTACGATAAAAATTGTGAATGTTATAAAAGAGAAATTGAGAAACAATAAAGTACAATTTAATGCAGTATATGTATAGTGTTGAGAGTCCGTCCGGTGTGACTTGACACATCTGCGAATATATTGGAAAATAATGTAGCCTCACTTGATACAGGGTGATAAATAAACCAGACACATGTTGTTATCGTGAGAAAGCGGTTTATTCTACCTTCCACTTATTAAAAGAAAAATGTCAAATTTTAGAAAATATTTGCATTAAAATAAATTTAGAAAAAATACAAAATTGATATAAAAAATAAATACACCAAAAAATTGAGAATTACAATTATAACCAAAAATGCCTGAATTGAATTTAATGTCGGAACTGAGAACCAGCACACAATTATACTAATTGTGTGCTGTGAGTATTGAGAGTGGTGCACGTGCAGCAGTCAGTGCTGCGTAGCACGCCACGCTAAGAGAAAAATGAGTGCGTAGAATGTGTAAATTATTCACTGCAAGCTCTCAGCAGTTTTGTCGAAGAGAAGTTGCAGTGAATAGATGTGAGCACTTGCAATTGAATTGCTTGAGTGCTGTGAATGGATGTGAGAACAGCTACGCAGTCAGCACTGCGTAGCATAATATATCAGGAGTACAAATTGAAAATGCGGGATTTTTTTCTATTTTTGAACGTTTTTTCTGAAAAAATGGTAACAAATGAATTATTGAAAGTATTGTCCATCGCTAGCCACAACTTTTTCCCATCTTTCTGGCAATTTACGGATACCGTCGCGAAAAAATTCGGCCGGCTTGGCTGCTATCCAGTCATCGACCCATTTTTGGGCTTCTTCGTAAGAATGGAAGCGCTGGTCAGCTAGGCCATGTGTCATCGATCGGAAAAGGTGGTAATCGGAAGGAGCAATATCTGGGCTATACGGCGGGTGGGGTAAGACTTCCCATTTCAGCGTTTGTAGGTATGTTTTGACCGGCGCTGCAACATGTGGCCGAGCGTTGTCATGTTGCAAAATTACTTTGTCGTGTCTTTGCTCGTATTGTGGCCGTTTTTCTTTGAGTGCGCGGCTCAAACGCATCAATTGAGTTCGGTATAGTGCTCCTGTGATGGTTTCGTTCGATTTCAATAGCTCATAATACACCACACCCAGCTGGTCCCACCAAATACAGAGCATGAGCTTGGCGCCGTGAATATTTGGTTTGGCCGTCGATGATGATGCATGGCCGGGGTAACCATATGATTTTTTGCGCTTCGGGTTATCGTAATGGATCCACTTTTCATCACCAGTGACAATGCGATGCAAAAAACCCTTCCGTTTTTGCCGTTCGAGCAGCAGTTCGCATGCAAAAAAACGGCGCTCGACGTCTCTCGGCTTCAGCTCATACGGCACCCAATGTCCTTGCTTTTGGATCATTCCGAGGGCTTTTATACGATGGGAAATGGCTTGTTGTGTCACTCCCAATGAATCTGCGAGCTCTTGTTGAGTTTGACACGAGTCTTCATTGAGTATTGCCTCCAATTCAGCATTCTCAAACTTTTTCACTTGGCCCGGCCGCTCTTTGTCCTCAACGTCAAAATCACCACTTCTAAACCGCACAAACCATCTCTCGCACGTTGAAACCGATGGAACATGACTCGGATAAGCCTCGGAGACCAATCGATGTGCTTCAGCAGCACTTTTCTTCAAATTAAAGAAGTAAATTAAAACTTCCCGCAAATGCTGTTTTGTTGGCACGAAACTCGACATATTGAGAGCTCAAAAAAACTATGAATTTGACACTGCGACAAATTGACACATACTGAAAATTAAAGCTATAAGACGTAGCTTTGACATGAACATAGTCACAGTACTGCCTGATGCGTATAGCGTTAGTAACGCCATCTGTTATCAAACCCGCATTTTCAATTTGTACCCCTGATAACATAGACTGAGGATGCACAAATAAGCAGAGTATAGTCACTGTATTTTCCCAGCAGATTTTCTGGGGGAAACTACAGTGAATATAAAGCACATGCATAATTATATTAATTAAGCCGGCAAAATAAAGTGAGGAGAACGTGGTGCAGCATGTGCTGCAGCGCACGCCACAAAGTGAGACAAAAGTGCTGATGTACCGCGATTTTCCTCCTCACTGACAGTGAATTACTGCATTATATCAGTGTACGCTTACCTTGAGTTATGAGTCCTGGTGAGCGAGAAGTTGAGCGAGTCCGATGTATTGTGGCAAAGAAAAACGGTCCGAGAGAGTCCTTTTGAACAGCACACGCACCAAAGTGCGTGTGCTGTTCAGCGGATGTTAAGCTGGAGTTAAGCGAGAGAGACATCCTCTCGCTCAACGCGGCGTGCCTACGTGGCACAGCCTCGGCTCCGCGAAGCCCTGCCTTGGCTATCTCCGGCCCAACTGAACGCAGCGTGCTAGAGCACAGCAACAGGTAGGCGCACGACGAATATCGATCGCCGTGCGCCAGCTGATTATCCAACATATAGCAACCAAAAAATAGAAATAAGATAAATAACTTAATATGTCAACCTAAAATTAAGAAGAAGAGAAATAGTATAATTTGTCTGAATGCACAAGGTTTTTTAAGACATAAGGATGAAATAGAATTGTCGTTAGTAAATAAATACAATCTAACGGTACTAGGGTTTACGGAAACACATGTAACGAATAAGGTAAAACTTAGAAAATAATAAAACAGGGGGGGTATTAAGGGGTTACATGGGTTTCCAAGCCAAAAAAAAACATGTTTTCTCGATTTTAATTTAACATTATATATAAACTATTTTATTCAAAATATTAAGTACTTCAAAGAATAACATTTCAACAGTATTGGAAAAACTTTTCATCCAAAAATGTTGGAAATTCAGCCGGTGGGACCTGATATCCGGAGACCCTTAAAAAAGCTGTCCACGCGATGGTCACGATAACTCGTGATAGCTGTATCTGAAATTAAAAAACAAAATATTTTTTGTTAGTAGATACAAATTTTGAAGAAGTGTGCGAAATTTCATGAAGTTCGGTGCACAAGTTTGTGCGAAATCGTGGGCACCGACTTCAACAATAGTGTTTCGAGAAAGACGCGATTAAAGTTTTAAGTAGAAATAAAACGATGAAATTATTTTTTTAACTTACATACTATCGTCGATTCCAGCTCCATAAAGTAAAGATCCTGCTGCAGCTGCGATGTCCAGAGCATTCTTCCGTTCCTGCCTAAGATGAATTCTTGCGTCTCGAGTACAAGTCTTAACTTTTTTCTCAGCTATGAGTATACGATGTTTAACCTCATTTCGCGCGTAGTCGCGGCTATTTCGGCCAAGTTTAATGTCGATCCCGTGCGAAAACAGTAACCGAGCTGACATCCCTTCGTTGAAAGTACAAGCGGCAACTGATGCAGCAATTTCAACTATTTTGGAACCATCAGGAAGTATTTTTGGACTGTTTTCTGAGCATAATCGTGTTTGATTGATGATAAGGCTTTCATAGCTGAAGCACCTGCGTCGCGACCGGCCGGTTTTCCCCACCGTGGGAATTCCCAAAGACCCTCTCTCTTAGAGTTTTAATCCGATTGACTTAATTTGGCAGAATATTCTAGACATATTGTACTTCAGATAAAATTAATTTTTTTAAATTAATTTTTTGAAATTATCAAACCCATGTAATCCCTTAATATTGTTGGATAATCAGCTGTCGCACGGCGATCGATATTCGCCGTGCGTCGACCTGTTGCTGCGGGGTAGCGTGCTGCGCTCGGCTATGCCGGAGATAGCCGAGGCAGTGCCTCGCGAGCATGATACTTGAAGCAAGAGCCTCGCGCTCTCTCGTTTGACTTCGGCATAGCTCTCTGTATCTCACTCATTTGACTTCAGCGCACAATGACGCTTTCGTCAAGCGCAGCCATATTGCAAATTTAGACTCTTCTGTGAAAAACCGCTAGAACAGCGCATGCATTTCAGCATCTCTCGGACAAATTTTCACCGCTTCCACCGGATCCACTCAACATATTCGTGCACACAAGGGTTCAAAATCAGGTACAAGTACATCGTTATAATTTAACGTAATTCAATGATGGTGAGGAGTGGAAAACTCATCGGTCCATCCTCATAAAGGTCCCACTCTGTGGCGTGCTCTGCAGCGCGGGCTGTACCACGTTTCCACATTACCTGTTGTTCACTCAATTAATACAATTGCATGTGTTTCTATCAATTCACTGTACTTTCCCCCAGCTAGGCTTGATGGGAAAGTACTGTAAATTTATTCCATTCATTGGTGCATCCTCAAGCTCACTTTGCCGTGCTCTGCAGCGCTGACTGCATCACGGCCTGTCACTTCAACATTCCAGCACTCAAGCAATATATTTCAAGTGCTCTCATTCAGTCTCTGTAAAATCTCTTGTATAAATTTTATGAGAATTCACTGGGAATAAGAGACATATTTAACGTTCACAAGTTCTCATGCCGTGGCGTGCGCTGCAGCGCTGGCTGCACCACGTACACTACATTCAGTGCAAGACAGCACACAATTAATATAATTGTGTGCTGCTCAAATAGTTGTTCAAAATTTACATTGACTTTATTTGTATTTATTTTTATATCTTTCTTAGTTTTTTTATTTTTTGGATATATTTCTGTAGTGAAAGAGCGGATGGTACAATAAACCACTTTCTCTATAAACTATCTTTCCGTCTGGTTTTATTTTTCCCTGTCGTAAGTGAAGCCTCATAATTTTCAATATACTCACAGATCGTTCCAACACCTACATCTGGAAGGAATCTCAAACATATATATAGATAAGAAGGCTAAATTCGAAGTATTATTCAGTAAATCCTATGATAAAAACTGGTGGGTAGCTGCAAAAAAGTTAAGGATAAAAAATTTAACTTTAAAGGGATAATTATAGGTATATATCATTCGCCGAACAGTAGTGATAAAAATTTTGTTGTTGTTTATTGAACCAACTAGGTTAGTAAGGAATTCAGAAACAATAATCGACTTAAGGCTTCTAATATGGATATTGAAGTAACAGTTTGGCATGAACCTAAACGGTTTACTCGGCCGTAGTTGCGGAATGGAATGCGGAGGTAGGATAAGGAAAAAAAGTGATAAAATTGGATTTTATAGGGACTACAAAAATATGGATACACTGAGACGGCGAGTTCGTCTCATCTACCCAACACAGTGAGAGCGTAGAATATTTCACTTACTCTCAACAAATTTTCTACAGGTTTATAAGAGAGAAAATACTGAAAGCAAGTGAGAGCACTTGCAATTATATTGCTTGAGTGCTAGATGTGTGATATCAAACAACGTGATACAGTCAGCGCTGCAGAGCACGGCAAAGTGAGATTTTGAGGATGCACAAATGATTAGAAAATATTCACAGTACTTTCCAAGCAAGTTTATTGAGGAAAAGTACAGTGATTAATAGGCACACGCGCAATTATATTAATCGAGCGGGCAAATTACGATAAGGAAAACGTTGTACAGCCCATGCTGCAGAGCACGCCACAAATTAAGACAATTAATGAGGATGCACCGATGAGATACTCACTCTTCATCGTCATTGAATTTACTATGAATTATAACGATGTACTCGTACCTGATTCTGAGTCATGGTGAGCACGAAAGCTGAGTAGATCCGGTAGAAGCAGTGAAAAAGTCCGAGAGTGTGCCAGAGATGAGTGCGCTGTTCGAGCGGGTTTTCACGTAAGTGTCAAATTTTTCAATATGGCTGCACTTTACGAAAGCGTCGTTGAGCGCTGAAGTCAAATGAGTGAGATACAGAGAGCTATGCCAAAGTCAAACGAGAGAGCGCGAGCCTCTTGCTTCAAGCAGCAGGTTCGCGAGGCACTGCCTCGGCTATCTCCGGCATAGCCGAGCGCAGCACGCTACCCTGCAGCAACAGGTCGACACACGGCGAATGTCGATCGCCGTGCGCCAGCAGATTTTTCAACAGCTGCACACATGGAATCATGAGTAAAAAATTAGGGGCAAAGTTAGATGTGATGAAAAGGATTGGAACAGACCTGTCAATGGGAATGAGATGTGTGGTGTATTAATCGATCATAGCACCAATATTTAAATACTATGCGTCGGTGTTAATAGGGGTAAGTATAACTAAGGTGTAGCATCTATAAAAGATGCAAAACCAGGGAATGAGAATCATACTGTTATGCCGGTATCGCGTAATTGGAGTACTCGGTAATCGGTATAATATTAAAAAGTTATTATTTTGGGATCGTTTGCCGATTAGGAGATGGAACTCGAGTAATTCGTATAAACGTGAATTTATGTAAAAATAGAAGTGTTTAGTATAGGCAACGGCACTTTCCGTTGTCTATTTAAAAGTCAATCAGAGTTTAATACAATAAATTGTGGTTACGAGCCCGTACGAGGAACCAACCTCTCGCGTCTGAATCTACTGTTAGACTTTAATATTTCGGGCAAGTCCGACCCGCGATCAACCGTTCAGGTTGATGTTAAACTTTAGACTGATTTTGGCAAAGCAGTTATTTGCCCCATTGACCGAAATCGAGTGTCGAAATGGATTTCATAATAATCTTTGCTTGCGAATTCCAGCAAGTCGTAGCTCGAGCTCGCAGCAGTCATTGCTGGCAGCTCGTTGCTTACGTTTGCATATTTTTTCTACTTTGGTGAGTGGGCCTCACGCAAAGGAGGAACAATGGCGAAATAATATACAAATAATTAGTTCGCGGCACAATACTAACGAGGAAGGATAGTTTGGTGTCCTTCTCCGATTTCGATGAAACTTACGTATGTTGTAGAGCATCGAAAACTAAAAGACACGTAGTTTTTTTTATCGGCGGAAAAACATTTCTAAGGGGTGAAATCGCCCTTCAAAGTTAGGCATGTCGAGGGGTGCTTATGCAGTTTCACCCAGAAGGCGTCAACCGATTTTAATAGAACAAAAACCAAAATACTCCTCATTGGAGATAATAAAAATTCCACGTGAAATTGGAGAAAAAAATTCATTTGCAGGGGTGAAACTGCATAATCACCTCTAACTTTGGAGGGCGATTTCACCCCTTAGAAATGTTTTTCCGCCGATAAAAAAAAATACGTGCCTTTTAGTTTTCGATGCTCTACAACATACGTGAGTTTTATCAAAATCAGAGGGGTACACCAAACTATGCTTCCTTGTAAGATGCGACAAATATGCGGAATTGAGTAATGTGATGGAGGCATTGCATTTTATGTCAAGAAAAGACAAAAAGTTTAATATTTGTATGGTAGTTTATAAGATGGTAGTAGTATGTGTACACCTTTGCTCCATCCCACTCCTATCCCCACTCCTTCCCCCACCACGCGGCTACCCCCACCACCTCACTTTTCCGCCGCCGCGCTACCCACTCTGCTTGACCAGTGTCGGTAACATGGAGATGGTAAAGTGAGGTGGTGTGGGTACCTTGGTGAACAAGGAAGAGTAAAGATAAAAGTAGGATGGAGCAAAGGTGTACACATACTTGGGAAAATGAATAAAATTATGTACTCACCACCACCGCAGCTGTTGTAGGCATCTACCCTCCTGCCAAAGCGATTTTAAACTCCTGTCTCTCGAATGTACTCTCTCACACACGCACACACACACACATACACATGCACAGCGTCTTTAATTCATTACTATGTCCTCGTCAAAGCCCTTGTCCACGGCATCGATATCGTAGCCGATATCTATCTCATCACCGAGGGCTTCTATAATAAACGCCGCCACATCCACGCGTTCACCATTCGATAAGCGAACCCGCGGAACGCTATCGCCAGCAAGAGGTCGCATCATGACAGCGATCAAGTCATCTCCACCGCACGCTTCTTCGACGAGCTGCTCGATACCTGCAACGTCCACGCGGTCGAGTCCGTATATGGAAAACTCCATGACAAGAACCGGTAGCATACTTGCTAGAGGATCCGGATGAAATAGGTGAGACCAGTCGATGTAAATAGTTTCGCCGAAATCGACTAGCAACACCTCGCAGTACCCATCAAAGTCCGGGTAAACCACTTCCCCGCGGACAACGTTATTGAAACGAGGCACAATACAGGACATGCCGATATGCAACTCCCCAAGTTCAATGGATCTTCCACGACGTTCCACTAGATACACACTACGTAGGAGTTCTTCCAGCTCGTCGTATGCATCGCACATTTCCTGCGTACGCAGAAACACACTCATTACACTCTCGACAAACATTAATCGGCACCAAAACGCGTCGCTTAAAATCTCCTTGCCGTATCGTGGATACATATTGCTTTTTATTGTTTCCAAACAGGATGCCAAAGACAGACTAAATGCTCGAGACGCTACTAGAGAGTATCGCGGGCATAAAGATAACAGCCTCCTATGAATCATAACTAGGTATCCATCACTTTGAATGCAACGAAAGAGGTTTTCGAGCATGCATAGCCCTGCGCTATGCTCCTCGCAAAGTGCTTGCTCTGCAGTAAAAAATATAGAATATGTTCCCTCACAGAGAGAGAGAGAGAGAGAGAGAGAGAGAGAGAGAGAGAGAGAGAGAGAGAGAGAAAGACTTCAATTATTATGCTATAAAAATAAGAGACACAGTAAGATCAGATATTTTTAAATTAACCAATATTTTATGGAAAGCACTTTATACATTTACCGTCGTATGCAACAGCCCTGCAAACACGGTCATCCACGCTCGGAGATTCCTTCACCGTTAATTTTATTTTTATCGCTATATGGAATTAATTTGTATTATCACTCGTAATATTGCTTTTAAATTATTTTTCGCTGTGGACGTTGTCATCATAGTGTACTTCTGAAAAAAAGAACGAAACAACTATTTAATTGAGCGCACTGATCAATAAAAAACATCGTGTACAGAATAATCGATATTGTCTTACCTGATATGCCACGACTCATTATACAAAGTTGGCAGCGTTGATGATCTTCTGCCACCGACGACAACTGCGGATGAGGATGTCGGGTGGCACTTTTCTTTCCCGAAGTTAGCTCTATCTTCCTCTCGCTCTTTATGACACGAATAACGAACCCTCGGTGTCGGCTCATATGCAGGGGCTGCTCGCTCTGCAAAACATTATTTTTTTAATTAAAAATAAATATCACATGATTTAAAATTATTTTATATTTTTTACTTACCAAGCTCCGCTGCTTTGCTGCTAATCGACATTGGCACGTATTCCATGATTTGCTGTGTTAATAAAACAGAGACGAGCGATCCGTCTTCTTTCTAGCGCAGACCTTTGCTGATGCTTCGGTTTTACGACTGTCTCTCTCTCTCTCTTTCTCTCTCTCACTGTGACTGACATCTGTGTATACTTTATAATATTTCGAGCGAAATGTACACTATATACAATTATTTACAACAGTTTCTTTATCACAAATAGCTGCACATACGTAGAATTATTGCGTTCGCAACGCAACACCCGATGCATGATCAGCGATATGACCACGAAACAGCACAATTATTTCGGACAAAATGATTTTCATAAACTCCGTATCCTCTGGCGTTAGCAAGATCGCGATGTGTTCGAGCGCTTCTTCAAAGAAGTCCTTGGAACCGATGATCTCATACGCTACTGCACGAGTCATTTCACTGGCAACTATCTTTTCACGGACATATGATACCACCTCGTTCATACACCTCTGAATCGTTTCACTTTTGCTCTCTAGAGCCTGCATATGGATATCAATTCTTCTACTTATTTCGACGAGCATATCAAATGTAGACCGCTGAAGAACAATGTTTAGAGAGTATTTTCGGAAGCGTTTCCGTTTCGATTCTCCAGATTCCTCTTGATTCTCGTATTCCTCATCAGCGCTACCGCTTATTTTACCAAATGACACAGCTCTGTGCTGGTAACACGAGGTTAAAAGTGTGTAATGCGTTGTGTGCTCTATGCGGGTATTACACATTTTCTCGGCATCAGTCCCATGAGCTTCGAAATATTGCTGTACGCGAGAAAAATCACTTTTAAACACTCGCCACTCGTCCGCACCGAGTGTAATTCCGGTAAAAGTATTCGACAATATTTTCACCACCGGTGTAAGCGTACACGTAGAGTTCAACTCGAACCCGGCTACGACTATTTTACCAAATGATTTATTTAAACCGTACATAACGGGGCTCGCTATATACTGCGATATCGCATGAGGCTTAGCACCGTTATTTGCCATTTTTATTGCTTTCCTGTAGACTGTGACTTTTCGAATGAATCGTCGGTGGTGTTCATACTCCGTTTTATACAGATTTCCCCCACCACCTAACTGCATTGCCTCTTCTTTTGATACTGCAAATCATACGCCTGAAAATTGCTAGCCAATATCCTTTGATATTTGTCGCATTCTCCTCAACAGCCTAGTAACAGCAGCAGATATATCCCAAAACTCTTGCATACTCGCGCACACTTATGCGCACACGCACACATTGACATACAGATAATATGTACCATGAAAACTAAATAATATTCGTCGGTGAAATTTGATGATTTTCCTCATGGCCGAATGCCTTGAAATTAGATGAAAACAATATGACTTTCATCAGCGAAACTCGATAACTAAGTACACCACCATCGCTAAATATTTCCCTAGGTCTTGCTTTTGTAAAGCGATCGCGTGCGGCCATCTTCTTGGTTAGTCGTATTCATTGTTGCAGTATATGCAGAGAGAAAGAGAGAGAGAGCTTGTTAAAAGAATATATATAAAAGTGAGCCGCTTTGAAAATTCTCTAGTTAATTGTCTGATTTACTGTGGTAACTACTACTACTACTCTAACAGCACAATCATGGTCAGAGTGGTAAAGCGCTCATTGATAAGAAAATTGATAGAGTTTATATTGAAGCGTAGACCGTCGTTGCGTTCGCGCTGGGGTAGAAGAAATTTACAGATCACCCTATGGGAACTTCCGACACAGGCGGTTGTTCGTAAAATTCGCGGTATGCTGTGCGAGTGTCATCAGCGCGATTTAGTTGACGCGTATAATATTGGATTGTTTGATAATCAAATAATTATTGATTCGGTGGTGCGTGTTATTCGTCGACGAGGCTGGCTGAATGAGACTGCTCTGCAACCCATACTCAATGAAAGACGTAAGTAATATACAGCGCTAATTACTTTAATTTTATTTCCTTTATTTCATAAGATTTTTATATAGTTCGACGGTATGAGGACGCAGAAATGGGATCCGACACCTATGATTTCGATGAGGAGGGTAGAACCGATTCAGATGATCATAGCAGGGACAACGATGGCGACAGCACCGTAGGGAATCGCTGGATAAATTTTACCCAGCCATTCTGCGGTTATAAACCTACAAACGGTCTTTTCATGGCAGGCCCCTCGAGAGAACCAGATGAATCCGTCGCAGGCCCATCGCGACAATACAGTTCAAACGATGATGCCAACAGCAATACAGACAGCGAGGAAGAAGAAGAAGAAGAAGAAGAAGAAGAAGAAGAAGAAGAAGAAGAAGAAGAAGAGGAGGAGGAAGAAGAAGAAGAAGAAGAAGAAGAAGAAGAAGAAGAAGAGGAGGAGGAGGAGCAAGACGTAGACGATGACGATGAGGAGAAGGAGGAAGAGGAGGAGGACCCTGTAGATTCAGGTAAGCTTTTAATAATACAACTACGCTGACAAAAATAAAAAAATTACGCGGATAATAATAGTAAAATGAAAAAGCAGGGTACAAGACGGACCCAAACGTTTTTCGCTTTGCACGATTCACTGTGCCGAGACCGCCGACAATCGAGTTGGTTTACGAAATGCGTCGGCGGTTCCCGGGTGTAGTCGACGGATTCGAGGACTAGAAGCAAATATAAGTTTGTAATTCTTACGTTACACGAATTATATGCATAGTATATAGCCAGCGAAAACAAAAATTTAAAGTAAATTAAATAAAAATTCTAATAAATGGTTTAATTATGCCTGTAGGTGGACAGACCGGCGATGGAAGGACTGCTGCACGGGGTGGTGATATTTTGCTTCCTAGTGAACGTTTCGGTATCGACAACGAGCAGAGACGTTATTTTTCACGCTTTAGGATGCAGGGTCGAGAGACAGATTTTTATTTTCGTCAGCCACCGGTCGGTATCGATCATCTGACATGGTTCGAGGGAGGTGTACGAGATGTTCTCACACGTCTTACAGAATCGTGCGAAGGACATGATTATGTGGGTATGACTCTGAGCGTACCGTCTTTTGCGCAAGGACCTGTATGCTTATCATTTCGACCAGCTCGTGACATCGTTCCCGACGATATATGGCGACTAATTAATAGTGTAGCTCAGAGCGCGCGCGAATTTCGAATAGACGCTGGTACATGTAGAATGACGACGTGTATAGTACGAGGCGTCGAAGGAGCCGGTGTGGGCACTAGGCTTACACACGAGTCTATAGCAAAAAAGTCAATTTTACGCATAAGTAATCGCGATAATTTGTGTCTACAACGATCCCTTGTCACTGCCCGAGCGCATGCCGAACGCGGTCAAATACGTGCGGGTGTGCTACACAGACGATGGTGTCAAATTCGGAACGGGCTTCGAGGTGCGCAATATACAGCGGCGATAGAGCTCACACATAATGCAGGGGTAACGACACCGTCTAGGGGGTGTGGTGCGCGTGAAATTCAGCTCTTTCAGGAGTACTTGGTTCACGAGGGTATAGCGATTGTTGTTTATGAATTTCTCACCTTCGGAAAACGCGTTCCGGCTCTGTACGATGGGCGAAAATACGTACTCACTGCAACAGGTAAAATTAATCATACACTCTTTATTCTCTATTACGAGCGTTCTCATCACTATCAACCGATATTAAATCTCGCCGGTGCGCTAGGTAGTCGGGGGTTCTGCACGCAATGTAACTCCAAGTATATTCGAGTACTCGAGCATCGATGTAGCTATCAATGTGCTCGATGTAAATCCACTTATTGCAACGGTAATAGAGACTCTCAGCCTGAGTATTGCGCAGACTGTAATCGTTCGTTCTTTGGTGCTTTTTGCCTCGCTCATCACAAAAGTGAGGGCTCCGCGGGTATCACGTCTCGTAAATATAGACGGTACAGCGTCTGTAACGCATTGAAAATCTGTAGAGGCTGCTCGCGTATGATTAAAACCACAGATAAAAAGATGCATGTATGTGGTATATCGTTTTGTGCTACATGCAAAAAAACGCGGCCGACTACGCATGCATGTTTTATAGCACCTCTTAAGAAATCAGATGCGCAAAAGGAGAAGAAAAAAGACAAGTTGTTATGCCGGTACCGAGTAATTGGATTATTCGGTAGTCGGTATAATATTAAAAGTTATTATTTTTTGGGATCGTTTGCCGATAAGGAGATGGATCTCGAGTAAAAGATGGAAACGCGAATTTATATAAAAGGAAGTATTATTATAAGCAACGGTAACTTTCCGTTGCCTATTTATATATCAAAGTAAGGAGTACAATAATGCGTTGTTTCGAGTATTAAACGAGGAACCAACCGTTCTCTTTTCAATCTAATTTAATACTGTCCTTTCGTAAAGCAGTTGCTAACTGTCTTCACGAAAATCCCTTAATTCGCAATTTTAGCGTTAGCCTATCGCCGAACGCCAAGCGAGTCGCTCATGCTGCGTCGGCGTTCTTGGGGTCGTTCATACGATCGGGCATTGGACTTCGTTTCCTGTCTTGAACGAATTCCAATGTTACTTTGCTATGGAATATTCCCGAATATACGAAATACGGAGTGGAATATTCCGCGGCACAACAAAGTCTTCCACGAGATTTTTATTTTATGATTTTGAGACGCAGCAACACGCGCAATTGCATGATGATAAATCGACACGAATTCACGAGCCGAATTTATGTGTCGCACAATGCGTATGTATGGCATGTCTGGATATCACAGATATAGAGACAGATTGTGCTAACTGTGGTAAACGTGAATTCGTGTTTATCGATGATCCTGTTGGGGATCTCGTAAAATTGGCATTATCGCAAAAATTTAAAAAGACCATCTGCATCGCCCATAATGCTAGAGGTTTCGACGCACAATTTATTCTACGGTATTTAATCGAGGTGCAAAAAACACAGCTGCCCTCTCTGATTATGAACGGTACGAAGATTGTCTCGAAGAAAATTGGCGATGTCGTTTTTCTCGATAGTCTAAACTATTTACCCATGGCTCTTAGCGCTTTACCTAAGGCCTTTGGTTTCGCTGATGAGGTGGCAAAAGGTACATTTCCCCATTTATTCAACACACCGGAATATCAGAATTACTCAGGTCCTCTGCCGGCTTTGCATTTTTACTCACCCGATACCATGTTCTCAGCGGATCGCGAGCGCTTTTTAAAATGGTATGAGGAAGAATCGAGTCGCGTAGATTATAAATTTGATTTTGCGACGCAATTTGTGCAATATTGTCGTACAGATGTTACGGTTTTGAGACGAGCGTGTTTAGCTTTTCGAGAGTTACTTATACGTTGTGGGAGCGTGTGCCCCTTTACAGAAGCATGCACGATAGCATCAGCATGTATGAGAGTATTTCGAAAGAATTTTCTACAGAAAGATCGCCCTCCGGCCGGCCTACCGGCCGTGAACGGTTACTACGTGGATGCGGGGGTCCATCAGGTTCTTCAATTTCATGGCTGATTTTGGCACGGTTGTCCGCGATGTTATCGCGTGAATAGAGATGCTCGAACTAAATTCGGCGATACAATGGATGAGCGATACGAGCGTACCATTCTTATTTCCGGGCGAATCAGATCGAAAGGGTACACTCTAACCGAAATATGGGAATGCGATTTTGACAGATTACTCGAGAATAACGAGGAAATGTCGATATACGTGAAAAATCACGCCATGGTCAAGCAGGCGCCTCTCGAGCCACGCGATGCATTCTTTGGTGGTCGAACGGAAAATTTTGTAAGCTTGTACGACGTCGCGAACGGGGAGCAGATACGCTATGTGGATGTTTGCTCGCTGTATCCGTGGGTATGTAAGAATGGAAAATATCCCGTTGGACACCCGAAATTGTACGTAGGCGACGAGTGTCGAGAACTCGTAGGACTTGAAAACGATCTAAGTGTCGTCGAGGGTCTCGTGAAGTGTACCGTGCTGGCACCGCGCGATTTGTATATACCCGTACTGCCTGTACGCATGCATGGGAAACTACTGTTCCCCCTGTGTAGAACGTGCTGTACAGATATGGACACATCCGAGGTTTGTACACACGATGACGCGACTGAGCGAGCGTTTGACGGCACATGGGTCGTGGACGAACTGAGAAAAGCTGTGTCGCTCGGATATAAAGTGACGCGTATCTATGAAATCTGGCAATACGCTGTTACGCAGTATGACTCGACAACGCGACGAGGCGGTCATTTTGCCGAGTACATCGATACATTCCTAAAAATAAAACAGGAGGCGAGTGGTCCGCCAACAGAGTGTAACGATGACGAGGAAGCAATTGAGCGTTTTATAGCATTGTACAAGGAGTCTGAGGGTGTATATCTCGAGCGAAGTGCTTATCAGCCAAATCCGGGTTTACGTTCACTAGCGAAATTGGCTCTTAATTCATTCTGGGGAAAGTTTGGTCAACGAGAGAATCTCACGAAAACCGTTATCGTCTTCACGCGCGCGGAGTTAATGAATTTACTAACGAGTCCGGAGATTGAGGTGACGGGGATGCTACCGGTTAATCACAAGATTATGTATGTAAACTATGTGAGCAACCGCGATGCTATCCAACCATCACCGACATCAAACGCCGTGATTGCAGCATACACGACGGCACAGGCACGCCTAAAATTATACAGTTATCTTGAGGGGCTCGGGCGACGAATATTGTACTGCGATACGGACTCCTGTATTTACGTGAGCCATCCCGGTGGTAACGAGTATGAGCCGCGAATCGGTCAATTTATAGGAGATCTTACGGATGAATTAAGTGAATACGGGCCTGGTAGTTATATAACTTCGTTCGTTTCGGGTGGACCAAAATTTTACGCATACCTTGTTCGTAAACCCGACGGTACGATTATTGAAAAATGAAAAGTGAAGGGTATCACGCTTAACTTTGCGAATAGCCGTCACGTAAATTATAACGCATTACGATCTTTCGTGACAGGAGCAAGGAGCGTACCTATTATTTTAAAATTCGACGCTATTCGACGTACGGAATTTCATCATGTAGTAACGCGTAAAGAAACGAAATCATGCAAGCCTGTTAACACGAAGCGAAAACGGCACGGGCTGTACTCTACTGTACCGTATGGCTATTGTGAAATACGCTAATTAGTATAACGCAAAAAAGTATATAGTTTTACGGGTGAATTCGCGATATTTAAAAATAATCTTTTTGTCTAATTTCATGTAACATATTTACAGTGTACAATACATTGAAAAAATTGATTTATCATGTATAAAATCGTTATCGGATCGTTCTTTTTGTGCTGATATTCGTAACAGTAGCTGCTATCTCTCTACCGTTCCCTTTTGTGCTGACTTTCTCATCGTTGATTCCTTTTGTCCCGTCTTTCTTATCGAGTGTTTCCTTTTGTTCTGGCTTTCTAGTGCTACATCCGTGGATATAATATTGTTGTTTAGAATTTGATGATTCGTAAAATTTGTATATAGAGATGTATGCATAGTGAAATAAAAATATTGCTTTATTTGTGAGAAATATAAAAATTATCGTTATTTAATATACATACAGCGTAAACGCCTGCTTATACCGCGGGCCCGCGCCTCATCAGCTAGTGCAGGCGCGCCGCGTCTTATCAGCTCTTTAAGGCCGCGAAAATAGCTGATGCCGCGGGGTCGCCGCCGCCGCCGCCGCAGCCGCAGCCGCGGTATAAGCTTATTTAAGAGTCTGCCCATTGATTTTGATAGACACTCGTCGATATGGATACACGCTGGAAACATCCGTGGACAGCTGTGATAAGCGGTCCTACGGGATGTGGTAAAACATATTTTGTAAATAAATTCTTTAAATACATGCGCGAAATGACGGATGTCCCGTTCGAGCGTATACTTTTTTATTACTCAGAGTGGCAGTCCGGGTATTCAGAGTACGGTGATAAAATCGAATTTCGCGAGGGTTTACCGCAAGCAGTAGACTACTCGAATGACGCAAGACCTAAACTTGTGGTCATTGACGATCTAATGCGCGAGGCATCCAACAATACTATGGTCGATCTTTTCACCAAGGGTAGCCATCATAAAAATCTTAGTGTCATTTTCCTCACGCAAAATCTCTTCCGTCAGGGTCACGGGCAGCGCGATATCTCCTTAAACGCTAATTATATCATTGTCTTCAAAAATCCGCGAGATCGCGCGCAAATTCAGCACCTAGCCCGCCAGGTATGTCCCGAGAATCCGCGATTTTTGCAGGAAGTATCAGGAGTACAAATTGAAAATGCGGGATTTTTTTCTATTTTTGAACGTTTATTCTGAAAAAATGGTAACAAATGAATTATTCAAAGTATTGTCCATCGCTAGCCACAACTTTTTCCCATCTTTCTGGCAATTTACGGATACCGTCGCGAAAAAATTCGGCCGGCTTGGCTGCTATCCAGTCATCGACCCATTTTTGGGCTTCTTCGTAAGAATGGAAGCGCTGGTCAGCTAGGCCATGTGTCATCGATCGGAAAAGGTGGTAATCGGAAGGAGCAATATCTGGGCTATACGGCGGGTGGGGTAAGACTTCCCATTTCAGCGTTTGTAGGTATGTTTTGACCGGCGCTGCAACATGTGGCCGAGCGTTGTCATGTTGCAAAATTACTTTGTCGTGTCTTTGCTTGTATTGTGGCCGTTTTTCTTTGAGTGCGCGGCTCAAACGCATCAATTGAGTTCGGTGTAGTGCTCCTGTGATGGTTTCGTTCGATTTCAATAGCTCATAATACACCACACCCAGCTGGTCCTACCAAATACAGAGCATGAGCTTGGCGCCGTGAATATTTGGTTTGGCCGTCGATGATGATGCATGGCCGGGGTAACCATATGATTTTTTGCGCTTCGGGTTATCGTAATGGATCCACTTTTCATCACCAGTGACAATGCGATGCAAAAAACCCTTCCGTTTTTGCCGTTCGAGCAGCAGTTCGCATGCAAAAAAACGGCGCTCGACGTCTCTCGGCTTCAGCTCATACGGCACCCAATGTCCTTGCTTTTGGATCATTCCGAGGGCTTTTATACGATGGGAAATGGCTTGTTGTGTCACTCCCAATGAATCTGCGAGCTCTTGTTGAGTTTGACACGAGTCTTCATTGAGTATTGCCTCCAATTCAGCATTCTCAAACTTTTTCACTTGGCCCGGCCGCTCTTTGTCCTCAACGTCAAAATCACCACTTCTAAACCGCACAAACCATCTCTCGCACGTTGAAACCGATGGAACATGACTCGGATAAGCCTCGGAGACCAATCGATGTGCTTCAGCAGCACTTTTCTTCAAATTAAAGAAGTAAATTAAAACTTCCCGCAAATGCTGTTTTGTTGGCACGAAACTCGACATATTGAGAGCTCAAAAAAACTATGAATTTGACACTGCGACAAATTGACACATACTGAAAATTAAAGCTATAAGACGTAGCTTTGACATGAACATAGTCACAGTACTGCCTGATGCGTATAGCGTTAGTAACGCCATCTGTTATCAAACCCGCATTTTCAATTTGTACCCCTGATATATTTCGATGCAACAGCCGCACCGCACGGCTATCTATTATTTGACTTGAAACAATCGACGCCTGATAATTGTCGATTTCGCGCCTGTATATTTCCCGATGACCAATACCATTACGTTTACGTGCCTCAAAAAGCAATAAAAGTTCGCGATGCGTCGCGTGATGTACCAGTAATGCGCTTGTAATGGCGTTGCGCGGACCTCTCGATAAAAAGCAGATAATTATATTGCAAGCGTTGTGTTATCTGAAGCAAGAGCAACGACGTGCAATTTTGCGCAAAGCAGATGCAGCGCTTGTACGCTGTATATGCGAGTGTGCTCTAAACGTTTTACAGGGAAACGTGAGTCTGAACAACGTGCAAAAGAATCATATTCGGAGGCACGCGACAATTCTTCGGCGACTAGCCGCCAAAAGGGGAAATTGGAGCGGTAAGAGGAAGATCATCGTCGAGCACTGTGTCGGATTTCTCAAGTTGCTTCTTGCGCCTGTCTTGGCCTACGCGAGACATGGAATATGCCAGAAAGATGGTACTTATTCCTCATGATAACATACATCGTCTCGCTGGACTCGCCACTACTGCCGCTGCTGCTACTACTACTACTACCACTAGTGCAGACCCGTTGCCTTCCGTACAGACTACCGGTACGCCATTATCGCGCCTCGACTCTGAGCTGAGTGAAATTCTAAACTCTCACTCGTACAAGAGCGAGAGAGAGAAGTGGATAGCGTACCAACAGGTTTTACAGCGTTATCTTCACATGGTCGAGTACGATAATGCCGTACCGAATATTTCATCAAAACAAAAAGTAGCAATACTCGATAGCCACGAGAATAAATCCGACGACGATTTAATGAACAAAATTAAATCGCGGCTCAATGACATACTTATTATCGATAGCGTACCAAAAAAATTTAAATCTAAAGCAATATCGTTGCTTCGCAATTTGCATCGCAGCGCCGTTGGTAAAAAAATGACATAGGATCGTAACGGCGTTGTTTCCATAGACGGCAGAAGAATTTCAAATTCCAATATCGTTGATCTTGTTAACGATGCTATGCGAGCTAGAAAACGCGAGAAACCCATCGGACGATCTCACTTTGCCAAACTCCTGCGAGCGATACAGATGCCGCGTGAATTTATCGGTAACCCCGCGTTACTACACGAGCCTACACCTACATCATCCTCGACACCACAGCGGCGTCTTATTTTACCGCGCGAAAACGATAGTAGCAGCAGCAGCAGCAGCAACGGTAGCAACAACAACAACAACGACGACGAGGTCGAGACCGCACACTCAAACAGAGATTTAATGCTCACGGCTGAAAACGACATCATCGAGGGGGAGGAGGGGAATGAAGAAGAGGACGAACAATTGCAAAACTTTGCACAAGTAGAATATCGACCACCCACACAGTTAGAAAAGAAAAAGAAAAAGAATCCATTTAACTGGTCATCGCTAAAATTATGAAAATTCTTCAAAAAATCTATTATGACACCGCTCATCCTGCTTCCTATTCTCGAGCAAAAAATTTGGCCCAGGTGGATCGTAGAGTAGCGCGAAAAAATGTTTTACCATGGCTCGAGACACAGGATTCATATAACATGCATCGCCTCGTACGACGACGATTTCCCCGTCGTACGTACAGTGTGAGTAATATAGACGATGTATGGGAGGCTGATTTAGCTGATCTTCGCTCGATAGCCACGTACAACGATGGGTACGCGTATCTGCTTGTTGTTATTGATGTGTTGAGCAAATACGCGTGGGTCGAGGCTTTGCGTGACAAAACGAGCGCAAACGTGGCCCGCGGTCTCACACGCATACTCGCGCGCAGTAACAATCGTCGCCCGCAACAAATGCAAACTGATCGAGGCAAAGAATTTATCGGCGCACCGTTTCAGCAAATTCTCAAGAAAAAGAATATCGATTTTCGCGCTGCTCGTAACCCTGATATAAAAGCCTCGATTGCCGAACGCTTTAATCGAACAATAAAAGAGCGAATGTGGCGCTACTTTACATACACGCGAAATAAGCGTTACATCGATGTTTTACAAAATTTTTTATATGCTTATAATCACACTAGACATAGCGGAACGCGTATTCCTCCGAGCGAAGTAACTTTCGAAAATGCCTCTATAGCCCGAGGCAATTTAGCACGGCGTTACGAGCGTAACGCGAAAAAAATTAAAAAGCCTAAAGACAGCGTCGCTGACTTGGTACGTATCAGTACAGCTAAAGCAGCTTTCGTGAAAGGATATGAGCGTGGTTGGAGTAACGAATTATTCAAGATTCAACGAATATCGTTGAATCGAGAGCCATTCGTGTATATTTTACACGATCTGAATAACGAGACTATCGACGGTATTTTCTACGAAGCAGAATTATCACGAGTACGAGTGCCTCCGTCATCTGAGAAGACGAAAGAGAAGAAGAGGACAAAGAAGAAGAAGAAGAAGAAGAACGCTCGGGATCATCGTCCGTGATAAATATGAGCTCCAAGGATAGCTCTTTCTTTGTCGTACTACCGAGCAACAGTAGTATGCAGTATTTTCCGGATAATACGACGACGAAATTTATTACAAAACTACCGCGTCAGATACGCCTGCACGGAGAATGTGCTGTTTCTCTTGTGGAAATTGCTTATCCGATGACTCTTTTACATGTTCCTACTGTAGAAAATCTCGTAACTTTTGAGGATGGTGATTATGATTTATCGGGTTTAAATCTTTTAACACGGAGAAGCGTTGATAGAGACCAAGTAGCACCTGGTGTATATCGCTCTATAGACGCTCTTTTGGAGAGTATAAATCAGCTACCTCACGTGGCCGATCATTTGCGCTTTAAATCGCTTCCGAGCGGGCAGGTCGAAGTGGCACGCGTATGCGACCATCTACGCTACCACGACTTTCGCGTATCGCCCACTATCGCAAGGCTACTAGGATTCTCGGAAGAGGCTTGTAGCCCCGTAATGATAGAACCGCATTGCGAATACATAGGGTCGAGGCCTGCATCTCTCACCGGTGCTATACCGGGCAGCATGTTTTTATACACAGATATCTGCGAGAGCTATATTACAGGCGATGTACAAACACCCCTCTTACGAGTTGTTCTCATTGATACTGATGACTGTCCGTATGGTTCGATAAAAATTAAATCGTTTTCGACGCCACGATATATACCTCTTTTGCGCAATAATTTACACACTATCGAGATCGATATAAGAGACGAATTTGGGGATCCTATACCATTCGAGCAGGGAACGTTGACTGTGACACTACATTTCAAAAGGTCCCACGATTGATTACACCACTATGGATGATATTGACAGTGTGCAGCACGGATGGGGTCGACGCGGGTACGGTGGTATTAGCCATGTTTATATCGGAACACCTAATCAGCGAGGACACGGTATCGGTAGCTTTCTCGGGGGCCTGTTTCGTCGAGTGTTACCACTTTTAAAGAAGGGCGCTAAAGCAGTTGGAAAAGAGGCGTTGCGCGCTGGTGTAAACGTAGCTGGTGATATCCTCGATAGAAATATAGCTGTGAAAGATGCTATTCGCGATAGAGCGCGAGAATCAGGCAGTAATCTCAAACGCAAAGCCTCTGAAAAAATTGACACTCTCAAGCGGGGGTCTGGTTATAAAAAGCGCAAAATTTCACGTACTCCTCATTCATCGAACGAACGTAAACCACGACGTATCTCTCGTAAAAATAAAAGTGTAATAAAGAGAAAAACAATAAAAAAGAAGAAGAATAATAAGAACAATAAGAAGAAGAAGACTCGTCAACGAACAGTTGCAGATATTTTTGGATAGCTGAAACAAGATGGCTTTTCTACATGCGCACTCGTGCGAGTGTCTTAAATCGGAACTTGAATTATTTTCACTCCCACCGACGCAAACTACTATCGAAGGCTCCAATTGGGTGTATTACAAACCAATATCTTCGCTAACAGATGATTCACCGATTGAATTTGTTATTCCCGGACAGGGTGATGAGTATATCGATCTCGCGCATACTATGCTTAGTCTGAGAGTGAAAATAACATCTCCTACCATTACGGAAATTGCCGTGGGCACATCGTCGAAAGTAAGTGCCGGCCCTGTAAACAATCTCTTGCATTCTATGTTTAATCAAATGGATGTATACCTGAATCAAAAAATAGTTTCACCTCCAAATAACGCCTACGCTTATCGAGCGTACATAGAAACACTTTTGAATTACGGTCCAGCAGCAAAAAATTCGCATCTCACGAGCGTTCTCTGGTACGACGATACACCTGGAAAAATGGATGATATAACATCGGAAAATACGGGACTTGTAAAGAGAAAATAATTTTTAAATGTCGAAAAAACTGTAGACTTGCTCGGTCATCTGCATTGCGATATATTCAATCAGGAGCGGTTCCTATTAAACGGTGTCGAGATGCGCCTACGGCTGGTTCGGTCTAGAGATTCATTTTGTCTTGTGGGGGATACAAAGAATGGTCAATGCGGCTTAAAGATTCTCGAGGCATCGCTTCTCGTTCGTAGAACAAAAATAGCTCCTGGTGTGCTGCTCTCACATGCTAGAACTCTGGCAAAATCTACGGCTAAATATCCTCTTACGAGAGTCGAGGTAAAAGCCGTTTCAATACACTCGGGTGTTCATGGAGAGACTATCGATAATATCGTGTTAGGTCAGTTGCCGAAGCGTATAATTATCGGTTTTGTCGATAACAAAGCGCTAACGGTGACTTCAGTATGAATCCGTTCATCTTCCAAAATTACAAGATAAATTATCTCTCGTTGTATGTAGATGGTGCTCAAATACCTTCGAAACCGTTACAACCTGATTTCACGAAAAATCATCTATATGTTGATGCTTTTCAAACGTTGTTTTCGGGAACTGGAATACATTTCTTGAACGATGGTAATTCGATCGATCGCGATAATTATCGCGATGGATACTGTCTGTTTGCTTTTGATTTGACACCCGATCTTTCGGCGAACAGCAATACACATTGGAATTTAATAAAGCACGGTAGTGTGAGAATAGAGGTACGATTTGAGGATGCGCTTGCTTCAACGATAAATTGTGTAGTCTACGCGGAATATGATAATGTCCTTGAAATTGATGCCTCTCGGCAGGTAATGGTGGATTTTACCGGATAAGCGAAAAATGTGCTGATGTCGGCATAAAATTATTTCGTGTTAAGACACGTAGAAGCGTGTCCGCGAGTAACTAATCAGTCGAACTCGGTCATCTGTACGGATTAGACGTGAAAATGGATATCGTCGTGGATATACAGGGAATGCGTGGTAAAGACTCGGAATTTATTCCGAAAGAAATTGCCGTGGTAGCAGTGGATAGACCGTACTCTGCTCATTGGATCGTTGCACCGCCGTGTCACTTTGCCGAATTACCACAGCAATCGAGAAGCCAGAATAATTTTCTCTCGAAATATTTTCACGGTATGGAGTGGTACGAGGGCGATGTGAGCTGTAAACAGGTATACGCTAACTTGCGTGAAATTTCGCGAAAATCAAGACGCATCTATACTCGCGGTCACGAGAAGGCTATACTTCTTTGCGATATCACGAGTCGTGAAATTTCCAACCTGGAGGATGAGGAGGGCGCCCCATCGTACACATTTATGCCGAAATCTTTGCGAAAATGCTTCAGACACGCTATGATAAACGATACAGCGTCTTCGCATTGTGCAATGCGCCAGGCTTTCCAAATAAAAAATTGGCTTCGCGAGCATCCATTAAAAGGAGAATCATACATGGATGTTTGGTCAGCAGACGAAGAGGAAGAGAATAAAAAAGAGGAGAAATCTTCATCATGTGGTCGTGACACGATCGACGACGCTGTGAAATAAATTTTGCATATATATATACGTCTTTCAAAGCGTATCGGTCATCATTTAATCATTGACTATGTGTTCAGCATGAACACTAGACAAATCTACGAGAGTCTGCAGTATCTACCACTTTCAACCGTTGGCGTATACCCGGCTGACAGAATTCCTCGTGTATGGTCGTTACCAGCCGGACTCGTAGTTAACACGGATAACCACGACGGACCTGGAGAGCATTGGATCGCCATGTACGTTAACCATCATGGAAAAGGAATGTACTTTGATAGCTACGGGCTACCACCGGTTATACCGCAACATCTCGCCCGACTACGAAGAAACTGCAAGTTCTACCGGTACGGCCTCAAGCAGCTACAGAGTAATACGTCGGATGTGTGTGGACAATTTTGCATCGTATTCCTACACCTTATGTCGTGCGGCTTCACCATGTCGCGATTTAATAATCTCTTTAGCGATAATGTAACGAAAAACGACAGATTAGTGCGTGAATATTACAATGTTTTTGCCTCTCGACGATCAGACAGTGATAAAAATAAATTTAACGGCAGAGGAGTCTCCGAGCGAAGATTACCGACTTTGCAGGGATGTTGCATACGACGGTAAATATCTCTAAAGTGATTTAAATAAAATATTGATTAATTAAAAACAAATACATCGGTTTACTGTGTCTCTTCTTTTATAATTATATCAGGAGTACAAATTGAAAATGCGGGATTTTTTTCTATTTTTGAACGTTTATTCTGAAAAAATGGTAACAAATGAATTATTCAAAGTATTGTCCATCGCTAGCCACAACTTTTTCCCATCTTTCTGGCAATTTACGGATACCGTCGCGAAAAAATTCGGCCGGCTTGGCTGCTATCCAGTCATCGACCCATTTTTGGGCTTCTTCGTAAGAATGGAAGCGCTGGTCAGCTAGGCCATGTGTCATCGATCGGAAAAGGTGGTAATCGGAAGGAGCAATATCTGGGCTATACGGCGGGTGGGGTAAGACTTCCCATTTCAGCGTTTGTAGGTATGTTTTGACCGGCGCTGCAACATGTGGCCGAGCGTTGTCATGTTGCAAAATTACTTTGTCGTGTCTTTGCTCGTATTGTGGCCGTTTTTCTTTGAGTGCGCGGCTCAAACGCATCAATTGAGTTCGGTATAGTGCTCCTGTGATGGTTTCGTTCGATTTCAATAGCTCATAATACACCACACCCAGCTGGTCCCACCAAATACAGAGCATGAGCTTGGCGCCGTGAATATTTGGTTTGGCCGTCGATGATGATGCATGGCCGGGGTAACCATATGATTTTTTGCGCTTCGGGTTATCGTAATGGATCCACTTTTCATCACCAGTAACAATGCGATGCAAAAAACCCTTCCGTTTTTGCCGTTCGAGCAGCAGTTCGCATGCAAAAAAACGGCGCTCGACGTCTCTCGGCTTCAGCTCATACGGCACCCAATGTCCTTGCTTTTGGATCATTCCGAGGGCTTTTATACGATGGGAAATGGCTTGTTGTGTCACTCCCAATGAATCTGCGAGCTCTTGTTGAGTTTGACACGAGTCTTCATTGAGTATTGCCTCCAATTCAGCATTCTCAAACTTTTTCACTTGGCCCGGCCGCTCTTTGTCCTCAACGTCAAAATCACCACTTCTAAACCGCACAAACCATCTCTCGCACGTTGAAACCGATGGAACATGACTCGGATAAGCCTCGGAGACCAATCGATGTGCTTCAGCAGCACTTTTCTTCAAATTAAAGAAGTAAATTAAAACTTCCCGCAAATGCTGTTTTGTTGGCACGAAACTCGACATATTGAGAGCTCAAAAAAACTATGAATTTGACACTGCGACAAATTGACACATACTGAAAATTAAAGCTATAAGACGTAGCTTTGACATGAACATAGTCACAGTACTGCCTGATGCGTATAGCGTTAGTAACGCCATCTGTTATCAAACCCGCATTTTCAATTTGTACCCCTGATATATAAAATATAATCGAGGTCTCTCGCGGCACGGTATCATATTCTGTGTCTTTTACTGCAGAGCATTCGCTTCACGAGAAGCACAGCGCAAAGCGGTACACACGTGCAAAACTGCTGACATTGCATTCAAAGCGCTGCACACCTAGTTATGACTCAGAGGGGGGGTTTGTTATCTTCAAACACCGTGATCACCGCCAGCCTCATCCGGAGCATTCAGTCTGTCTTTAACTTCGTGATCGTGCAGTCTAAAACGTTTTTCCGCTATGTATCCTCGTTATGATGCAAGTATTCTGGGTGTCGCGTTTTGGTGCAGTGTTTTATATATATAGACTTGGACATGGTGGTTCATCTGCGAACCGATGAAATGTGGGACGCGTACGAGGAGATGGCGAAAATTCTCCATCGTGTTTTTTACGAGTGGGATCGCGCATCGTTTAGTATCGCCCTGGAGGACCTTTACGAGGGGATGCGGTGCGTGGTTGTGGAAAACGGTCGTGCGGATCGCGGTGAGCTGATCTTTGCAGATGGTGACGGATATTCGGAGGTACTCCTAATCGATGAGGGGTACCCAATATTCGTCAATTGGGATAACTTATATTATCCTGATACCCTCACCGGCATGATACCTGCCTTATGCATGGGGTGCCATCTGCATGGATTGGAACGGATTGACGACTCTGGCTTAATGCCTCTGCTGGAGTCAATGTGTGGTTCCACCGCATCATTGCACGGTGTCGTGGTGAGAGGCGAGAGTCGTACTCCCAGTGTTAGGCTAACGACGTTGGACAATGTGGACGTGGTGGAACACGTATTCGGGGTTCTCGGAGAGGACATAGCAATCGGCTACGATGGCGGCGACGTGGACGAAGGCTTCGAGGACCCCGAGTCTCCTGACATGGACGGTGCTAGGTAGAAAAAGTGTGTGCGTGAGCGTATGCGTGCGTGCGTGTGTGTGTGGGTGTGAGTGGGTGCGTGCTCGCGTATATGTGTGTGTGAAAGTGAGAGAAAGAGAGAGAGAGAGAGTTAAAACCGCCGTAGAAGGAGAAGGATAGTACAGCAGCAGCGGTCAACAACAGCAGAAGTGGTGAGTGCATGAATTTATTTATTTAGTATGTGTACACCTTTGCTCCATCCTGCTCTTATCTCTACTCTTCCTTGTTCACCAAGGTACCCACACCACCTCACTTTACCATCTCCATGTTACCGACACTGGTCAAGCAGAGTGGGTAGCGCGGCGGTGGAAAAATGAGGTGGTGGGGGTAGCCGCGTGGTGGGGGAAGGAGTGGGGATAGGAGTGGGATGGAGCAAAGGTGTACACATACTACTGATGGTTAATGGATTACATCCAGGATGTCTGAGTAAGAAAATTGAGTTGATACAGAATATGGAATCCAGAATAACGCGATAAATTGGAAATAATACCTTAATCAAAAAGGTTTAGGACCGGCCACCGTGTGGCGCTGTCAGTCACGTGATTGGAATTTTTATTTGTTAGGTTACCACATCTGTGATTGACACTTCCCTTCAATTTCAGCGTCATAGCTTGACATTTATGAAAGTTATGCTGTATTGAGTACAGCTACCTTTGTGCGTGTTTTCGATTTTTTACAAGTTTGAAAATGGCATCAACTGTGCATCAACGAGTTTGCATTAAATTTTGCGTGAAAAACGGATTTAACGATTCGCAGACCTTGGAAATGTTGGAGAAGTGTTTCAGCAACGATACTCTTTAGAGATAAAACGTTTTTCGGTGGCACGAACGCTTCAGAAGTGACCGTGAGTCGGTCGAGGATGACGAACGCAGTAGCAGGCCGTCGACGTCGAAAACCGATAAAAACATCCATAAAATCAAAAAAATGTTGGCCAAAAACCGCAAATTGATCATCAGAGAGCTGGCAGAGGACTTGAACATTGCTTATGGATCCGCTCAAGACATTTTGGTTAATGATTTGGGGGTCAGACGTGTCATTGCAAAACTGATTCCGAAAGACCTCAATTTCATGTAAAAAAAGAACCACATTGAAATCGTAAAAGACATGATTTCCAAGGCTGAATCCGACCCAACATTTATCAAACGGATCATCACTGGAAACGAGTCGTGAATTTATGAGTATGATATGCAACCCAGACATCAAACGAGTGAATGCCGTGCACCAAATGAGCCGAGACCGAAAAAATCACGTCGTTTTCAGTCAAAAAAGAAGGCGATGCTCACGGTTTTCATGGATTAAAACGGTGTTATGCATCATGAATTCTTGCCAGAAAAACAAACAGTCAATAAAGAGTATTTTAGTGTTATGAGACGTTTGCATGAAGCAATTCGCCAGAAAAGATCGGATTTGTGAGAAAACAACTCGTCGATTTTGCACCACGATACCGTACCGTCGCACAATGAGATCCTTATCCGTGAGTTTTTGACCAAAAACAACACAAATACTTTCCAGCAGCCTTCGAATTCGCCTGATCTGGGTCCCTGCGACTTTTTCCTGTTCAACCGACTTAAAAAACCGCTTTGCGGAACGCGTTACAGCACCCGAGAGAATGTCATGAAAAAATCGAAGACGACTCTGATGGACATACCGAAAATTCAGTACCAGCGGTATTTCGAGGATTGGATCAAGCGCTGGCGTAAGTGCGTTGCAGTCAATGGGGAGTACTTTAAAGGGAACCATATCGATTTTTATGAATAAATTTATATCTTCGATTTTATGAATAAAGTCCTAAAACTTTTTGATCAAGGTGGTATATTGTAACATAGTTATACTTATTAGCGTAGGGTTTAATGCGAAAACGATCGATGCGATATAACAGAGTTATATTTTCAAGCATCGATCGTTATTCCGAACGGCTAGAAGAGCCCAAATAATATTTAAGAGGTATCAAAACACCTGTGCGACAGACTCGATACAGGCGTACCGAGTTTTGCGGGCGATAGGCCATCGCCCTGGTAGAAAAAAACTAGAGCTGTCGCGGCTCCGGAATTCCCTCGCTGACATAAACAGCAGGTCAGCGACCGGTTGGCCTTGCTGGGAGGCGAGGGGAAGGCGGTGAGCGCGGCAGCGGCGAAACGAAAAGTCTCGAGATGCGTTATATTTTAAATTATGATAGAGAAATTGGCAGAGGGGACTGAGGCGAGGGGAGGCCTATAAAAGGCCGGTGTGGGGAGAGAGGAGCTCTCTTGCTCTTCTGGTTGTTGACACCATGCACCAAGAATAAAGAACAGTCAAAATTTATAACGAAAGATTAGAAGCGAAGATAAGGTGATTTGTCAAAAATACGATTTGTAGAGTCGGTGGTTGCTCGGAGATAAGCAAAAAGCGAGTGAGTAATATCTAGAAGATATAGAGAAGAGACAGGTGAGAAATCTCGAGATCAAGCTAGATCATCAGTTAATCAGTGAGAAGTTTTGTCGAATATCGTGATTCAATAAAGCTATAAGTGAATCGAACACGTGTCTAGGTCTAATTAGTACGATTAAGCGAGTAGATTTTAAGTATTTGGTATTAAGGGAATGGATTAGTTATAGGAAAATAAGTGCATCGAATCAAGCGGACGGATTCAAGGAATAAATAAACTGGTCTTTAAACCTACGAAATAAACGAGAATCGCAAAAGCGTATGAGTGGAAGAGAGAGAGAGAGAGAGTGAAAGTAATACGGGAGAGAACGAGAAAAGAATTGTAAATAGAGTTTATACACTCTGTCCAAGTAGTGAGCGTGTGCGTGAGGCGGTGTATGTGTGGATAGCGAGGGAATACCAGGGCGTCAACGCGCCATCGAGGTACGAGCCCACGTATACCGAGAATTTATGTTCCAATAAGAAGAAATTATAATAAAATAATCGTAGGAATTCCCAAATTTCGATACCGAGCATAATATAGAAATAGGAAACGTAGAGGATAAGAAATAGGTAGAATTAAGATGCATAGGATTAATGAATATGAATAAACAAATAACGCATAGGAAAATATAAAGGATAAAGTGTGCTCGAGCAAAATAAGAGTGTAAGAGAAAGTGTAAGTAGAGTTGATACACTCTATAAAAGGAGCGAATGCGTAGCAAGATAGCTAGTGGAGCGAAATATTGATGCAACAGGTATACAGTGATACCGTTTGACGAGGAGCGAGAGAAAGCATAATAAGAGTGAAAGAGAAAGAATGGTAAATAGAGTTGAAACACTCTATCGAAGGAGTGAGTGCGAAGCAGAATAGCTAGTGGTATGATATATCTGCGCCTCGAGTATACAGTGATACCGTTGTACAGAAACATAACAGACTTCCGAGGAATACCGAGAATTTGTGCACCCGAAATAATATAATAATTGCAGAAATAATCGCTGGAATCACGAGATAAAAAAGATCATTACGCAACATTCAAGTGAACGTAATTAAGAAGTGACGTTTTTTATGAAACTGTTTTCTCCTAATAAAGCCTCACTATCAACCACCATGAAGTCTCAATTAATTAGTTATGTGATCGAGCCCAGATTCCCACGATAAATAAAAATATATGTTAACGATAAAAATTACCGTTACAACATATACATATAAATGTAAAACGAGTAATGAATAAAAGAAGCTAATGAATGATGGAATAAAAATGTTTAATGAGATACCGAGGGAAATTAGAAATGAGAATAGATTAATGATGTTCAAGAAATTGCTAGCGAAATATATAACGGAGATGGAGAGGGGGGAACTGGGGAGCGGATAAAACAAAAAAATAAAATAGAATACAAAAATTAATTGTTAATAGAAATAAGGAAACGAATATAGTTGTAAGAGAGAAGATGTATCTTTCTTTTGTAATACTATTACATATCTGTAGCAATTGATGCTAAACATCGTTGTCGACGATGACGACGACGACCTCGTCCTCCTCCTGAGCCAGCCCACCGTCCCCCTGAGCCACCCGCTTTGGTCCTCTCTGTAGAGGGTCCAGTCTATGGCCCTAGGGTTTCGGAACACTGCAATGATATGCTGGGCCCTTTCACCCTTCATACTGAAGAGAATGCGGCAGTCATTCGTGAGAGTGTCCTCATCGTCCACCCGCCAGTCCTTTATCCACTGAGCAACTCTAGGAGTTCCAAGGGTAAGGTCAATGACCTCTTGTCTCCTTGCGGTGACGAAGGTGGGCTTGGATCTCTCATTTAGGATCTCAAGATTAATCATCGAGAATAATTCCAGCAAAGCTGAGCACCATTCGTTTGTGTCTACACTGCCTCAGATGAGGTGGTGCGAATTCGCATCGCATCCAATCACGAGGTTCAGTCCCCTCTTGCGGCAGCGATCTACCATGGCTCTTAGTTCCTTCCGTAGGAGGGGGCTCATCCGATTCATGTGGGAGATAGGTATGCTGAGCAGACAATGAGGTCTTCGCTGCGCCGCTCCGGCACGCTTTCTGATCGGTCGCTTGTGGAGAGTCGGTTCACCCGGCTTTCGCTGATCCCTCCTTTCCTGTGTGAAAAGTCCCTGACAGTCGACTTTTGGGTCATCAAAACTGAAGCGTCAGCATCCCTGGTGCCCGAGCTGTCTGTGGTCTCGGTGATTATTCCTGAAGGAAAATAATTATTTCGTTAATGTATATAATTCGATGTTTTTTGCTAATGTAATCACTTTTTACGTTTATCCATTTCCGTGTATATGTAGAATACATAAATAATTAACCATTTTTATCTAAATACATTTTGTTATCTAATTTGTCATCTTACAGCACCGCATGAACTATACTTTAAATACTGTATAAAAACATTATCAAAATTATTCTATAGTATCACAAGCCATTACATTTAATTCCTCTATTTTATTATCTTTCTTACATCTTATCTCAACAGACAAAAAAGAATAGGAACAAGTGATCTATACGAAAGCACAGTATGACTAAGTATGGCGCTTCCGATGTGCGATTTCCGGGGTGTCACGGAAAAGGAAATACTTGTATAATAAAAAAATGAACCAAATGATCCTTCTAAAATGTACAAATCATTGAAATATTTGGTGGTAATTAATTAGCGTAAGCAATATTGTTTGACCGCGGATTTGGTGTGGTGAGGAGGGTGAAGCAGGGCAAAAAGACGCAATGGTAGAGCGAACGCGCACGCCTCGTGGCGAAACTTTATTTGCATAGTCACTTTTTACAATTATACACACAAGTAATAGTCAATCGTTTTTTTTTTTTTTTTTAATCGCCTGTCAGCGACGAGAAGGACACAGATGCTGGTGGAATGAAGATCTTGTAAAACGCGAACGATGACCGAGAGTTCACGATGAACCGAGAAGGCCACGTTGCGTATAGCAGTTCTCGAAAGACAATGACGTGTATGCCGCGCCGGGTGAACCGCGAGCACGATGCCTCGCAAGAAGAGCGGTTTTCCCGTGAGGCCGTTGAGCAGGAACAAAAATTAATTGAACCGGTCAATCCCGAGATGCCACAGGGCGCGCCCGCTACGAATGTAAAACAATCGATTCTGTGCAGTATTACTAACACCGAATATGTCTGGCTGTGTATCACACACAGTTTTACTTACGGCCGTGGTATTACCTGAGAACATAGATGTACATAGAAACTCAGGCGTTATGGGAGTATTTGGCAGACTTTTTTTGTGGTGATCAGCTAGTTATCACCCCAGCCACCGCAAGTGCCGCCTGTATCAGTGTGCACAAATACACCACCACATGGTTAGCTCCGCCCTCTTACTATGCTACGCGTAGTGTGCGCTTAAGTTGATGTTGTGTCACTCTCATGCTAACGCGCCCTTGAATGCTTTAAATGACGATATTTCTCGCTCGTGTTCATAAAACTATCCCACAAAGCAAGCGGAACTGTGAATAAGAATGCATCTTTTGATAGTATAATGACTAACAATACTGAAAAGAATTAAATTTTAATCCTCTGTAAATAAAGGGTGATTTTTTAAGAGCTTGAGAACTTTTTTTTAAAAAAAAACGCATAAAATTTGCAAAATCTCATCGGTTCTTTATTTGAAACGTTAGATTGGTCCATGACATTTACTTTTTGAAGATAATTTCATTTAAATGTTGACCGCGGCTGCGTCTTAGGTGGTCCATTCGGAAAGTCCAATTTTGGGCAACTTTTTCGAGCATTTCGGCCGGAATAGCCCGAATTTCTTCGGAAATGTTGTCTTCCAAAACTGGAATAGTTGCTGGCTTATTTCTGTAGACTTTAGACTTGACGTAGCCCCACAAAAAATAGTCTAAAGGCGTCAAATCGCATGATCTTGGTGGCCAACTTACCGGGCCATTTCTTGAGATGAATTGTTCTCCGAAGTTTTCGCTCAAAATGGCCATAGAATCGCGAGCTGTGTGGCATGTAGCGCCATCTTGTTGAAACCACATGTCAACTAAGTTCAGTTCTTCCATTTTTGGCAACAAAAAGTTTGTTAGCATCGAACGATAGCGATCGCCATTCACCGTAACGTTGCGTCCAACAGCATCTTTGAAAAAATACGGTCCAATGATTCCACCAGCGTACAAACCACACCAAACAGTGCATTTTTCGGGATGCATGGGCAGTTCTTGAACGGCTTCTGGTTGCTCTTCACTCCAAATGCGGCAATTTTGCCTATTTACGTAGCCATTCAACCAGAAATGAGCCTCATCGCTGAACAAAATTTGTCGATAAAAAAGCGGATTTTCTGCCAACTTTTCTAGGGCCCATTCGCGGTCAACATTTAAATGAAATTATCTTCAAAAAGTAAATGTCATGGACCAATCTAACGTTTCAAATAAAGAACCGATGAGATTTTGCAAATTTTATGCGTTTTTTTTTTAAAAAAAGTTCTCAAGCTCTTAAAAAATCACCCTTTATATGGTTGGCGTTCAACCCAAGCGGTCTGACAATTAGCTACTTATGCAAATGCTACGTGCGATGAATCTACTGTCGAGCGGTATATAGTGTGTTCCCTTTTATCCCGCAAACTAGGGATCCCGGTTCGATTCTCACACCTGCGATTTTTTTTTCAGTTACAGGAAAGATAACAAATAGTCGGACTGATTGTAACGTTTATCCTTTTTTCATACGTAATATATGCCCGATTAAATGTGGCACTACATCTATCGTTATTTTATCTGATATTTTATGAGAAAGGGATCCAGGAGCTAAATGATGTAAAAATAATAAGTTCTTATCAACACATTATGAAATATGTTAAGTTCTTATCAACACATTATGAAATGTGTTAAGTTCTTATCAACACATTATGAAATGTGCTAAGTTCTCATCAACACAATTAAATGAATATTGAATGTGTTCTTAGAAGAGCAGATTTACAGATGATTAATAATTACATGATATTCAGTGAAAAAATAATTGCAAGGTTCTACTTTGCATTCTTGTTTATTCTGATTTTCATACCATTTAAATACACTCTCTAAACCTGTATATATTCGTGACGGGAGAAAACGACTTTTTTTCTTAGAAAATAATGAACAATCCTCGATCAAACTGGGACTGCTTAGTTCGCGGTAAAAGTAACCGCGCCTTAGTCTACTCAATCATGAATCCATTGTAAAGACGTTTTATTAAATTACCTAAAAAGTTATGAGTCCGCTGGGTTATAATGCTACCCTAGCTTGTCCATTATTTCATTTTTTAATATACGACTATTAGACAACAGTCATATTGATAACTGATCCACGCTTATAAGGTGACGATCACCGCACGATCACCGCAAATATAAGCATTAGAGATGCATGAGTGTGAGAGATAACGGTAGACTATCTCGCCAGTCTCTCGCTCAAATATTACTCTAACGTTCAGCATGAGTGGGAGAGAGACGACAGAAAAACGGAGTACCATGAGATTCGTCATATGTGTGCGTTACATCGATACATCGCCTTGTGCTTCCATGTATATCTCTGTTCTCTGGTATGTAAAGACCATTAATAATATATGGCAAATTTATGATCACGAAATTCGTCAATTATGCTAACAATCATTAATACACTTATTTCTATTGAGACCACGTACAGAAAAATCGCTGCGGATAAAAAAATGTTATCAATCATTAGATTTCCTTCTCGCTTTAATTAAGACCTCATAAAACAAAATCGGATCAGATTTACATGTTTCATAAACCAGTACATATGTCCATACTTGTATATCCAGTTCTAACATACTGCAACTTCGTTTTTTTTAATTTTCTGCTAAATTCAATAACCAATAAATATTTTGATTACGATATTCGTGACCACCAAACAATAATACATGGATTAAAGAAGAACAGTTGGCGACCAAATGTTCTAATTAAACCGTCAATGAATATTGAACGACCGACAATCCATTAGCTATAATATGAAATTAAAAAGTCTATAAAGTCACTATTCTGCCGTGGGTCTGTTTCATTATCCTCCAGCCCGCTCTTTCTTGTACTTGAACTTTATAAGTCTTGCGAAATCGGTGCTTCTTTGGGATTTTGTCCTACTTACCTAAGAAGGGGTTATTTTTTAATGTGTTCAATTTGAAGGGTGCGGATTTGTCCGGCTTCCAGTCTCCTAAGCTCTATGTACAATTCTGAAATGGAGCGGTGGCATAGACAGCGCAGCCCAGAATGCGTCGGTCGGTGTCGTTTTCATTGCTCCCGTGGCGCCCTCAGGAATGATGTCTGTTGGCCTTTTAGAAGATATCTCATCTCGACCAGTTTCACCCTCGGTCACCATACAACCGCTGCATATAAAAGTCTTGGTAGTAGTAACATTTTGGAGACCCATAGGACGATGTTCGGTTTGAGTCTCCAGCTCTTCCCAATAGCTTTTCTGAATGCCCAGAAAGAAGCATATGTTCTGCCTATCTGATGTTTAACGTGTAGTTTCCAGTGAGATTAGGGTCGATTTTTTTTTTTTTGACAGAGGAGGAAAATGCGTTAAGCACCGTAGGAGAGTCACACGGTCTTTCCCGTGTGTCGGACTCTCCTTGGTCGGCCTACCGACTAAAAACCTCCTCTGTCTCGTCTCCGCGGGGTGGTAACACGTAAGTATAGCTTCACCCCCGCGGGACTTGTCCATTGTCTCGTTCGTCTCACGTCTCAGTTCAAATCTATTCCCGTCTTTCGCTCAGCTCATGTTCATCCATATTCCAAGCATCCTTCTTCTTTTTTGCCTCTTAGAATGGTCTCGATGAATACGGCGATACGCGTCCACTGTTCTTCGTTCCGTAACATCAGTCCGATAATGTTGTCGGGTGTAATGTCCCCGGTCGTCAGTTCCAAGTATGGTCTCCGTCCATATCGTCCATCTGTCACACACGAAGAACGTGTGTTCGGCGTTGTCTCGTGTATGTCCGCAGTATTTGCAGTCCGCTGTCCGTACCTTCCCCATGTTCCGTAGATACTGTCGGAAATATCCGTAGCCTGTGAGAAACTGAGTAAGGTAAAAATTCACTTCCCCAAACTCCCGTTCAGTCCACAGTTTCAGGTCAAGTATCAGACGTCTTGTCCATCGTCCGGTCGTTTCCGTCATCCAGCGTGTGTGCCAGTCCGTCAGAGTGTTTTCCCTCTCTCGTCTTGCCGTGATATTCCTTTCGGTCCCTTCGTTGCGTCCCCGCTGAGACGGTCCTGTGGGCGCACGCTATCCTCAGTGCTCCTCGTCTTTGTACGTTCGTCATCGCTTTTCTGTATTTTTTTACTGCGAGCGCATCAGCCCATATCTCTGCCCCGTACAGGAGGATAGAGTGGGCTGTCGTCATGAGCAGTCTGCGTGTCGACGGTCTTGGTCCTTGTGTGTTCGCCATCAGGCGGCCGAGCAAACCTATCTTTGCCGCTGCCCTCTCGGCCGTCCCTTTGATATGAGACCATAAGGTGAGTTTCGTATCGGGGGCCACCCCAAGATACTTCACCTCTCCCCTAGTCTCTGTTCCGTCTCGATTGCTATTGGTATGATCGTCGGAATCCGTCGTCTAGTCAGCATGACAATTTCCGTCTTGTGTAGTGCTAGGCTCAGTCCGTGTTCCGTCATCCATCTGTCCACACGTCTCATTACTTGGTTCAATGTCAGCTGGGCCAAATCTGCTGTGAGTTCCACGATCACGACCGCCACCTCATCGGCGTATGCGGTTAGTGATGCGTTACGCGGCATCTCCAGCATGAGCAGGTTGTCGTACGTCACGTTCCATAGGTCGGGTCTTAGTATAAAACCCTGAGCGACCCCCGCGGTGATCCTTCTTGTCACCTATCCTTCCTGCGTCTCGTACATTATGTATCTGTCGCTGAGGTAGTTCCTCATTACTCGGAGAAGATAAGAAGGAATCCGGAGAGTGTCCTGCAACGCTCCCAGGATGTCCCCCCACCTTGCCGAGTTGAAGGCGTTCCTCACGTCCAGAGTCACCAGTATCGTGATGGGTCTGGCTGCGTGGCAAGCCTCGTCCGTCTTCCGAACTGTCTCAATGACCTCTCGGATTGCTCCTATGGTCGATCACCATTTGCGGAAACCGTGTTGGTTATCGCTCAAACCTCCGGCCGCTCTTATCGCGTTCATTAGTCGCGGTCGCAGTAACAGTTCGTACAGTTTTCCCGTCGTGTCCAACAGACTCAGTGGTTTCTTGGAAGACGGCGCGTCAGGTCTCCCTTGCCTTTGCTCAGAAGAACCAATCTCACCGTTTTCCAGCGCATGCTGAATGTCCCAGCCCTAAGGTATTGGTTATACATCCCGAGAAGTTGGGGTCGATATTAACCCTTAAGTATTTCACCTCAGTTACATATTCTATCTGTTGCCTTCCCGCCATAACGGCTCACGTTGCTTGTATTTGGTGAAGATCATCGCTACCGCTTTTCTATGGTGAACCCTGAGTTACGTTTCACTACACTATAGCTCGACTATCTCCAGGCCCCTGAATATTCTCTTCCTTAACCTACGAAAAATTTGCCTGACAGTCATCCCTACTTCGTCTGCATATCCGGCTACACGGCAATTTTCTGCTACCTGTCTTTCTTGCAGATCATCCATCACGAGTCACCACAGGAGGGGAAAAAGGATTCCACAGGACTCACTTTCCATCGCTGGCAGCGAATCATAACTCAAGCAAGCTGTGATGCACGTCCGCCCTCATGATACTCTGCCTCGTGGTCGACGGATGTAGCCTTTATTCTCTCTCGAGTCGTTCGCGCTAGATATTCATGCGTCATCTTACATTTCTGTCCACTAGCTCCACTCATATTTTACCTACTCAGTAGTGTAGTGTGTTACATTCATTGTCAAATCCGGAATTCGGCGGCGACTTTACCAAGTGGCCACAATTCAGAGATTTGTTTGCCTCGATGGTGCTCGATAATGAACAAATCAGTGACGTAGAAAAGCTTCACTACTTAAAGATCAGCCTCAAAGGACCCTTACACTCACCACAGGAGAATAGATTAATTTACGTGAACAGCCACAAAAGATACTCGACAATTGAAATATAGATGCTATTCTCCCAACGGTTAATACCGCTGTTTACTATGATATAATTCGTTAATTTTGTGCATGGCATTATATGCTGTAACGTAAATTTTACACCCTTACCCACCACGTTACCTATAGCTGGCCCAAGCTATTTTTCCTTCCTTTAATTTACTCTTTCGAGATGGGCGTCAGGCGCTTACGCGCCGGAAGAAAAATAACGAGATGTTCGGCCAGACTCAGCCCGGGCTGGCTACAGCTGTTCGAGGCAGAGTGGGTGGTTAGGATTGTCAAGGTAGTCGTTAGTCCATAAAATTCATAAATTAAATTAATCAATAAAATTCATCAATAAAAATATAAAATCAACCAAATAAAATGGAACAAAACAAACAAATGAGATCAATAGAATAAAATCAATGACAAATAAATAAAGTGAATAATTAAAAAAAATTAATAACGTGAAGTCACGAGGTAAAATAAATAATTAACACGGACAACAATGCAGGTACGGGATTTACAAATGCCACTTGGCTGATCGTTTAATTAATTAAAATGACTATGGATTCGTTAACAGAAAGAACCCACAAAAAATATATATATAAAATATCCCGTAACATCAACTCTTTAACAATCCTGGCAGTAAATATTATCCCGAGACTCACTCCTTCTCTCACACATGCATACGTAATCTTCGTTCGATCCGATTCCTTCAAAATTCAACTCGAACTCCAAATACCCGTCAGAGCAAAACAATGTTAAACCAAAGAGGATTAAATAATGATTCTCGAGAATAATTAGCTCGCGATACGGCCTAGGCCGAGTTAATCCCACACACACAACAACTCGACGACAACGGGACGCCGGAAGGTCACGTACGCTAAGCTTCTAACGGGCCGATCCTTCAATATTGGAAATCCTATGCCGTATAAAAGACAAAACCGAAAATCTCCGACTGACAGTAAAACATAAATTAAATTATAAATAATGAATAAGAATTAAATGGAAAAAATAAAAATAATAGTAAAGTAACTAACGTCAAAATAATAATAACAATCAATAAATAATTTACAGATAATGGATCGGTCGTATACGCTAGTCGAATAAAATATAATAAAACGTAACGGACAATTTAACAACGCGGGATACGCCTCGGACCGTTCAAATCCCTCGCATCCACGTACACCATACGGGACGACGGCCGATCACGCACTACGCGGGCTCTCGGTAATGTTAATGCGAAGTCCAAATAAATAAATAAAAATAAAATAATAAATATATAAATAGATAAATAGGACAAATAAACACCAATGAATTTGAACGATACGCGACGCGGTCTATAACGTGACAGTCCCTTTCACACGAAACACACAACGGGACGACGTACTAACGCTCGCACGACTTTATAAATCGAACAGAAAGAAACATAAAACACGGCGTGACTTATTCCCGGCATTAACTGACAAGCGATCTCGATGTTACCTTCTACAAACGCAACCGGTCCCTATATAAATGTATACTCTGCGCGCGGGGTACAGAAATCGCAGGTATGACCAGGCTCGAATGGACTTGTCTGTCCTCGAACAATCAAATAAAATCAAAAGACCGGGAAAGAAAGAGAGCTCACCGGGAAGTTGCTGCAGCGACGTTCCTCAAATTCCGGGAAAATTCTAAGATCGTCTTGATCAGATTAGCCTCTCGATTAGATGTTCGACTCACTTAAATTCTCCTCTCGATTAACGGTTTGGTTCGGCGTTCCAACGAAATCTACCGGTACACACGACTTGATGATAAGTGGTAATTAGGCCAACAGTAGAGCGGGACAGTGATAGGCTCGAAGCTACATCCTACTCGCTCGACGGTCACCGGGAAAGAAGCCCTGAGGTCCTGCCGGCATGCGTGCCGGTGAACTATAATCCCCTCTTAACGAGCCGAACTAGATTAATTTGGGGAATCAGTGTCGCTCGATGATCGCGACTAGCGCCTCAGCTGAGCGATGTATAAATTAGCGACAAATAATAACAACGGTGCGTAGCCCAGTCCGGCAGATGAACCCCATGAGATATATAGATTTCTGCCGGCAAACGATAGCTGGAGATAGAAATCAGCGTATCGTTCGGCAAGACACGTCGAGTGGGAGAGCGATATATCCTGACAGAGAAAGATGTGAAATATCGGTCCAGGTAAAATGCCGAATCCCAAAGCCTGCAGTTGTTGGATGTGTTGCTCTCCTCCTCGTACTCTCTCTCCATCCCTCGGTCGTACAAATCGTAATATATATATATTGTAACGGAACGCAGTTAAGGTGATCCGCTACCACAACTGACAACCTTAAGTCCATCCAACAGACCAACCCACACAAAGAAAAACAAGACACATAGCATACCAAAATCAGACAAAGCCAACAAAACAGTTATCGGTAGACAAAACACTCCATAACATATCCAAAGAAGCACCCACCGGACAAGGAGAATAGGAAGGACTAGTAGGTACACACGCAGAACTATAAGTACACACCTTAAACGTAATGGCGTAAATAGGAGGCCCGCCTAGCCGGGAGATTCGCGATGTAAACAAAACAGAAGGCGTAACGACAAGCACACGCCGGCATACTAGACCAGGGCAATAGCCCCCGCCCTACACAATCACCGGGACAAGCCTTAACACAGACGGCACAACCCCAAATAGATCACACTATCCAAAAGGCGAGAACAGCGAAAACGCCACGGCACGGCAAAAGTAGAAAAGAATTCATGGAACTCTCGACATCCCACGAAACACAGAGAATATTTTCATCAACAGGGTAACTTCTCATGAAACTTCGCTACGTACCCCCACTCATGAATAAAACATTAATATTAATAAAACACGTAAAACAAACTTATCTCGAACAAAAATCAAGAAACACACATAGAGGAAGACGATCCTCACGTAGGAGAACACCTGAAAACAACAAAAACATAAAAATCCACGAGAAATCTGTCAAAAACACACAAGAAAAGAGATAATTAACAACAATTAATTATTCCGGGCAACTAGTGGTCAATAAAACAGCAAGACAGCGGCATACGAAACAGGGGAGGACCCATATGGGCCTGAAATGTAGAAAAACCAGGATCAAACCAAAGAAAACACCGATAAAAAGTTTAAACCTACAACAGGTAGGAAGATAACATTATCCTGCGAAATTCAACCCCGCTGAAACCTCGTTTCAAACCCTAGAAGGACAAAGATCGGCTAAGAATAGAAAATCAAGAAATAACGGTATTCCTACACGTCACCCCGCACCTCTCTCACCTAGTGATTGAAGTGCGACAAACATCACGTGACCTGCCCCAAAACACCCTCCCGGGATCCATCCGCCAACCTATATAAGCCGCGACAGAACAAGCCTCAGGGCTCTTGTCAACTCTAATAAGTCAAGACGAAGTGCTGCTCGACAGCACACCCAACACATATAATTACACGTAAAATCTCGAAGTAATAAAGTCGTGTTCTTTCGATCAAATCGATTCCCCTGCATTGCGCTTGGCCGTCGTTTGACCGAACGAACCGATAAGAAGAACAACATACTAACCGTTTGGGAAATACCATGTCAGAACGAGTGTTCTTTTTCTCAACTGATTCCCCTGCATTGCGCTTGGCCATTAGTTGAGTAAACGAACTCATTAGGATACTCTGTGAGGAGTAAGGCTCCCCTGCACTGCGCTTGGCCGCCCCTACTCACAGCGTCAGGGCACACTCCACTAACGGGTCCCCACGCACGGCGTCGTGGCTATCCGTCTCTTGGAGTGTGAAGCAGAACGAGTGACGCAAGGTCAAGGGAGTGACATCCTGACTGAGTGCACCGCGCATTAGACTCGTAGGATGTGCCTGCGTGGGTGGGACCACGTTAGGGCCAGCACCAGCTACCACCTGCATCTCTCGGATACCTCGGCTAGTCGCAATTATTGGAAAACCAAGTCGAAAGCCCCTTAATGGCAGGATAAGGTGATTAAATAATTGCGAATAAAAGCTTTAGTATCCGGGGTCTAGGACGAGCTAGCTCGTCAAGCTGCGAACCCGGTGTCTCTTGCGAACAGAGAGCTATAGCTAGGGACCCAAACAATAACAAAGACAAGTAACGATAGGTAGGTAAAACCATACACACCACCTCACCACACTACTTTCGCGTCCCTACTATAACTCTTCACGCGACGATCAGCAAGGCGGAGCCTCAAGAAGCAGATCTCGCGAGCGGGCGGTCCCAAAACAATAACATTCCTAATAGCATAACACCAGCTAGACGTCCGATGATTAAAACAAGGCGGACCGGTACATCTTACGAAGGTACCAAGGAACGCCCCGTATGAGGACTAAGCCCAGCAACTAGGCCACACCCTGCGAACATCTAGGTAGAGACACGCGAAACAAGACCGTGCCAAACGATATCCTAAAGAAATCGCTACATAAATTACACCAGATTAGACAACCCCGAAATAGATAAATTGAGTGTTGAGCTCCGTAAAGTTGATACCTAATCACTTTACGAATAATAAAATCAAAACCCATAGAAATTGGAAGTTCATGATTCCACTTGCGTAGTATTAGAAAGGTCGCGTATTAGCCAAGCGCCATCACCCTTAAAAATTGGATAAATTGAGTGTTAAGCTCCGTAGAAATGGTATCTCACCACTTCGCGAATTATAGAGTCTAAAAACCCATAGAAATTGGAAATCCATGATTCCACTTGCGTAGTATTAGAAAAGCCGCGTATTAGCAAAACGCCATCACCCTTAAAAATTTGATAAATTGAGTGTTGAGCTCCGTAAAGTTGATATCTAATCACTTTACGAATAATAAAATCAAAACCCATAAAAATTGGAATTTCATTATTCCACGTACGTAGTCTTAGAAAAATCGCGTATTAGCAAACGCGACAAACCCTTGAAACAAATAAATTGAGTGTTAAGCTCCATACTAGTGAGATCTCATCACTGTACGAATCATAGAGTCAAAAACCAAAATTACCGGAAGCAATTCCGCATACGTAGATCTTAGGAATAACCCACGCAAGCCAGCGTGAAGCTCACACGAACGACTAGATCGTCTCACAAACATCCTACCTTGTCTGAACTAACAATCGATCAGTAACTTACCCAGCAATCACGTGCCTTCAGCACAATAAAGAAAAGAAAAAATTACCCAATCAATAAAAAGACCAATGATGAAAGGGTAAACAAACCGCACGTCTGTTACAGACAAATGCGACGCAACAAAAACCTAAACTGAGGTCTCACCAACAACAACAATAAGTTACTAATAACAACCTAAAATTGATTGCAAATCTTTAAATGCACAGATCCTCTCACTCCATCCAACCCAGTGCACGAACTAGTTTCGAGCAAGCCTCCTCTCCACACGATCAAGGATGATATCGCTCGAAATAAGATTAAAAACTCACGCGATTTTACACCGCCACCGAACACGCGCGCATCGCAGCGAAATTGACAGTGAAAAAAAAATCGCGAAACGTTTCAATATATATATATACTAGCATATTACCCGTGCTTCGCCACGGGTATCTTTAAATGTAATTTCTAAATAGGTCAAAACAATGCCGCACATCCGTACTTAACGCTTACTTTTGCCTATAACGACTCTACAATGCGTTCTTGGCTTAAAAAGTAATATGATTTAATGTAATGTAATGAATACATTACATTACATTTGTCATTATAGTATAATACATTACATTACATTAAATCTTATCACTTTTTTTGTTTTTTTTTTTTTTCTTCTTTAGTGAGGAAAAATCCTTCATGGACACCCCGGGTCCCTTGTAAGAGGACACCCGGGGTAGTGCCGGACTCCTACCGGCTAAAAAACCTCAATTTAACTTCTGTACCATGTGTTATGGATTATCCCAGGGATGGCTTCCCCTGTTCCCAACTCGGTGTCGTCCTTCCGTGTGCTGCGCACGTTCGATGGCTCGTCGTAGCCTATGAGACTCGGCACATCGTTGCACTTGAACGCGTAGTAGACCGCCCGCGGGCGTCGTACCTGGCTTCTTTGCTTAATGTCACCGATCCTATCGTTTCGCTACCTGACGCGCACTCGCGCTAATTGTCTTCTCAGCTGTGGGGTTGGGGTTCCTTTCGCTATGGTGTTCCTCCCGCTTGGGTTGTCGTTAAAGGTCGACAATTTCTTGTTGTCGTCGAAGGGCTTTTTGCTTTTCCCCATCGTCGTGTCTTCCTTAGCTTCGCCTTCACTGCTAGTTTCATCTGGCGTTGTTCCTTCTTGCTTCTCGCTTCTTTCTTCTATGATTTCTTCTGCAATTTCTTCTGAATTTTGCTTTTGCTGCTTCTTTCTTCGTTTTTCTGCAATTTCTTTTGAATTTTGCTCTTGCTGCTCCTTTCTTCGTTTTTCCATAATTTCTTCTGAATTTCGTTCTTATTGCTTAAAGGTCAACAATTTCTTGTTGTCGTCGAAGAGCTTTTCGCTTTTCCCCATCGTCGTGTCTTCCTTAGCTTCGCCTTCACTGCTAGTTTCATCTGGCGTTGTTCCTTCTTGCTTCTCGCTTCTTTCTTCTATGATTTCTTCTGAAATTTCTTCTGAATTTTGCTTTTGCTGCTTCTTTCTTCATTTTTCTGTAATTTCTTTTGAATTTTGCTCTTGCTGCTCCTTTCTTCGTTTTTCCATAATTTCTTCTGAATTTCGTTCTTATTGCTTAAAGGTCAACAATTTCTTGTTGTCGTCGAAGGGCTTTTCGCTTTTCCCCATCGTCGTGTCTTCCTTAGCTTCGCCTTCACTGCTAGTTTCATCTGGCGTTGTTCCTTCTTGCTTCTCGCTTCTTTCTTCTATGATTTCTTCTGAAATTTCTTCTGAATTTTGCTTTTGCTGCTTCTTTCTTCATTTTTCTGTAATTTTTTTTTAATTTGGCTCTTGCTGCTCCTTTCTTCGTTTTTCCATAATTTCTTCTGAATTTCGTTCTTATTGCTTAAAGGTCAACAATTTCTTGTTGTCGTCGAAGGGCTTTTCGCTTTTCCCCATCGTCGTGTCTTCCTTAGCTTCGCCTTCACTGCTAGTTTCATCTGGCGCTGTTCCTTCTTGCTTCTCGCTTCTTTCTTCTATGATTTCTTCTGAAATTTCTTCTGAATTTTGCTTTTGCTGCTTCTTTCTTCATTTTTCTGTAATTTCTTTTGAATTTGGCTCTTGCTGCTCCTTTCTTCGTTTTTCCATAATTTCTTCTGAATTTCGTTCTTATTGCTTAAAGGTCAACAATTTCTTGTTGTCGTCGAAGGGCTTTTCGCTTTTCCCCATCGTCGTGTCTTCCTTAGCTTCGCCTTCACTGCTAGTTTCATCTGGCGTTGTTCCTTCTTGCTTCTCGCTTCTTTCTTCTATGATTTCTTCTGCAATTTCTTCTGAATTTTGCTTTTGCTGCTTTTTTCTTCGTTTTTCTGTAATTTCTTGTGAATTTCGTTTTTCTTGCTTCTCGCTTCTTTCTTCGTTTTTCTGTAATTTCTTCTGTAATCGTTTGGGTCTCGTCTTCCACTACGCATAGTGGTAGATCGGGTACGAGTACTCCATCGATACTTACGTCGGCGATCGATTGTCCTGACGATTCGTAAATACCAGATGACTTCCCCCACGCGCTACTATTACTGCCTTTGTCCTTACTTTGTAGTATCACACTTTGTCTTTATTTTACATGTTGTCTTTATTTTAAACTTTGTCTTTATTTTACACTTTGTTTTTATTTTACACTTTGTCTTTATTTTACACTTTGTCTTCAATTCACACTTTGTCTTTATTTTACACTTTGTCTTTATTTTACACTTTGTTTTTATTTTACACTTTGTCTTTATTTTACACTTTGTCTTCAATTTACACTTTGTCTTTATTTTACACTTTGTTGTGAAATCTTTTTTCCCGCCTGTTGCACGCACCCGTTGTGCGTCGATGCTCGTCTCCTTTCACGTTGTTGCGAATTCTTTTTCCCGCCTGTTGCACGCGCCCGTTGTGCGTCGATGCTCGTCTCCTTTTCGCACGATATCACACGCCTCTACTTTATTTGCGATAATCCCACTTCAATAACACTGGATTGTTATGGATTATCCCAGGGATGGCTTTCCCTATTCCCTACTCGGTGTCGTCTTTAACCGAGGTGGTCCTTAACACATGTCATAACACTGAAGGACTTCTTTGTAGACCACATTAAGAGTTCTTCCCTGAAGTGGTAGAATCACCAGGCTGCTTGGTGAGCTCACTCTGGAGCAGGCCACATAAAACTGTCCATGTGAGAAACACTCCTCCCTTAAGTCAATCCCTGCCATCTTCAGCGACTGCCCCTGGGACTTGTTGATGGTCATAGCAAAGCAGACCTTGAGGGGGAACTGCAGCCTCTTGAACTCGAAGGGGTACTCTGATGGTATGAGTGGTATGCGTGGTACAAATACCGACTCCCCTCGAGCACAACCAGTAAACACTGTGGCCTCAATAACGTTTCTATAAAGGGCCTTCACTCGTAGTCTGGTGCCGTTGCAAAGTTTGGGCGGGTTGAGATTCCGCAGCAACATCACTGGAGCCCCCACTTTGAGGAGAAGCTTGTGGGGTGGGAATCCAGGAGGGTTGAGGGAATTGAGAAACTCCACGGGGTAATGGACGGCGTCATCCATTTGCATTACTGAATCCACAGACCTATATTCCATTTCTGCCTCTTCGAACGAATTAAGTAGAATGTCATCAATGATGGCAGCGTTATCATTCTTGGGGGTCAGAATGGCACGCTCGCACAGCCAGTCCATAGACTTTTCCTTGATATCGGCTATATCTGGGTATATTCTGGTTGAAAGGTCTGTTAGGGTCATCACTACTGCGCCCAGGCCTATAGGGATAGTCACCTTTCCCTCGGACTCAGGATATTCTCCATCCCCTATTTTCAGTAGAAGTTCGGAAAATTCCCCAGCGGAGACATCACCTCTCAAGTGGACCCTCATGTTCTTCCTGAGAGAAAGTTTGCAGATAAAGGGCCATAAATATGACGCCTTGATGCACGCCTTCATCTCGTCAGCTCGAGTTCCCCTTGGCACTACTGGCAAAGTCTGCCGAAAGTCTCCAGCAAGCAACACAGTGACTCCCCCCATCACTCCATCGTTGCCTCTGATGTCTTTGAGGGTTATGCTCAGTGCCTCAAAACCCCGCTTGTGCGCCATGGTGCTCTCATCCCAAACAATGAGCTTACAATCTCTCAGCACTTTGGCCATATTGCTTTGTTTTGAGATGTTGCACAGAGGTGTTTCTGCATGAATGAGATTGAGGGGCAGCTTGAAGGCAGCGTGGGCTGTCTTGCCTCCCTCCAATAGCGTAGCAGCGATGCCAGAGGATGCGACAGCCAAAGCGATGCCACGATCACTCCTTACCTTCGCCAGGAGCAAGTTGATAAGGAAAGTCTTCCCAGTACCACCAGGAGCATCCAAGAAAAAAACATGCCCAGCACCTGACTCAACGCTGCTAAGGATCTGCCGATAGACAGCGAGCTGCTCATCCGTTAGTAAACCTTCGTTATTCGATACCACTTGTGCCAAGGCGTTTGTATCGTAGCTGGTCTCCCTCAGATAGTCCTTATTTCCCAAAACTTTTCCAGACCTTGTTGGTTGAGGCAAGCCGTACTGAGGCAAACCCTGTCCTCCCAAAGCTAACACTGCGTCCTCAATCAGCACCAGGCATCTATTGTACACCTGCTCCTTCATCTGCTGCGCACTATCTTGCAACTCTCTTTCCACCTGCCGCGTGATATCTTCTGAAAAACTATCTTTGTACTTCTCCCAAAGACTAAGAGGATCAGAGAGTTGACAAAAAACCAACATTACTGTGAAGAGCTCTCGGAGCTTAAACGGAGAATCACACAGGGCAGCTTCCCCCAAAGTACTATCCCAGTGATTGTCATCCTCCAGCAAACCTAATGCCTTGCATGTAGACTGGAATGTAGGATGAAGGACACCATTCACAATCTTCAACTCTGAAAAAGACGTTGGGCCTCGAACCTCATGTAGCAACAGACGGAGATAATAACATTCGGTGTTACTTGGGTGGATGGTGTACACCCTTCCCAGCGCATTGCCTCTCTTCACTCCTGACCAGCCATCGACATCGTTCCCTTGCTTCCTTCTCCCAAACTTGTAATTTTCCCATACAAAGTAAGAAGGGACCTCAGAGTACAGGAGGGTTTTTGCAAATTCGTCATTTTTGCATAACTCGAAAAAAGCCAAGAGTGTTGTCTGAGGAGGGTTGCTAAGCTTCTCGGCCAAGTTGTCGGAGTTGAAGTACACACGCTGACCATTCTCGAGGTGAACAGCCAGATGAAAAATAGTGGGATACCTCTCATGAATAGGGAACGCTATGATAGGGAAGCGTGTGGATTTTATTAAGAATTTTTCTTTAGGGGATGGAGGGGGTGGTTTTCAGGGGTGAGATATATTCAGTGACCTTCTTTAGGCTCTTAGCAATATTTGTGCTTGATTTGGTTGTAATCGATGAAGGCGTGTAGATTTTACTAAGAATCTTTTTTTAGGGGATGAAGGGGGTGGTTTTCAGGGGTACGATATATACAGTCACCTTCCTTTGGTCTTCAACAACATTCGTGTAAGGTTTGGTTGAAATCGGTCACCGCGTTTAGCTTTGTATGGCCGGACAGACAGACAGACAAACATTCATTTTTTTCATATATAAGATGAATGTTTGTCTGTCTGTCCGGCTATACAAAGCTACACGCGTTGACATTTGTTAATAAATAAAATATTTATCGAAGACGACAGCATTTCGGCAATAGTGCGCCTTAAGCCCATTTCTACGAAATAAACAGTCATATAATGACTGTTAGATCTCTTGTTTTTCTTTTTCATATATTTATACAGTCTTATGCATATTTATTTGATTTTTTTAATTTTTTAACTTAATCTGGATTTGACTCTTTAGGGCCGATTACGGCAAAATGCTGAATTATGCATTCATTTTTTTACATCGAGTTAATTATTGTAAAGAGCCTCCATATTGGTAAAGAGTCTCGGGCATTGATTTATTTTTAAAGCTGTTAGGTTCTAATGTTTAAGAAAATGAATATTATGGCGCAAATTTGTTTATACTCGAGTAAATGTGAGAACAGTGATGGTTTCTTTGCATATGTATGAGTATCACAAGTCAATCAATGCATGCAAATTATATTACATAGAAGGATATGTGATAATATATTCGTCGGAGCATCTAAGCGGAATTACATCCGCACAAAAACGTATATAATTGGTATCAAAATGTACGCTTTATAGCTCTGAGAAACTGTTATAGCGTTAAACCGTCGCCCTTCGACTGTGCCTTTGACTCTCGAACCGGTACAGCAACCGTGTTAGAGCACATATGAAAGAAAAATATAACGAATGAACAATTAGCCATCGTAACTCGTGGCTGGTTAGCTCCTTCATGCTTACAAAAGGGTTGAAAAGATAGTTTTTTATTTTGCTACGTCCTTAACGTATATTCGAACAATTATTGTTGCTGTTATTATTATTTCAATGCAAAAGCACTGCTAAGAAATAAATAAATAAATAAAGAAGGTTGCCGTCGCTACCGCAGACTTCGAATTATCTTCAGATCAGTGACAAAAAAGACGACACTGACAAGGACTACGACTATAAATACGATGACGATGATGGAGTCGATGACGACGACGACGATGTATTAAATTTTGAATTTTATTAAACTCCTTCTGCGACACTACTACACGTCTGTATCATTTAGGTTTGCTGTCTATGGCCAGCGTCATCTTTTTTGTCATCGTCTCCATCATCGTCGTCAGCACACAAAAATATTATTTAATTTTTTACTTACAATAACTTCTCTTCAAATATATCCCTTGGAAACACTATTTTCTTCAAAATGATAATGATAATGATATTAGATAATGATCTCGCTTGCTCGCTCTTTTCCTCGTACGCTCTGTTGCTCGTTTGGTCAGAAATTGCCGTTTGACAGATTAATGCTGTCGACACGAATGTAGCCACAACGGACAAAAACATATCACCGTGAAAAAGAGACTTCTGTCGATTCGATACACTCGAAATCGAGATGTCACACACTTGTTAATAAATAAAATATTTATCGAAGACGACAGCATTTCGGCAATAGTGCGCCTTAAGCCCATTTCTACGAAATGAACAGTCATATAATGACTGTTAGATCTCTTGTTTTTCTTCTTTATATATTTATACAGTCTTATGCATATTTATTTGATTTTTTTTAATATGGATTTGGCCCTTTACGGCCGATGAGGGCAAAATGCTGATTTATGCTTTGCAGAATTCTGTTTGCAAATACGTAAAATCATATTTAACCCTTTTACACCCCCTAAGGGGTGGAATTTCTAAAAATCCTGAAATTAGTTTTTAGACATTTGTATGAGTAACATTTGCAAGCGAAAACCAAGGCGATATCTCATCGTGCCTAAGAGATATGGAGAAACACGTAAAAACAGATTTATCCCTTTTACACCCCCTTAGGGGTGGAATTTCTAAAAATCCTAAAATCGGTTTCTAAACATTTGTATGAGTAACATTTGCAAGCAAAAACCAAGGCGATATCTCATTGTGCCTAAGAGAAATACGTAAAAATATATTAAACCCTTTTGCACCACCTTAGGGGTGGAATTTCTAAAAATCCTAAAATCAGTTTCTAAACATTTGTATGAGTAACATTTGCAAGCAAAAACCAAGGCGATATCTCATCGTGCCTAAGAGAAATACGTAAAAATATATTTAACCCTTTTACACCCCCTTAATGGTGGAATTTCTAAAAATCCTGAAATTGGTTTTTGAACATTTGTACAAGTAACATTTGCAAGCAAAAACCAAGGTGATGTCTCATCGTGCCTAAGAGATATTGAGAAATACGTAAAAAACATATTTAACCCTTTTACACCCCCTTAGGGGTGGAATTTCTAAAAATCCTAAAATTGGTTTCTAAACATTTGTATGAGTTACATTTGCAAGCGAAAACCAAGGCGATATCTCATCGTGCCTAAGAGATATGGAGAAACACGTAAAAACAGATTTATCCCTTAGATTTACACCCCCTTAGGGGTGGAATTTCTAAAAATCCTAAAATCGGTTTCTAAACATTTGTATGAGTAACATTTGCAAGCAAAAACCAAGGCGATATCTCATCGTGCCTAAGAGAAATACGTAAAAACATATTTAACTCTTTTACACCCCCTTAGGGGTGGAATTTCTAAAAATCCTGAAATTAGTTTTTGAACATTTGTATGAGTAACATTTGCAAGCGAAAACCAAGGCGATATCTCATTGTGCCTAAGAGATATTGAGAAATACGTAAAAACATATTTAACCCTTTTACACCCCCTTAGGAGTAGAATTTCTAAAAATCCTGAAATTTGTTTTTGAACATTTGTATGAGTAACATTTGCAAACAAAAACCACGGCGATACGTAAAAACATATTTAACCCTTTTACACCCCCTTAGGGGTGGAATTTCTAAAAATCCAGAAATTAGTTTCTCAACATTTGTATGAGTAAAATTTGCAAGCAGAAACCAAGGCGATATCTCATCGTGCCTAAGAGATATTGAGAAATACGTAAAAACATATTTCACCCTTTTACACCCCCTTAGGGGTGAAATTTCGAAAATTCCCTTCTTAGTGAGCGTCTACGACACGAAGGGAATATATCCCTAGAATTTCAAGTTTCTAGGCCCAGGGGTTTGGGCTGGGCGTTGATGAGTGAGTGAGTGAGTCAGTTAGTCAGGACTTTTCTTTTTATATATATAGATAAATTAATAAAAAAATTAAAATAATTGAATAAAGTACGCCAAATATACACTACAGCCCTGCGAGATCGCGTTGGCAGCCGTCGAGAAAGGAGGACGTAGCCCGAATATTCTGCCACGTTACAATGCGTAGTGAAATAAACATATTGCTTTAAAAAATATAAATATTGCTTTATCTGTAAAAAATGTACTGTACTGAGTGGCTATTGTAAAAAGCGTGAATTAGAATAATCGAAAAAAAATGTACAAATAATTTTATGTTTTACAGATAAATTCACGCTATTTTAATTTCATGTAGTGCATTTGCTGTGTACATTACGTAAGAAGAATATAAAAATTGATTTATTCGTATGAAGACTTTCTCCGCTCGTTCTTTTTGTATCGCTATTCGTATGAGTAGCGGCTATCTTTTCACCGTTCACTTTTATTCTGACTTTCTCATCGGTGATTCCTTCTATCCCGTCTTTCTTATCAGGTGTTTGCTTTTGTTCCGACTTTCTTATCTGATCCCCGTAGACATAATATAGCTGTTGAGAATTACATGATTCGTAAAATTTTCATACAGAGATGTATGCGTAGTAAAATCAAAATAATTATTTATCTGTGAGAAATTCAACAAACTATCGTTATTTAAATTACGCATGAAGTACCAGGTGTAAAAGTAAGACATGCGGATTTCAGACAACAGACGGCGCACGAATGCAGTTCGTGCTATAAAGATTTGACACTGCGCCATTCTGTTGTGCCATAAACAAGTGTCAGATGCGCATGAGTGATAAATTGGAAAAGTGTGTGCATAGTATTGTGTTGTTGTGTTCAATATGTCGAAATTTATACCGAACAAAGAACATTCGCCAACAGCATTAATTTTTTGTTTTCATTTGAAGAAAACTGCAGCTAAATCATACCGATTATTTCGAGAAGCTTATGGTGAATATGCTCCATCGCAAGATACGTGTGAACGATGGTTTCGGTGTTTCAAAAGTGGTGACTTCGATGTTGGAGACAAGGAACGTGGAAAGCCGCCAAAAAAATATGAAGATGTGGAATTGCAGCATTTTTGGACGAAGATGATTCGCAAACACAAAAACAATTCGCCGAGCAATTGGGCGTTAGTCAACAAGCTATTTCCAATTGGCTGCGAGAGATGAGAAAGATTCAGAAGACCGGTAGATGCGTACCACATGAGGTGAACGACAGGCAAATGGAAAAGCGCAAAAACACATGTGACATTTTGCTCGCTCCGTACAAAAAGAAGTATTTTTTGCATCGTAGAGTTACAGGGAATGAAAAGTGGATTTATTTTGAGAATACCAAGCGTAAACATCATGAGTAGACCCAGGCGCATTATTCACATCGACCGCAAGATCGAATCGCTTTGGCAGAAAGACGATGCTCTGTGTTTGGTGGGACCAGAGCGGCGTGATCTATTATGAGCTGTTAAAACCTAGGGAAACGGTTAATACTAAACGTTACTAACAACAATTAACCGATTTGAACCATTCGCTGCTTGAAAAAAGGCCAGAATAACGAAAGAGGCAACACAAAGTAAATTTTCTTCTTGACAATGCTTCATCGCATATGGCAAAACCGGTTCGCGATACGTTGGAAGCTCTCAGCTGGGAAGTTCTACTCCATGCGGCTTTCTCACCAGACTTGGCTCCTTCCGATTACCACATGTTCGCATCGATGGGTCACGCACTTGCTGAGCAGCGCTTTAGTTCGTACGAAGATGTGAAAAAATGGCTCGATGAATGGTTCGCAGCAAAAGGGGAAGATTTTTACTGGCGAGGTATTCACAAATTGGTTAAAAAATGGAAAAAATGTATAACAAGCGGTGGAGCATACTTTGAATGAAGCACTTTTTATCATTCTTCCGAATTTAACATGTTTTTTTTTTAGAAAAAACGGTTGAACAGAAAAAAGTTGCAGGGAACCAGATCAGGTAAATTCGAAGGCTGCTGGATGGTATTCGTGTTGTTTTTGATAAAAAATTCATGGATAAAGATCGCATTGTGCGACGGTGCGTTATCGACGTGCAAAATTCACGAGTTGTTTTCCTACAAATCCGTTTTTTTTGGCGAATTGCTTCACGCAAACGTTTCATAACGCCCAAATAATACTCTTTGTTGACTGTCTATTTTCCTGACAAGATTTCATGATGCACAACACCGTTCTAATCCATGAAAACCATGAGCATCGCCTTCTTTTTTGACTAAAACCAACGTAGTTTCTTCGGTCTCGGCTCATTCGGTGCACGCCATTTAGTCGCTTGATGTCTAGGTTGCGTGTCATACTTATAAACCTCGTCTCCAGTGATGATCCGTTTCATAAATGTTGGGTCGGATTCGGCCTTCGAAATCATGTCTTTCGCAATTTCAACGCGGTTTTTTTTTCATGAAATTGAGGTCTTTCGGAACCAGTTTTCAGCGACACGTCTGAGGCCCAAATCACTAAACAAAATGTCTTGAGCGGATCCATAAGCAATGTTCAAGTCCTCTGCCAGCTCTCTGATGGTCAATTTGCGGTTTTCGGCCAACATTTCTTTGATTTTATCGATGTTTCCTTTGGTTTTCGACGTCGACGTCCTGCCACTGCGTTCATCATCCTCGACCGACTCAAGGCCTCTTTTGGAGCGTGCGTGCCACCGAAAAATGTTTGATCTCGAAAGAGTATCGTTGCCGGAACATTTCTCCAACATTACCAAGGTCTGCGGACCGTTAAATCCGTTGTTCACACAAAATTTAATGCAAACTCGTTGATGCACAGTTGCTGCCATTTTCAAACTTGTAAAAAATCGAAAACACGCACAAAGGTAGATGTACTCAGTACAGCGTAACTTTTACGAATATCAAGCTGTGACGCCGAATTTGGAGGGAAGTGTCAATGACAGATGTGGTAACCTAATAAAAAAAAATGTCAATCAGCTGAATGACAGCGCCACGCGGTGGCCGGTCCTAAAACTTTTTGATCAAGGTAGTATTGAAGAGCCAGCTGATTGGGTTCGATATAGACAAATCGATATGAATACACGTTGGAAATATCTATGGACAGCCGTGATAAGCGGTCTTATAGACTACGGTAAACCATGTTTTGTCAAAAAATTCTTTAAATGCATGCGCGAAGTGACGGATGTCCCGTTCAAGCGTATACTGTTTTATTACTCAGAGTGGCAGTTCGGATATTCAGAGTATGGTGATAAAGTCGAATCTCGGGAGGGTTTATCCCAAGCAGGAGACTACTCGAATGATATGAGGCCTAAATTTGTGGTCATTGACAATCTAATGTCAATGACCAAAAGTCTAGCACGTCAAGTATGTCCAGAGAGTCCGACATTTTTGCAGGAGGTATATTTCAATACAATAGCTGTACCGCACGGTTATCTACTATTCGATTTGAAACAATCGACGCCTGATATTTGTCGATTTCGCGCCTATATATTCCCCGATGACCAGTACCATTACGTTTATGTGCCTCAAAACGTAATAAAGGTTCGCAATGCAACGCGCGATGTACCAGTAATGCGCTTGTAGTGGCGTTGCACGGACCGCTCGATAAAAAATAAATAATTATATTGCAGACACTGTGTTATCTGAAGCAAGAGCAACGACGTGCAATTTTGCGCAAAGCAGATATACTCGTACAAGAGCGAGAGAGAGAAATGCATAGCGAACCAACAGGTTCTACAGCGTTATCTTGACTTGGCCGAGTACAATAATACAGTACGGAATATTCCGTCAGAACGAAAAATTTCACCAATCGACAGTGCGAGGATAAAATCGAAGACGTCTTAATGAACGAAGTAAAATCTCGGCTCAATGACACACTTATTATCGATAGCGTACCAAAAAAATTTCAATCTAAAGCAATATCGCTGCTTCGTTATTTGCATCGCAGTGCAGTCGGTAAAAAAATTACATGCGATCGTGATGGTGTTGATTCCGTAGATGGTAGAAGAATTTTTTATTCCAGCATCGTTGATATTGTTAATGATGCTATGTGCGCTAGGAAACGCGAGATACCCGTTGGTCGATATCACTCCGACGAACTCCTGCGAACGATACAGATGCCACGTAAATTTATCGGCAATCCCAAGTTATTTTACCACGCAATAGCAATAGCAGCAGCAGCAGCAGCAGCAACGAAACCGAGACCGCTCACTCAGGCAGATATTTAATGCTCACAACGAACAACGACATTGTCGAAGGGCAAGGAGAGGGAGGAAAACAGGATGAACAATTAGAAAGTAACACACAAATAGAGAGCCAAAGAAAAAGAAGAAGAATTCATTTAACTGGTTATCGTTTGTATGATGTTAGTGATTAAATGATATCCAGCTTAACGGACTAAGAAACGTATGCAAAAGTTGATGAATTTATTTGAGGTGAAAGACAACAAAATTGAGAATAAATTATGGAGTGCAAAGAGTGGTCGACTGGTCAGACTGAACCAAAATAACTAATGTCAACGAGTTGTAATACTTTGAGCAGAGATAGAATGTTAATTGATTAATAATAATATGTCGAATTATTATTTCAACTCAGTGATTGAAGATCAAAATGAATATTGCGTGCGCACGTAATACGTCGAGTTGACAAGTGAGACTGGCTGGTTATTAAGGATCTGATGGCAAGTTTATTGAAATTAAATCCACACGGTTAAACGGTATAAAATCAATCTTTATTGATTGTGTATAACATTAGTAAAAAAAGAAATACTTGATGAGTAGTGACAATTTACTAATTATTTCTGGTCTGTATCTCATGATGCACTGTTGGTGAGTCGTCTAGCAGGCTGTTAAGTTGACGTGTTGAGTCGTGTAGGTGATCCTGTTGATTACATGTGATGTAGAGCTCGGTATGATGGCCACACGACGGGCTGGTGAGTCGGCAATTTCTTTTGTCTGATGCGCGGATGAGTAACGTCTACGCTGTCCGCGATGCGTAAAATCGTTGATAGTCATACGAGTTTTGCTAAGTTTGTGGTGAGTGTAGGTAGTTTGCACTTGCACTATTTGAAACTAGATGTGATTAGACAATGAGTTTGATACACTACAGTAGTGCGTTGGTCGAAATAAGTGAGACTAATTGAGATGAAAAATTGAGGTGACGCGTGCTTACTTGAGCGAACGAGGCGAGCACGAATTATGGCTACTTCCGTCAACCACGAGGCTGAGAGCGTCTTGAGGGCGGACGTGCATCACAGCTCACTTGCGTGTGAATTTGCTGCCCGCGATTGAATGCGAGGCAGTAGAGTATGCTGGGCTGCGTCTACTCAGCGGTTGAGTATGCCTGTGAACAGTGTCATATGATGCGGGGCGTCTCGTGAGTGTAGTGTGTGTATGAGTGAGTTGTGTGCATGAAAGATGCGAAATATGAACATCGTTAAAATTATAAAAATTCTTGAAAAAAATCTAATATGACTCCACTCATCCTGAATTCTATTGTCCAGCAAAATATCTGACTCGGGTGGATCGGAGAGTGGCAAAAATAAATGGTTTAACATGGTTCGAGAAACAGGATTGGTATCACATACATCGCCTCGTACGACGGCTATTTCCCCGGCGTACGTACAACGTAAGAAGTATAGACAATGTATGAGACGCTGATTTAGCGGATTTTCGCTCGATAACTATGTACAACGATGGGTATGCATATCTGCTTGTGTCTTGTGTTGAACACTGGTCGATGTGTTGAGCAATCACGCGTAAGTCGAGGCTTACTCACACATAGTAACAACCGTTACCCCCAGCAATTACAGACTGATCGAGTCAAAGAATTTATCCGGCCTTCATTTTAACAACTTCTAAAGAAAGAGAATATCAATTTTCGTGCTGCCCGTAATCCCGGTATATAAGCTTCGATTGCCGAGCGCTTTAATCGCATGATAGAAGAGCGAATGTGGCGCAACTTTATATACACTCTAAATATGCGTTAGTAGTATGTGTACACCTTTGCTCCATCCCAGTCCTATCCCCACTCCTTCCCCCACCACGCGGCTACCCCCACCACCTTACTTTTCCACCGCCGCGCTACCCACTCTGCTTGACCAGTGTCGGTAACGTGGAGATGGTAAAGTGAGGTGGTGTGGGTACCCTGGTGAACAAGGAAGAGTAGAGATAAGAGCAGGATGGAGCAAAGGTTTACACATACTTGGAATAAAATTTATAACTCACCGTTGTGTTGGCGGCATCTACGACGACTCTCCTGGGTGACGGACACAATACCAGTTGTATGCATAAGTTTTTTCCGGTTTTTTGGTAAAAAAAAACACGTCATTTTCAAGGGAAGTTAATTTTTGTTTTATTCAAAATATTGGCCATCGGCTTCTACACATTTTGCCCATCTTTCAGGTAACTTATGAATACCATGCCAGAAAAACTGCTTGTCTTTTGCGGCAAATCATTCGTCGAGCCATTTTCCAACTTCCTCGAAATCGCTGAAGTGCTGCTCTGGGAGCGCGTGCCCCATTGATGCGAAGAGGTGATAGTCAGATGGCGCCAGGTCTGGCGAATACGGCGGGTGCGGAAGGATGTTCCATCCAAGCGATTTCAAGGTGTCTTTCACTGCTTTTGCTGTGTGAGACGGCGCATTGTCGTGTAACAAAATCACTCAAATCGTTCATTCAAATCGTGTGGGACCCATTTACCGAGTTTATTGATCTTCCCCATTACTCGTAAACGTCTGCTGATTGTTTCTTGTGACACATGTAATGCTTCTGCTAATTGCCGTTGAGTTTGAGTTGGGTCATCATCCAATAACTCCTGCAATTGCTCGTCTTCGCATTTTTGTGGTCTACCAGAGCGCTCACTGTCTTTCACATTGAAATCACCACTTTTAAATTGTCGAAACCATGTCTCACATGTTCTAATCGATGGAGCGTGTTCACCATATGTTTCTACCAGCAAACGTTGACTTTCAGCAGCCTTTTTCTTTTGATTAAATAAGAAAAGCAATGCGTGCCGCAAATGTTCTTTTTCAGGCACAAAACTCGACATGATCACTGAACGATAAACGCTAGTTTTTGGCGGACTCAACTTGTGTGTGTTCGTAGGTTAATGTCAGACGAACAAAATGACGTATGTGTCAAATTAATACGCTGCGTACTTTTCGCTGGCGCCATCTCTTAGTTAAACCGGAAAAAACTTATGCATACACCTGGTATTTACTCCATGGCACGCACACATATGCACACACACGCACTCTCTCTCTCTCTCTCTCTCTCTTTCTCTCGCACTCACTCACTCACCCACACATAAAAATCCGCAGCTATGCGTCCGTGTAATATGGACTACCCGCAACCATGGTGCCTAGGCACCGTCAGGGGTACGCATCCGTATCCCGATCAGTATATTGTTACCGCACGGTTCCTCGATCCGATGTAGATCTCCGTCCTCGTCAATTAAATGTTCGAGGCCGAATACCGTACACTTCACGAGCAACACCGGTAACACACTAATCGGCGGCTCAGGGTGAAATAGGTGAGACCAGTCGACGTATATCGATTCATCGATATCCACAAGCAGCACCTCGCAGCACCCGTCATCATCCTTGTCGATAATCTCCCCGCGCATAGCCATTTGATACCGCACAACGACACATGAGGCTCCCGCACACAAGTCCTCAAATTTAAATACACTCCTCTCGGCAAGTCCATCAATATTTAATTTGTCCAATTCGTCCTCCAGTTCGGATAATGCTATGCGCATTTTGTCCGTCTGCAGACACACATCATTATCACTGCTACCACATATAACCCGACACACAAAAGCTACCGATAGCTCCTCGCCTAGATACCTCGGATACATTTTGTTTTTGCGATTTAGACTTGCGTCGTGCACTGCTAAAGACAGACGGAATGCTCCGGATGCTGTTGGCGGGTATCAGAGCGCTTAAAGATAAGAAACGCCCCTCTAAATCATAACTAGGTGTGCAGCGCTTCGAATGCAACGTCAGTGGTTTTCCACGTGCGTACCGCTTTGCGCTGTGCTCGTGAAGCGATTGCTCTGCAGTAAAAGACGCAGAATATGATACCGTACCGCGAGAGACCTCGATTATAATTTATATATAATTATAAAATAAGAGACACAGTAAGACGATGTATTTGTTTTCAATTAATCAATATTTTATTTTAATCACTGTACACATATTTTCCGTCGTATGCAACATCCCCGCAAACACGGTAATCTTCGCTCGGAGACTCCTCCGCGGTGAAATTTATTTTTATCACTGTTTGATCGTCGAGAGGCAAAAGTATTGTAATATTCACGTACTAATCTGTCGTTTTTCATTACATTATCGCTATAGAGTTTATTAAATCGCGACATGGTGAAGCCGCACGACATAAGGTGCAGGAATACAATACAACATTGTCCACACACATCCGACGTATTACTCTGTAGCTGCTTAAGGCCGTACCGATAGAACTTGCAGTTTCTTCGTAGTCGTGCGAGATGTTGCGGTATAACCGGTGGTAGCCCATAGCTATCAAAGTACATTCTTTTTCCATGATGGTTAACGTACATGGCGATCCAATGCTCTCCAGGTCCGTCGTAGTTATCCGAGTTAACTACGAGTCCAGCCGGTAACGACCATACACGAGGAATTCTGTAAGCAGGGTATACGCCAACGGTTGAAAGTGGTAGATACTGCAGACTCTCGTAAATTTGTCTAGTGTTCATGCTGAACACATAGTCAATGATTAAATGATGACCGATACGCTTTGAAAGATTGATTGATTGATTGATTGATTGATTGATTGATAGTTTATTTATGCCTTGGTAAACCTTTGGCAACATGTGTATAATAACAATGAAATTATAATTAAATATAATTAATATATGCTATTAATTATAGTAAAATTAGAAAATAACTAAATAATAAATCAAACATAATTAAGAAATAACAAAGAATCCAAATTCAAATTATAATCTGAGTAACAGAATATTAGAATCAAAATGAAATCGAATAACAATGTATAAAAATATATAAAAATATATAAAAATAAAAATAATAAATATATAAAATATAGAAAAATATATAAAATATATTATATATAACTATAGATGAAAATAAAATAAAAATAAATAAAAGTAAAAAATAGAATAAAATAAAATAACAAAATATAAGAAACATAAGAAACCTTAATTTAACCGAGAAATGATAAAATAACAAAATACCGCGAGTCAAATCAAAATAAGTACTATTTAAATATAATAAACTAATAAACTAATAATAAAGTATAAGTATACAAAATTCTAGAATTCACAATGTAAAAAAAAAAAATATATATATATATATATATATTAAACCAAGTTTACATGGTCAAACAGGTGAGCATATAGACGTATCTTAAAGATATCTAAGCTAGACGATGAAGTAACAGTTGTCGGTAAAGAATTCCACAGAGAGATTCCTGAGATGGAATACGCTTGTTGATAAGTCGTTGTGCGATACGAAGGTGTAATAAATATGGACCTTAGTCTCCTCTCAGAGCGCTGAGACATTATACCCTGACTTTGGAACAACTCTAGAATATAGGCTGGTGCTTTTTTACCGATAACATTGTACATAGAAATACCGAGAAAATAGATGCGTCGTGATTTAACAGTAAGCCAGCCAAGTCTACGCCTATAAGGTGTGATGTGCGTATCAAGTCGGAGATCAAAAATAAAGCGAATGCAAGTATTTATGAGCCGTTCGAGTGTTGTGTTCAGTTCTTCAGTTAGGTCATGATAGACTAGACAACAATAATCTAAAAGAGGGAAAACAAGAGAAGTAATCAGCAATGTTCTTAATTCCTGCGAAAGCACAGTTCGATGGGATTTTAATCTGTAGATGGTAAAGTTAACTTTTTGTGAGATATTTTTGACTTGAGTTCGCCACGATAGGTTACTATGTAGCATCACTCCTAAGTTTCGCACTTCATTAACAAAAGGGATAGTCGTATCGTTTAAAGAGATGGGTGATACTGCGCTGAAGTCGAATTGCCGAGAATAGGAATTGCTACCTAGTACAATAACTTTCGATTTGGCTATATTAAGTTTCAAACCGTTACTAGCTGCGAAGTCAGCAATGGCGTATACATCTTCGGATATTAATTTCAGGCCTTCGGCTAGTTGAGATGGTAGGCAGCTCAGGTAAATCTTTGTATCATCAGCGAAAATTACGTGTTGAGAATGATGAAGAACACAACCTATGTCGTTGATGAAAAGCGAGAAAAGTAGCGGACTAAGGATCGAACCTTGAGGCACTCCCTAGGTAGTAGATAGCCAGGAAGAGCAACTACCATGCTCATCTACCACCGCTTGTGTCCTCCCTGTCAGATAAGAAAAAATCCAGTCAAGTACTGGTTCCGCAAACCCTATTTTCTTGAGTTTCAAGAGAAGTGCCACATGGGGGACAGTATCAAACGCCTTACTAAAATCAAATAGGATTAGGATGGTAATATGCCTTTTATCTATATTTCGCCTGACATCTTCACATATGCGCAGTAGTGCAGATTGTGTACTAAGACGACATACTCGTCTTATATTAAATATACCGCCGAAATGACGAGACTAAACTAGATTCACACACATCAACTCAGAGATCCATACCACACAGCACGCACACATATAAACAAACTACCGTTACTCAAGATATAGTTATACTACCAAGCAATATAACTATAGTCTCAAGATACAGTGAAGATTCATCTACAAGCAACACGCCAAAGTATTATAAACCAGAAGAGAGTATTAACGGGACCAAATGGGCTACAGGAGATGGGCTACAGGACGACTAGGAGATATAGTAATACCCTGCTATACCGACGGGAAGGAAAGAAGAGCGGGGAAGCCGGTATAAAAGGGCACGACAAACCACAGTCGGAGAGCATTCTGTTCACAGACTTTCGCCAACATCCGGAATCTACCAAAGGAGGACCACCTAATCAACCAAAGGAAGACCAGCTAATCGACCAAAGGAGGAACAGTTATCCAACTAGCAGAAGGACCACCTAGTCAACCCAAGGAGAAGCATCTTCAACTGCAACATCTCCAAGGATCAGGCCTGAAACCGCTGGCCCAGGGAAAAACGAACATCCCCAAGGCCTACTACAGAGCCATCAGTCATCCAAGTAGTCCAGCATCCCAGCCTACAAGATCTTCCATCGAAATTATAACAAGTGGTATGGATCCAAATTATATTAAAATCCATAGGGACTAAAAAAACGCCATAGAATCTAGCTAGAGCCGCTCCTGTAGCATTTCCGATGCGCCGATGCACCGAGGATGCACCGCGCTGACGCCTCCACCGGAACAGCGGCGGGACCAGCAAGTAGATCGCTCAGCCAGAGGAGCTCGAGTGAGAGCTCCGTCCCCACTACAGTCCACGCGCTATAGATATAGAATAGGCTACCTCCAAACACCGAGAAATAATAACAGAGGTGATATATCATAGATATAGTAACGATGGCAAGCCCAGCAAGCGCGTTCTATGTGTAGATACAATACCACCAAACAAATACTTTATTAATTCAAGATAAAATCTCCTACTTCATGCGGACGCGATTATAGAGGCATGCGTAAGCCCGGGTTAAATTCTTGTTGTAAGGTGCATAATCACCAAAATTAAGGAGCATATTTAAATTTTACACAAATTATTTCACTTTACTTGTATTATTTATTAAATGTGTACAATAAACCATACTTTTACCTAATACAGAAGCCTATATTAATTTCCTCCCTGCTCGAGTTCGAACTAAAACCCTTTAAGGGTGATGTTAACGTAAAATACCGTTACAGTACTATGACCGCTTCGATACCCTGTTTGACGTGGGTCGAATATACTATTTTCCTCAATCCAATCCGTAATCTGCCTGTGCACTAGTCGCTCAAGAACTTTCGACAGCTCACTAAGATTCGCTATCGGTCGCGTATCAGACGGAGAGAGGGGTGTTTTAATCTTGGATAATGGGCGAAGATAAGCTTTCTTCCAGCACTTCGGAAACTCGGACAATTGTAGTGACATATTAAAGATATTCGTCAGTAATGGACATGAAGCCTGGATTGATTTAATTACTGAGAATAGCGAAATTTTATCAGGACCAAACGTAAAAGACTTAGAACTAGAGCAAGATGTGATAACGGAACAAACTTGGTCTGTGGTAATTTCAGCAAAATGGAATACATTTTGTGGTGACTGAACAACTGAACAGAGAGTACTAAACGCACTATAAGAACATGGCGGTAGTTGACTGGACACAGTTGAATAAAAAGCATTAAGTTCATCCGGTTCAAAGAAGTTGAGCGGAGATGGACGTGAAGACTTAGCTAGACCCAGTGTTGCTAGCGTCTTCCATACCTTATTCGGTTCAGTAATATCAGTCAATTTCAGAATATAATACTGATTTTTGGCTTGTTTTAGATCATTCTTAAGTTGGTCTCTATGTTCTTTGAAAATAGATAGATCTAGAAGGTTGTTTGATCTTCGTGCTCTAGTATATAATCTATTTTTTAAAGGTATGCGGTCTCTCAAGTTTTGTGAGAGCCAAGGCGCAGGCGGTCGACATACACGAAGAGTTTGTAACAGTGCATAATTATATAAAGTTCTTAAAAATATCTCTGAGAACGTATCAACAATCATATTAATACTGTTTGGTGATGTATGTCTTCTTAAGTTATCAATAGAATTTAAATTTGGATTGCAGTCACGAAGAATGGGAATATTAAAACTATTTGACAATGAGTCACAAAAATCTGTGACATCCAGATTTTTATAAGCACAACGAGTGATAGTGCGATTGATTATGGGTTTAGTATCAAACTTGTAACGCAATTCTAACACGTCATGACCTGCTATGTACGGTGATTTTGACTTGACAAACGATTGTATCTTATCTTCGCTATCGATAATGAACACATCAATCCACGAGTCTGAGGTCGGAGTATGATGAGTCGATAGTGAATAAACAATGTGAAGCGACTGTGAGAAAGCTAAATGACGTAGATATTTCGACTCATAATTATTACTATGATAGTTAGATCACAGTTGAGATCGCCAGCAATAATAATATTGTTATAGGCATGAGAAAAACAAGATAAAGATTGCATGAAATCTCCAAGCATTCGACCTTTCGGTCGTCTATACACAGACGCGAACAACAGTTTCCCTGAATTTGACCCTGTAATTTCAATAATTAAATATTCTGGTCCATTCGAAAACTCTATCGGCGAAGATGTCAAAACTTTAGCTTTTAGGGACGAATGAACATAGCATGCGACACCACCTCCTTCTCTACCTTCACGATCGTTGCGTATAAGAAAGTAATCATTTATTCGTACTAAGTCATCTGAAACATACGAATGAAGCCACGTTTTACACACAGAAATAATGTGGAAAGCGCGCTCGGCAATAGTCGATTGAATGAGTTTCATATGTGCTCGCAGTGAATTAGCATTGAATTGAGCGATCTTTAAACATGGAGACGACAATAAAGGAGATGCAACCGATCGACATGTAGGTAGTCAAATTAGTTTTTCTAAATCTGCAGGCGTAACAATGCTGATCGATGGTTGACCCTCGCTTTTTCTAACATAAATTACTCCCGAGCGTGTCCACACAAATTTGTATTTTCTTTCAGCCGCTCGTGTTTTTGTAAGGCGTAATAGATTATAGAGCGCTGCAGGAAGGTACTCATTTACATATATTGAACCACGTTGGTCTGTATCAAAAACTTCATTAAGCGGTAGGTTTTTTGGGCTCGCTTTTTGCCGATGATATATTCTCTAACTTGTTGCGATTTTAAGGTCACTAAATAAATGTTAGGAATATTGTGATTCGCATTAGATGTCATCGGTGTTGAATTGTTCTGTCCTACGATTGTACGATTTTTATTTTTGTCGAAGCTGCGAATTTCTAAGACGTCACTTAGGAGATTCGTGACACCAAGAGCTTGGAAAACCTTCTCGACAATAACTTGAGGTGTGTCTTCAATAAATGATGGCACTCCTGATATGGTGACTTCTGCACGCAATAGCGAAGGAGATGCAACAGATGTCGAAAGCTTGTGAGGTTGATCATCTATCTTCGATACATGATTCGACAATAATTCCAGACGTGATTTCATCGTGTGGTTGTCCTTCTTAATGACAGCTATCTCCTCGCGGGTACTCTCCGACTGAGTCTCCAGGGTGGTAATACGACTAATTAAGGTCTCTTGGCTAATAGCAAGATCAGCAATTTTGCATTCAACACCAGTGAGTGACTCCTGGATTTTCTCTAATTTGTTGTCAGTAGAAGCGCTTGATACTTGTATTTGACGCATAACGTCGAGTGATGATTGCAGTTGGCGCATAACGTCGTCAAGAGTGATATCTTTTGATTTCGGAGGCGTGCGTTGTAAGATGTTAGATCGATGCATTGAGCACGGGTCGCAGCGAAACTGGTTTATTGTGCTTGGTTCGTCAAGATCAAAAGCGAATTTATCTTTAGCACACGTGGAGTGAAATGACAGATTGCATTCTCCTGTACACTTAATCCTCTCTCCTACTCGAGTCACTTTGTTGCAAACACCGCAGCGAGTCTGCGACATTATGTGTGTGAGCGTTGGTCGTAGTTGTGTGGACGAGAGAGAGAATCTGCTCAGCCGCAAGCACCACCCACCGCAACACAAGAGGGAGAAAGATTGAGTTTATAATATAAGTCAGTGATGCATAAACTATGCTTGCATTCCTACGGTAATTACGGTAAGTAGTGTGATAAAATTTTATTTAGTTGGTTAAAGATAAGTGCTGGTCAGCATCTGATTTAAAATCCGAAATCGTAAACTGACAGTATATACACAATGACGCACAGGGTTCGCACATATGAAAAGATCAGTAAACTAAAGCAGAACCAAAGCTGTTGTCATGCACTCGTGTAGGTGTACTGCTAATATAAAGATAGTACCGTCCCGCAGTAGAAGCACACACACTCAGGACAATAACATCAATGACCTTGATTGTATATCATCTTGCTAGTACTGTACAGATCCGAGTATTTAAGCAGTATGAGTAGACACATGTAAAGGTGGTAGGAGAGTTCACACTGCCAACCGTAGAGCTTACACCACTTTATAATTCGAGTAATATGTTTCGAATACACACATTTAAACCGTGCGCAGAAGATCGACGTGGTGGCAAACTAGCCTCGAAGTATGTTGTGAGGAAGCGATTATCCGTTTTTTAAAACACAATTAACTGGTTTTATTCTTGGTGCACGTTGGACTATTTTAAGTCATTAATAGATAAGTTCACTGAGCAACTAAAGAGCTATCACAAAAGAATATTAAACTTCCCTCTCCTCGCACAAAGTGGTTAAAGTACGCAGCGCTTCGGTACACGTCTACTCACGTCAACCGTCAGAGAGAAAGACGTATATATGCAAAATTTATTTCACAGGATCATCGATCGTGTCACGACTACATGATGAAGATTTCTCCTCTTTCTTATTCTCTTCCTCTTCGTCTGCTGACCAAACATCCATGTATGATTCTCCTTTAAATGGGTACTCGCGAAGCCAATTTTTTATTTGGAAAGCCTGGCGCATTGCACAATGCGAAGACATTGTATCGTTTATCATAGCGTCTCTGAAGCATTTTCGCAAAGATTTCGGCATAAATGTGTACGATGGGGCGCCTTCCTCATCCTCCAGGTTGGAAATTTCACGACTCGTGATATCGCAAAGAAGTATAACCTTCGCGTGACCGCGTGTATAGAAACGTCTTGATTTTCGCGAAATTTCACGAAAGTTAGCGTATGCTTGTTTACAGCTCACATCGCCCTCGTACCATTCAAGTCCGTGAAAATATTTCGAAAGAAAATTATTCTGGCTTCTCGAATAGTGAGGTAATTCGGCAAAGTGACACGGCGGTGCGACGATCCAATGAGCAAAGTACGGTCTATCCACTGCTACCACGACAATTTCTTTCGGAATAAATTCCGAGTCTTTACCACGCTTTCTTTGTGTATCCACGACGATACCCATTTTCACGTCTAATCCGTAGAGATGCTCGAGCACGACTGATTAGTTACTACAAGTCGTACCTCTATTCTCAAAACCGTGCTTTATTAAATTCCGATGTGAATTGCTGTTCGCCGGAAGATCGGGTGTCAAATCAAAAGCAAACAGATAGCATCTCGACACCATTTAATACGACCCGCTCCTGATTGAATATATCGCAATGCAGATGACCGAGCAAGTCTGCAGTTTTTCCGACATTTAAAAATTGTTTTCTTTCCACAAGACCCGTATTTCTCGATGTTATATCATCCATTTTTCCAGGAGTATCACCATACCAGAGAACGCTCGTGAGATGCGAATTTTTGGCTGCTGGACCGTAATTCAAAATGTTCCTATGTACGCTCGATAAGCGTAGGCATTATTTCGAGATGAAACTATATAGAAGATTGAATTAAAACGCAGTACACTGATGTTAATTATAATAGCATTTATTGATCAACCTGTCAAGTGCAGCAGACACAAATATACAAATAAACAAGTAAAATATAGAAAATAATAGATAAAATGAGCACAGAAAAAGATAAAAAAATATAAGAATGAAATGTGGTGAGCTAATTACCGCACACGATTGTATTAATCGTGTGCAAGTGATGAGAAGATCTGTCACGACCAGGCCTTGCGGTGAAGCTGACGCCGGGTGCATGACAAGATGAGCCAAATGTTGATGTACTGGTGTGCCGACGTCGATATATCATTGCTGATATGATGGCTGAGTTGTAGGGACTGTAGGTCGGCCGAGTTGAACGATAAGAACTTTAATTAAGATGCACAGAAGTTTGATGAGCACGCACGAACACGGTGACGGTGTAAACCATGCAAGAGCAAAACGCAAGATGGCTGCATTATACAAAGCAGCCGTTGTCAAACCAACCGGTCGTAGAGCGCTTGCGCGCAGCGACCTGTTGCTCGGCACGCAGACCTAGTGCGAGATTTACAGCTTCTGCGTGGTGCTGCCGCTGAGTGGCAGCAGCAAGCAGCTGCCCATGCTAGCCTGCAGTACGCAGTCTAGCTACGCGTAGCAGAATGCTCAAGCATTCTCAAACAACCGTAAAACTATATACTGTTTTGCGTTAAACTAATTAGCGTATTTCACAATAGCTGTATGGTACAGTAGAGTACATCCCGTGCCGCTTTCGCTTCGTGTTAACACGTTCGCATGATTTCGTTTCTTTAGACGTTACTATCTTATGAAATTCCGTGCGTCGAATAGCGTCGAATTTTTAAATACTAGGAACGCTCCTTGCTCCTGTCACGAAAGATCGTAATGCGTTATAATTTACGTGACCGCTATTCGCAAAGTTTAGCGTGATACCCTTTACTTTACATTTTTAAATAATCGTACCGTCGGGTTTACGAACAAGGTATGCGTAAAATGTTAGTCCTTCCGAAACGAACAAAGTTATATAACTATATGTGGTGTAAGTAGCCGTTATTAGTAATCCTTGGTATTTGCGTATGCGGCTATGTTTCGGCTATCTCCATAACAATTGGAGCAATGAAACTCATATTTTAACGTTTCGGTCCAAGCTGCAGACCCTCTTCAGAAAATTTTATTGAACTATGTCAGTAGTTCCATTTTTCCCCTTAGTCCTCAGAGACACTTAACATTTGTTTCACAAGATTTATCAATTTATTTAAACCTCTTTATTATGACTGATGTTTAATTGTCATTAAGTAAATGAGTAATATTTATGAAGTCAATTTCGAAGTGAAATGTTCACATAGTTGGTAGGCATATGTCAATCATTCCTCGTCATAAATAATAAAATTTAAATATTAATCAAAGCATTGCAGTCAAACTTAAGTGAAATCTTTTTTGGTCAGGGTTAAATGTAACAGTAAATTTCTAGTGACTACATGTTCGTAGCTCACCAGACGAGAACTGACTGTTAGTTATAACTGTAAGTTATAGAACTGAAAGTTATATAACTGCCAGGCCCGTATTCACTTAATTCATCCATGAGATCTCCTAGAAATTGACCGATTGGTGGCTCATAGTCGTTATCATCCGGACGACTCACGTAAATACAAGAGTCCGTATCAAAGTACAATATTCGTCGCCCGAGCACCTCAAGATAACTGTATAGTTTTAGGCGTGCCTGTGCCGTCGTGTATGCTGCAATCACGGCATTTGATGTCGGGGATGATTGGATAGCATTGCGGTTGCTCACATAGTTTACATACATGATCTTGCGATTCACCAGTAGCATTCCCGTCACCTCAATCTCCGGAGTCGTGAGTAAATTCATTAGCTCCGCGCGTGTAAAAACGATAACGGTTTTCGTGAGATTCTCACGTTGACCAAACTTTCCCAAGAATGAATTAAAAGCCAATTTTGCGAGCGAACGTAAGCCCGGATTTGACTGCAAAGCACTTCGCTCGAGATATACACCCTCAGACTCCTTGTACAACTCTATAAAACGCGCTATTGCTTCCTTGTCATCGTTACACTCTGTTGGCGGTCCACTCACCTCCTGTTTTATTTTTAGGAATGTATCGATGTACTCGGCAAAATGACCCCCTCGTCGCGTTGTCGAGTCATACGTAACAACGAATTGCCAAATTTCATACACATAGCGTATTTGCTCCCGATTCGCGACGTCGTACAAGCTTACAAAATTTTCCGTTCGACCGCCAAAGAATGCATCGCGTGGTTCGAGAGGTGCATGCTTCACCATGGCGTGATTTTTCACGTATAACGATATTTCCTCGTTATTCTCGAGTAATCTGTCAAAGTCGCATTCCCATATTTCGATTAGAGTGTACCCTTTCGATCTAATTCGCCTGGAAATAAGAACGGTACGCTCGTATCGCTCATTCATTGTATCGCCGAATTTAGTTCGAGCATCTCTATTCACGCGATAACATCGCGGTTAACTATGCCAAAAGCAACCGTGAAATTGAAGAACGTGATGGACCCCCGCATCCGCGTAGTATCCATCGACAGCTGGTAGGCCGGTCGGAGGGCGATACTCTCTCGTGCGTCCAGCATGAGCGATAACGCAGTTGCGCTCATGCTCGAGCCATACGAGCCAAACAACGACCTTGCGCGACTGCTTATCGCCCCAGCGATAGCCCCCTGGTGGTAACACAGCAATGCGATATTTCTGTAGAAAATTCTTGCGGAATACTCTCATACGTGGTGATGCTATCGTGCATGCTTCTGTAAAGGGGCACACGCTCCCGCAACGGATAAGTAACTCTCGAAAAGCTAAACACGCTCGTCTCAAAACCGTAACATCTATACGACAATATTGCACAAATTGCGTCGCAAAATCAAATTTATAATCGACGCAACTCGATTCTTCTTCATACCATTTAAAAAATCGCTCGCGATCAGCGGGTACGATCGGGTGGGTAGAAATGCAGAGCAGGCAGAGGACCTGAGTAATTCTGATATTCCGGTGTGTTGAATAAATGGGGAAATGTACCTTTTGCCACCTCATCAGCGAAACCAAAAGCCTTATGTAAAGCGCTAAGAGCCATGGGTAAATAGTTTAGACTATCGAGAAAAACGACATCGCCAATCTTCATCGAGACAATCTTCGTACCATTCATAATCAGAGAGGGCAACTGTCTTTTTAGCACTTCGCTTAAATACCGTAGAATAAATTGCACGTAGAAACCTCTCGCATTATGAGCCATATAGATGGTCTTTTTAAATTTTTGCGATAATGCCAATTTCACGAGCTCCCCAACCGGATCATCGATAAACACGAATTCACGTTTACCACAGTCAGCACAATCGGTCCCTATATCTGTGATATCCAGACATGTCATACATACGCATTGTGTAACACATAAATTCGGCTCGTGAATTCGTGTCGATTTATCATCGTGCAATTGTTTGTGTTGTTGCGTCTCAAAATCATAAAATAAAAATCTCGTGGAAGGCTTGTCTTTCTTCTTCTCCTTTTGCGCCTCTGGTTTCTTAAGAGGTGCTATAAAACACGCATGCGTAGTCGGTCGGGTTTGCTTGCATATAATACAAAACGATATAACACATACATGCATATTTTTATGTATGGTTTTAATCATACGCGAGCAGCCTCTACAGATTTTCAATGCTTTACAGACGCTGTACCGTTTATATTTACGAGACGTGATACCCGCGGAGCCCTCACCCTTGTGATGAGCGACGCAAAAAGCACCAAAGAACGAACGATTACAGTCTGTGCAATACTCAGGCTGAGAGTCTCTATTGCCGTTGCAATAAGTGGATCGAGCACATTGATAGCTACAGTGATGCTCGAGTTCTCGAATATACTTGATATTATATTGTGCGCATAACCCCCGACTACCTAGCGCACCAGCGAGATTTTATATTGGCTGGCAGTGATGAGAATGCTCGTAATAGAAAATGAAAAGTGTATGATTAATTTTACCTATTGCAGAGAGTACGGATTTTCGCCCATCGTACAGAGCCGGAACGCGTTTTCCGAAGGTGAGAAATTTATAAACAACAATCGCTATACCCTCGTGAACCAAGTACTCCTGAAAGAGCTGAATTTAGCGCGCACCGCACACTCTAGACGGTGTCGTTACCCCTGCATTACGCGTGAGCTCTATCGCTGCTGTATATTGCGCACCTCGAAGCCCGTTCCGAATTTGACATCATCATCTGTGTAGCTCGCCCGTACGTATTTGACCGCGTTCGGCATGCGCTCGGGCTGTGACAAGGGATCGTTGTAGACACAAATTATCGCGATTACTTATGCGTAAAATTGACTTTTTTCCTATACACTCGTGTGTAAGCCTGATGTCCACACCGGCTTCTTCGATGCCTCGTACTATACATGTCGTCATTCTACATGTACCAGCGTCTATTCGAAATTCGCGCGCGCTCTGAGCTACACTGTTAATTAGTCGCCATATATCGTCAGTAACGATGTTACGAGCTGGTCGAAATGATAACCATACAGGTCATTGCGCGAAAGACGGTACGCTCAGAGTTATACCCATATAATCATGTCCTTCGCACGATTCTGTAAGGCGTGTGAGTACATCTCGTACACCGCCCTCGAACCATGTCAGATAATCGATACCACATCCCCGTGTAGCAGTCCTTCCATCGTCAGTCTGTCCACCTGCAAGCATAATTAAACCATTTATTAGAATTTTTATTTCATTTAGTTAAATTTTTTGTTTGTCACTAGCCATATACTATGTATATATATCGTGTAACGTAAGAATTACAAACTTATATTTGCTTCTAGTCCTCGAATCCGTCGACTGTACCCGGGAACCGCCGACGCATTTCGTAAACCAACTCGATTGTCGGCGGTGTCGGCACAGTGAGTCGTGCAAAGCGAAAAACGTTTGGGTCCGACTCGTACCCTGTTTTTTCATTTTACTATTATTATCCCCGCAATTTTTTATTTTTGTCAGCGTAATTGTATTATTAAAAGCTTACCTGAATGTACCAGGTCCTCCTCCTCCTCCTCCTCCTCCTCGTCATCATCCTCGTCCTGCTCCTCCTCTTCCTCCTCCTCCTCTTCTTCTTCTTCTTCTTCTTCTTCTTCCTCATTGTCTGTATTGCTATGGGTATCATCGTTTGAACTGTATTGTCGTGATGGACCTGCGACGGCTCCATCTGGTTCTCTCGCGGGGCCGGCCATGAAAAGATTGTTCGTTGTTTTATAGTTGCAGAATGGCTGGGTAAAATTTATCCGATTCCCTGCGGAGCTGTCACCATCGTTGTCCCTTCTATGATCATTTGAGTCGGTTCTACTCTCCTCGTCGAAATCATAGGTGTCGGATCCCATTTCTTTGTCTTCATACCGTCGAACTATATAAAAGTCTTATGAAATAAAGGAAATAAAATAGAAGTAATTAACGCTGTATATTACTTACGTCTTTCATTGAGTATGGGCTGCAGAGCAGGCTCATTCAGTCAACTGCGTCGACGAATAACAAGCACCACTGAATCAATAATTATTTGATTATCAAACAATCCAGTATTATGCGCGTCAACTAAATCGCGCTGATGATATTCGCACAGCATACCGCGAATTTTACGAACAACCGCCTGTGTCGGAAGTTCCCATAGGGGGATCTGTGAATTTTTTCTCCCCACCGTGAACGCAACGACGGTCTACTCTTCAATATAAACTCTATCAATTTTCTTATCAATGAGCGCTTTACTACTCTGACCATGATTGTGCTATTAGAGTAGTAGTAGTAGTAGCCACAGTAAATCAGACAATTAATTAGAGATTTTTCAAAGCGGCTCACTTTTATATATACCAGGTGGGCTGAAAAGTTCGTAGGCTGACACATAGATGGCGCTACTAGTATTAAATCCATATGATTTTTAGTTAGCTCTAACCTTCAAAAGACACGTGTATAAATTTGACAGCTGTCGCGTTATTAGTTCGTGAGATATAGCATTTTGAGTGAAGCAACTTTTGTTAGTTTGAAAAAATGGATAAAAAGGAATTTCGTGTGTTAATAAAGCATTGCTTTTTGGCGAAGAAAAATACTGTTGAAGTCAAGGCTTGGCTTGATAAACATTATTTGGACGCTGCACCGGGGAAATCAACCGTAAAAAAAATAATAATAATAAGTAAATAAAAATAAAAATAAAAAAAATAAAAATAAAAATAAATTTAAAATTAAAAATCGTTGTATCGCCCTCGAAGGCAACTATATTGAATAATAAAATCAAATTTTATAAAAAAAAAGATTTTTTCTATGCTAGCCTACGAACTTTTCAGCCGACCTGTTATATTCCTTTAACACGCTCTTTCTCTCTTTCTCACTCTCTGCATATACTGCATCGATGTAATGAATACGACTAACCAAGAAGATGGTTGCACGCGATCACTTTACAAAAGCAAGACCTACGAAAATATTTAGCGATGGTGATGTACTAAGTTATCGAGTTTCGTTGATGAATGTCATATTGTTTTCATCTAATTTCAAGGCACTCAATTATTTAGTTTTCATGACACATCTTATCTGTATGTCGAGGTGTGCGTGTGCACATAGGTGTGCGAAAGTATGCAAGAGTTTTGGGATATATTTGTTGCTGCTGTTACTAGGCTGTTGAGGAGAATGCGACAAATATCAAAGGATATTGGTGAGCAATTTTCAGTCGTGTGATATTCTTGAATCTTAAGTGCCTATATCTTAAGAGAGAGAGAGACAGAGAGAGAGACAGACAGAGAGACAGACAGACAGACAGACAGATAGAGAGAGAGACAGAGACAGAGAGAGAGAGAGAGAGATTGATTGATTGATTGATTAATGTTTATTAGCTTTCTCAACTATTTGATGTACATAATTTACATGTTTATCTTACGTTTCTATTGAACTTATTTAATTTCGCTTATAATAAATGCTTTTAACATACTCTGGTATTGAACTAGTTTTACACAGCCTTTAACCTCTACTGGCAACGCATTATACATTTTCACTCCTTCGTAAAACATACTCTTTTGCGCACTTCTCGTTCTTCTAAATTGAATTACAATATTTTCCGCTTGACGCGTTTCCCGACTCGTTCTAGATTTAACAACTTGGAATTTACTCGTCAGTTCCTTCGGTAATAATTTCTTAACAGCCTTGAAAATAAATATACACACATTATAATACAGTCTCTGTCTCACACCCATAAACTGAACCGCTTGTAACATATCGTCTACCTTCGTATACTAGCTGCGTTGCAATATGACTCGCATCGCTCTGTTCTGCGCTATGTGCAGTTTATTCAACTCTGTCTCACCCATATCCACTAGCAGTGTTGCGCAATACTCAAAGTGCGGTGCTATGATTGCCTTATATACGACACATCTGGTGTATGCCGATATATATTTTCCTATTCTGTTTAGAAAACTCGTTTTTTTACCTATTTTTTTCAACATATACTCACAGTGATCTTTAAATCGTAACTTATCATCTATCATTACACCTAAATATTTAATTACCTCCACTCGCTCTAACTCGGTTCCATCCCTGCATTTCAATACAATATTCCCTCTCAATTCTTTTCTTACACTCCTCACAATCATATATTTGGTTTTTTCCGCATTCATTTTCAGTTTGTTCCTATTCATCCATCTTTCCACTATGTTTAATGCCCCATTCACCTTTCTTTCCACCTCCGCACTACTGTCTCCAGTAACATATACTAGTGTATCATCAGCAAACATTTTTATTTCACAGTCTTCTGGACATATTTCAATTATATCATTTATATATATAATGAACAGCAGAGGCCCTAATACGGATCCTTGTGGTACCCCGTACTTCGTTGTAATAATTTCAGAAAATTCCTGATTAAACCTTACTCTTTGCGTTCTATTGTTTAAGTATGACCTAAACCAATCTAACACTTTACCTCTAATTCCATATTGAGACATTTTTTCTATTAACAATTCTCTATCCACTGTCTCAAATGCTCGTTTTAAGTCCATGAACATTACTCCTACTATTTTCCCTTCGCTTATATTTAATTTCCATTCGTCTATCACGGTTTGAATCGCCGTTTCACACGAAAATTGTTTTCTAAAACCCGACTGATGCTCTGTTATAACCTCATTTGATTGCAAATACTTTTCGATTTGACTCTTTACTACCAACTCTAGGACCTTCTCGTACAGTGGTAACATATTAATTGGCCGGAAATCCTTCGCGCTATTGGCTTTCTCTATCTTTGGTATCGGTATGAACGTGGACGTTTTCCAACTATTAGGACAGCAGCCCTCCCTTAGGGATTCATTGATTACATCAACAAACTCCTGTTCTATTGCACTGAACGCCAACTGCAATATTTCGCTTGATATTCCTTCTTTTGTACCTTTCTTCTTCGGGAGTCCCTTAACTATTTTATCGAGTTCCTCTATTCCGATATTCTCGAAATTTTCTATGCTTCTTCCGTTTCCCACGCCACCACCCATCAAGATTCCTCTGCTACCTGGCCTTCCAGATGCATCTCTCTCTATTGAACTTACTATGTTATTAATACTTTCAACGTAAAACACATTAAATTTGTCAACCGTCCTTCTCTCTGCCATATCGCCCGATATTTCAAAATTTATATTTCCAATTTCTCTCTCTTTGGCTGGCCCTCTAATAAGTTCTTTCAAGGTTTTCCACATTTTTTAGGGTTGTTCTTATTGCAGTCTATCATATTCTCGGAATATATTTTTTTCTCTTTCCTTATAAATTTAACTACTGCATTTCTTTCTACTTTGAACTGTTCCCAGTTATCATCCTTTCCCTCATGAATTGCTTCCCTATAAGCATTATCCCTTTTACCTGCCGCCCTCCTTATCTCATCAGAGTACCATTTTTTACCTTCCCATACGTTTGGAATCCTAACTATCTTTTTTGGTGCTACTATGTCCAAAGTATCTACTATACTATCGACAAGCATCTTTGCCTTTCGATTTATATCTCCATCTGTCCATTGTCGCACGGAGTTTTTTAACACTGTTGTAAACTCTTTCACGTCAATTTTACTATAGTTCCTAGTATTATACTCTCTCTGTTTCCTCTCTGTATTACTCGTTCCTAATACTACTTTTACCCACGCATGGTCTGTTATTTTTGGTTCGTGTTCCACATGCACTTGCACACCTGTATTTGCAAATACAAGATCAATAATTGTTCGACTTTCCTGCGTTATTCTCGTTGGCTCGTTTACATACTGTTTCATCTCTAAGCGTAACATTCCTAATATAAGTTGTTTTTTATAGAACGAGTTTCCCTTGACATCTATGTTAAAATCTCCTATTATTAAACAATCTCCTTCTATTGTTAACTCTTCAGTTATATCCTCTATGAATCTTATAAATTCCGCATCTGACGCACTCGGTGAATGGTACACCACTACGATAACTCCTTTATATATCTTATCATTGACCTCTATTGCTACACTCCAGCAGTTTGACTCAATTTTATTCTTCCTTACTAATTCATATTTAATACCATCCCTTACGTATACTATTGCCCCTCCTGTGTTTCTATTTTCTGCATCGCACCTAATTGCACTATAGCCCGGCATATATACTTCACTGTCCCCGATTTCAGCAGTCACCCTCGTCTCCGATAACGCTATGATTGCAGGTTTCATTCTGTCAACCACCTGGTGTCGTATCTCTTTGTTATGTGCTAAGAGACTTTGCGCATTCGTGTACCATATCGTCTCTTCCTTCTGTGATTGCTACTCTATCCAGCCCGTTCTCTTCTTTTCCTCTTGCAACGCTCTTTTGTATGTTGGACATTCCCGGTCCAGCGCACTATGTTCTACATTTATCTTCAGATTGTACGTTTGGTTTTTAAACGTACAGTTTACACACTTACTCTTATTTATTGTACACTCTCTTGCGTTGTGTTTTCCTGCACATTTGTAGCAGGTTTCTTCTCTTGTACAATTCTTCGCTATATGATTATAGCCCCAGCACTTGAAGCATCGCTTTACGTTGACGTGATTGAAAACCGGACATTTTCTCCATCCCACGCTGAGCTTACCTTTTCTCAGTAGCTCCTCGTGACTTAGTTCATCTACTTCTAGTATTATTGATCCATGGTAGATTTCTCTTCTGTTTCGCTCCTGTTCCCTTCCCTTCATTAATCTTTTCACGATCTTCATCCCCCTTCCTTCGATTTCCTCTATCCGATTCTGCTTTTTAATTGTGTCAACTAGTTCTTCATCGGTCAATTTAAATTCATCTTCTTCCACATTTACTATTTTTATCTTCGGATTCATCTGCGTCGACTCAGTACCTTTAAAACCCTCACCCATTCTATCCTGTACTGCGGCTTTCAGTATTTCACTTTCTTCTCCCGATTCATATCCCAGGATCACAGTTCCATTACTGCCTTTTTTCAGTTTTGTTATTCCCACCGCCATACACTTTATATTCACCTTCTCTTTTATCTCTCTTTTAGTTTTTTCGCTTTGCTGTTGTACTTTTGGTTTGATGATGATCACCTTTTCCTTTTTTTTTCTTTCACTACATTGCTGTAGGTTACCCTTGCGGTGCTCGAACCTTCTCCCTGTATCATTATTTTCAGTTCCTCTATCTGTTGTTTCACACCTTCCATTTCTGCACCAATTATCTCTTGGATCATCTTCTTTATTTCATTCTTGCAAGCGATTTCGTCCTTCATTGCCTTCACTGTTTTTATCAGCCAATCTATTTTTGTGTCAGCCGTTATCGATGAGCTCATACTTCTGGTTCCTCCTATCGCTCCAGTCGATGCCAATCGATCTCTGCTACTACCTGTTGTCGGCGTCACTGTCTTCATAAGTTCATCTTCTGCATTGAATGTATCAAATGGACCCTTGCACTGTACTAGTTCACGATTCCTATCCATTGTTTTATGCTTATTCACACACCCTGGGTGGTAAAAAAGTTTCGGACAACTTTTGCATCGTACTACCTGGCTTTTGATTGCTTTTTTGCAAGCGGAGCACCGATACTCGTCGTAATTGCCCGTATTGTCCATGTTTTGCTGTAGTAGCTGATAAGTTACCGACGCGTACACCTGTACATACCAACCGATAACTATATCATAATCACCGTGATTGCCTGATCACTCCACGTATTACTAATCAAGTGTCACCATGGCAGCAATAATGGCCGCCCACACCACATTCGTCGAGTGAGAACTTTTGGCGCACGAATATGTTGCTAGCACCGTTAATACGATAGCTACCAAGCCAAAACCGATCACATTGATATAGTTTTCACACTATTATACCACTTCATTCCACTATATAATTATCAGTATTACGGAGCGTCTGACAAACACGTCTGCCTCGTCTAAGAGAGAGAGGGAGAGAGAGAGAGAGAGAGAGGGAGAGAGGGAGAGAGAGAGAGAGAGAGAGAGAGAGAGAGAGAGAGAGAGAGAGAGAGAGAGAGAGAGAGAGAGAGAGAGAGAGAGGTTTATTAGCTTTCTCAGCTATTTTATACAGTGTTACATATTTTTCTTACATCTACATACATCTTACTTTACTGTTGACACAACATACTCCCTTAACATTCGTTTAAACTGTTCTACTTTTTCGCAACCTTTCAGTTCAGTTGGCAATGCATTATATATTTTCACTCCTTCATAGTACATACTCATTTGCGCACTTCTCGTTCTTCTAAATTGTATTACTATATTTTCCGCTTGCCTTGTTTCCCTACCACTCTTCGTTCCTACTATTTGTAGCCGATTTTTAAATTCTTTTGGCAGTAGATTCTTCACGGCTTTAAAGATAAATGTACAAACGTTATAGTACAATCTTTGCCTTATGGACATAAATTGTACCGCGCTCAGCATATCTTCTACTTTCGTATAGCGGTTGCATTGTAATATAACCCTCATTGCTCTGTTCTGCGCAATCTGCAGTTTCTTCAACTCTGTTTCACCCATAGCTACTAACAGTGTTGCACAATACTCAAAGTGAGGTGCTATGATTGCTTTATATATCACACATCGCGTATACGCAGATACATAATTCCCCATTCTGTTTAGAAAGCTCGTTTTTTTCCCTATTTTTTTTAACATATACTCACAGTGGTCTTTGAATCGTAGCTTGTCATCAATAATGATACCCAAATATTTTATTGACTCTACTTTCTCAAGTTTCGTTCCATCCAAACACTTCAATACAATATTCCTACTCACGAGTTTCCTTACACTGCTGACAATCATATATTTTGTTTTCTCTACATTCATTTTTAATTTATTTCTTTCCATCCACTTTTCTACTATACTCAATAACATATTCATCTTTCTCTCCACTTCCGCGCTGCTTTTTCCAGGTACATATATCACTTTGTCATCAGCAAACATTTTTATTGCATATTCCTCTGGACACAAATTAACTATATCATTTATATATATAATAAACAGCAACGGCCCTAGTACTGACCCCTGCGGTACCCCATATTCGTTGGGAATAACTTCAGACCATTTATCATTGAATCGAACTTGCTGTGTTCTATTTCTTAAGTACGTTCTGAACCACTCTAATACCCTGTCTCTAATTCCATATTGGTATAATTTGTCTAATAATATATCCCTGTCAATTGTCTCAAACGCTCTTTTTAAATCCATGAATATTACTCCTACCATTTTTCCTTCACTAATGTACACTTTCCATTCATCTACAACAGTTTGAATCGCCGTTTCACACGAATATTGCTTTCTAAATCCTGACTGATGCTCCGATATGATGTCATTGGTTTCTAAATATTTTTCAATTTGATTTTTTACTACTAATTCGAGCACTTTTTCGTATAATGGCAACATGTTAATTGGTCTGTAATGACTTGCTTTTATGGCTTTGTTTATTTTTGGGATCGGTATAATTGTAGAAGTTTTCCAGCTGTCCGGGCAACATCCCTCCCGTAGGGATCCATTTATTATTTCCACAAATTCCTCTTTTATTGCACTGAATGCCATTTTTAGTATATCACTTGATATTCCTTCTTCCGTTCCCTTCTTTTTCGGGAGTCCCATCACTATCTTCTCCAGATCCTTTATTTCAATATGATTGAAGTTTTCCATTATACTTTTATTGTTCATCCTTATCCCTGTTATAATTCTTCTTCGGTTTGGACTTCCAGACGTATCCCTTTGTATTGAATTAACTATATTATATATATATATATATATAGAGAGAGAGAGAGAGAGAGAGACAGACAGACAGACAGACAGACAGACAGACAGACAGACCATTGCGCAGAGGTGATATTGCCATATGGCGCGTCCCCAGGTGGCGGATAGGCTCGTCGTTCAGAAATGGACGGAGGGTAGGGGTGAAATAAAATAACCCCCGCGGACCAAAACACAAACCCAAGCTAAGGTGTGAGAAACCGTGCCGAGGGCTGCATGGCATCTGGGACAGATGTCTCAAACGGTTCCCTTGGGGCAACTGGTCCAACCCCAGGTGTATTTAAGTGGCCTTACCCCAGTAACCAGGCTCTGCTGTGGCGGACCTCTTCACCTAGGTGCTCGTGGGAACAATATGGGAATAAATGAAACAAAGACAAAAAATCAAAACGGAAATGAAAAAAAAACCCAAAAAAAGGATGAAGCAAAGGAAAAAGAGAAAACCCAAAAAATAAATGGAGAGGAGGAGATTCAAAGGCCAGCAAGCCAAGGAGGAGATGAAGGCAGGAAGCGGCTGGCACTGCTGGAAGGAGAGGAGAATAACACACTGGAGAGCCTCGGCAAAAACATCTTTGTGATCTACGAGATCGTAAAAGCCGCCAGAAACATCCACAAGGAGATTAGGGATGCTATAGGAGACGCGGTGGTGTACTACGAGCACCTCAAAGAATGCCGAGAAACGCTTGCGAGAGCGAGAGAGGGGGAGTACTCGAGGGCTCAGGGCACGTCCACGGCTCGGAGTGATCACTCGTGCCAAACGAGTGCAGGGGCACAGGTAACGAGCCTAGGAACACAGAGTACAGGAACGAAAAGCCGGGAGTAAAGCGACGGCGCTAACACCGCAAATCCGACCGCTCCCGTGCCCAGACAGTCGCGCGATGAGGAGACTGCTGAACACGCCAACACCAGCACGAAGGAAACGGGAAGATCGGTCATCCCCGGAAGAAGAAGACACCCGACAGTCCAAAAGGAGACATCCTAAACAAGGACATGGGCCAGATGCGGTGGAAACGCGGCAGTCTACAGCAAGACGATCTAAATCCCGCGAAAAAACTCCGAGCGCGGATGACGCAGAGGACGGGCACTGGAAGACGGCGAAAAGCCGCAGGATGAAGCGAGAAGACCGCGCAGCCACCAAGGGCAACGCCCCAAGAAAGAAAGCACGTGGACGGTTACCAGAAGCCTTGAAGGTAAAAGTTGAGGGTGACCACTCATACGCCGATGTTTTGCGTGACCTCAGAAAGAAGGTGGACCTGGACAAACACGGCATCACCATCGCAGGAATAAGGAGAACGCGGGCCGGAGAACGCCTAGTGGAGATCGGAAAAGGAGGCGGCAAAGCCGATGTCTTCAGAGAGGCGGTCGTCGGCGCACTCGAGGGCAAGGCAACCTTGACGACCATGGCACAAACCGCGATGGTGGAAATACTCGACATGGACGAGGCAACAGACGAGGGGGAGCTTCGGGAAGCGCTGCGTAAAGCGACCGGAGACGCAGAAGCTAAATCCTTTAACATCAGGGCGCTGCGAACGGTACTACGAGGGATAAAAAAGGCCGTCGTTACCATGCCTGCTGAAGCTGCCGACAAGCTGCTCAAGGAAGGCCGACTGAAGGTAGGCTGGATTCGGTGCCGCATAAGAGAGAAAACCGAGGTCACCCGATGCTTCCGATGCCTAGGCTTTGGACACGATGCGAGGAATTGTAAAGGAGAAGACAGGTCCAAGAGGTGCCGACTCTATGGTCCGGAGCAACATCTAGCCAAGGAGTGCAAAAGTCCCCCTCACTGCGTAATATGCGCAAAGGATGATAACGAGGAAGGGGCGCAGCACATACTGGGCAGCCCCAAATGCGAAGCGTTCCGGAGGGAACTACGCAGGGCACGGAAATGACCCGGTACTTGCAGACCAACCTGGGACATGGTCGGGAAGCACAAGACCTGCTCATGCAAACGGCCACGGAGAAGGCAATACACGTACTGCTCGTTAGCGAGCAGTACCGGATGCCGGAAACCGGTTGTTGGTATCAGGACATAACAGCGAGAGCGGCTATAGCAATCCTGAACCGAAACATAAAAATCGGAGGAGTCTGCGAAACGGCAGAAAACTATGTATGGGTGGAAATTGACGGAGTGAGAGTGTACAGCTGCTACCTTTCCCCAAACATACAATATGACGACTTTGTCAGCTGCCTAGACGATCTTGAGGACAGCATAAGAACGGCAAGTGGCGAAGTTCTCGTGACCGGGGACTTCAACAGGAAATCGCCAGAGTGGGGTTCAAGGAGGCTGGACAGTAGGGGAGAGGCGCTGTCGGAGATGATCGCGCGAAACGACCTAGCGATACTCAACGAGGGCAGTGGGTATACCTTCCGCCGCGGAAACACGGGGTCGGTTATCGACGTCACGTTGGCCTCAGCAGGAATGGTACGCAGAACAACAGAATGGAAGCTACTGGAAGATCTCACCCTTAGTGACCATCAATATATCGAGTTTGCCACAGAAACGGGGGAGCAGAGCCGTAACAGGGAGGCAAAAGCGCGAGCGCCCACTGCGAAGCCCGGAGGCTGGGTGCTGTCGAAGCTTGACACGAGCAAGCTCATAGCGTCACTCGAAAGGACAAAGCGAGCAGGGGACCATCAGAGAATCGTCGAGACAGCGGACCCAAACGTCGCTGTGACCTTCGCCATGAAAACCTTGACGTCTGCGTGCAACGCAGCGATGCCTAGACGTAGAAGGGTAGGAAACCGGTCTACTGGTGGACAATGGAGATCGCCGAGCTCAGGACGCAGTGCCTAGCTGCGCGGAGGAAAATGCGACGCACGAATAACAGGCAAGAACACCTGGTTGCAGCGTATAAGCAGGCGAAGAAAGAACTGCGAAATGCAATTGAAAGCAGCAAACGAAGATGCTGGAGAGAGCTATGTCGATCGGTGGATGACGACTCCTGGGGACTGCCGTACAGACTGGTCACCAAAAAGCTTGTAGACAGGAAACAGATCCCCGACCTGGCCTGCCCAACACGTATGAATCAAATAGTAACAGCACTATTCCCAAAACAGGAGAGCCGAGCTCAAAGACCTTCTCAGGAAGTGGCTTTTACCCCTTTTTGCACGGAAAAACTGCAGGCAGCGGCTAAGAGACTACAGTCAGGGAAGGCACCCGGGCCAGACTGCATCCCCAACGACATACTGAAAGCAGCAGTAGAAACATGGCCAGAAGTGTTGCTAGAAGCCTTTAATAAGTGCCTAATGAAAGGAGTCTTCCACGCCACATGGAAGAGACAGACGCCAGTCCTACTGAGAAAAGGAGATAAGCCACTCGAGCATCCGTCATCGTATCGACCCATATGCCTCATCGATACAGCTGGAAAGCTTCTCGAGAGACTCTTGCTTCGGAGGCTAGAAGAACACATAGAAAGAAACGGAGGTCTGTCACCCAGACAGTATGGCTTCCGGAAAGGTCGCTCGACGATAAACACCATAGCGCGGGTCACCGAGGCAGCAGCTAAAGTTAAGCAGGGACCGTGGCAGGGCAAAGGCTTCTGCGCGGTTATAACACTGGACATCCGCAACGCATTCAACACAGCGAGGTGGGATAACACCATGGAGGCTCTGGCAGAGAGGGAAACCCCAGCATACGTACTACAGATCATAGGTAGCTACCTCAGCGACAGGACGCTGATCTACGACACGGAGGAAGGCCCCGTAGAGTACGAGGTGACGGTAGGTGTGCCGCAGGGATCGGTTCTCGGACCATTCCTGTGGAACATCATGTACGACGGCCTTCTGGGGCTGAGGCTCCCAGGGGAGTCCGAAATGATTGGCTTCGCGGACGACGTGGCCCTGGTGGTAACGGCCAAATCAACCAAACTGCTGGAGGTAGTGGCGAACAAGAGCCTTCGCCGAGCTAGCAAGTGGCTGAGCGAAAGTGGACTCGAGCTAGCAGTCCACAAAACGGAAGCAGTCCTCATCACAGATGAGGATTGGGTTTTCGCAACACCAACGCTGAAACTAGAGGGCCAAACTAACAACTGGGGGAAATCTCTCAGATACCTGGGAGTGCAAGTAGATGGAGGCCTGAGGTTTACGGAGCATGTTAACATCGTAAGCGAGAAAGCAGCCTCTGTCGCCGCGGCGCTAGCAAGGCTAATGCCGAATGTAGACGGGCCGAGCGAGCTGAAGAGGAGATTGCTAAACAGCGTTATCCACTCGAAAATCCTATATGGAGCAGAGATATGGGCAGACACTACGGAGAAAATCGGAGCACGTCGGAAACTAGCCTTTGTACAGAGACGCGGTGCCATAAGGGTAATATCCGCATATAGGACCGTCTCCGAAAATGCAGCACTCGTTCTCGCCAGTACACCACCGGTAGATCTACTGGCACGAGAAAAACGGGAAGTCTATCAGGATATAAATCAAAACAGCGACGGGAACCCAATCACGGAAGAGATAAGGACGGCGGCAAAAGAAAGAGCACACCAAAGATTACTTACGCGGTGGCAGGAGCGCTGGGACGCCGACACCAAAGGGAGATGGACCCACCGGCTTATCCCCAGGATAGCGCCATGGATCGAAAGACCACACGGCCAACTGAACTACGAGCTCACCCAGGCGCTAACAGGCCATGGGTGTTTCAACGAGTACCTAAAGCGTTTCAAAAAGCGAGAAAGCGAAGTCTGCAGCCACTGTGGATACAGCCCAGACGATGTACAACACGCAGTCTTTGAGTGCCCAGCCACAGAAGACGAGCGAAGGAACCTGGAAGTGCAAATTGATCATGGGTCGATCAGCGAAGATAATCTGATACCGCTGATGCTCAGAACAGAGGAAACATGGGTGCAGGCATCGTCCTTCATAAAAAGAACGATGGAAAAGAAAAGGGAAATGGAAATGGAAGAGAGGAGCAGAGCAGAAGCCAGGCTACTCTAAAATGAACAGCGGCATCCGAGAGAGGACTAAAACACAACACATGGGAGTTATGCGAAAGCGGTACCTGTGTGGGGTGTGGAGATGGAGCAAAGGTGTACACATACTACTTATGTCTTCATCAAAGTCCTCGCCCACGGCATCGATATCATAGCCGATATCTATCTCATCACCGAGGGCCTCTATAATAACCGCTGCGACGTCCGCGCGTTCCCCGTTCGATAATCGAACCCGCAGAACGTTATCGCCGGCAAGAGGTCGCATCATGACAACGATCAAGGCATCTCTACCACACGCTTCTTCGACGAGATGCTCAATATCTGCAACATCCACGCAGTCGAGTCCGTATATTGAACACTCCATGACAAGAGCCGGCAGCATACTTGCTAGAGGATCCGGATGAAATAGGTGAGACCAGTCGATGTAAATGGTCTCGCCGAAATCGACTAACAACACCTCGCAGTACCCATCAAAGTCCGGGTAAATCACTTCGCCGCGAACAACTCTATTCAAAGGAGGCACAATACAGGACATTTCGATATACAGTTCGCCAAGTTCAACGAGTCTTCTTCGACGTTCCACTAAATACACGCTACGCAGGAGCTCTTACAGGTCGGCGTATGCATCGCACATTTACTGTGTACGCAGGAACACGCTCATCACACTCTCGACAAACATTACTCGGCACCAAAAAGCGTCGCTTAAAATCTCCTTGCTGTATCGCGGATACATATTGCTTTTTATTGTTTGCAAGTAGGATGCCAAAGACAGACTAAATGCTCGAGATGCTGCTAGAGAGTATCACGGGCATAAAGATAACAGCCTCCTATGAATCATAACAAGGTATCCATCACTTTGAATGCAATGAAAGCGGTTTTCGAGAATGCATAGCCCTACGCTGTGTTATAAAAAAATGTTTATAACACACTGACAGCAATCGTAGAAAATTATTATGACGCAAACAAAGATACAAACACAGTAGCAAATGACGTGATACAATACATTGCACAGGGTGTGAACATAGTTGCACCGAAAATGAAGAAAACAATACAAAAAAAATGGAAAGAGAAACCATGGATCACACGGGAAGTTAGAATAGAAAATGAGAGGCGCGATAATGCGTACAAAATAGCAGCATGTACAAGTGACCGAGTTGATTGGGAGGTATATAAATACCAAAGAAATAGAGTACTACAAGCAATACGTAAAAGTAAAACAGAGTATTATGAACAGAATATAGATAACAATAAACCAAACCCAACCAAGATGTGGAAAACACTAAAAGAATTAATTGGAACGAAAAGAAAAAAATATGATAGAAAAAGAAATAAGCTTCAATAGAGAGCGATGTACAAATGGAAAGGATATTGCAAAAAATGCAATTACTTTTTTCTGCAAAGTATAGAGAACATAGATAGTGATGAAGAGGAAACAAGAGACGCGGAAATGAGAATAGAAATCGTAGAAGGAAGAGAATTTACTCATATCAATGAAGTAACCTATCAGGAGGTAAATAAAATAATACGAAATTTGGAAAATAAAAAAGGGACAGATGAAGGGATATCAACAAATATACTAAAATCAGCATGGGGGTGTATTGGAAAAAAATTCCTATCTTTAATTAACAGGTGTATACGGGAGGGAAGTTGCCCGGACAGTTGGAAAAAATCAACAATAATACCTATTCCTAAGATAAATAATAGTAAAAAAGCTGAAGATTATAGACCTATAAATATCTTACCTATATACGAGAAAGTTCTAGAGTTAGTTGTAAAAAAATCAGTTAAACGAGTACCGAGTACCGAAAAAACTTCTCATGCGAAGCGGCAATACAAAATACTGTGATAAATTGGAGCGAATCTCGGGATAACAGCGAGATAGTGGGAGTGGTATTTTTGGATTTTAAACGTGCGTTCGAAACTGTAAATAGAAAGATATTGTTAAGAAATTTGTACAGATATGGTGTAACAGAACAGGCATATAAATAGTTTGACGAATACTTAAGTAACAGAAAGCAGCAAGTCAAATACGGAGAAAGTACATCCACAACAAAAAATACGATACATGGAATACCGCAAGGATCAGTCTTAGGGCCACTTTTGTTTATTGTGTACTGTAACGGTATTTCTCCGTTAGCATTAAATTTTATTCTTCTGAGGGGAAGAATTCGGGCTCGAACACAAAGATAATTAATTGTAGACTTCTATAGGAGGTATAAGTAGGATTTATTCAATAATTATCATAGAATTCAGTAGTGTTCGGCTTTTTGGCACCGTTCGCCGTACAATTTCTTTGTAACGTTTAGTCGCTCTGATGGTTCCACGCTCTTCTTTACCCGTGGTGTTCGGATTCCGACTTCTGCGCTGAGCGGTGGATATCCCAACTAGACAATATCGAGTCAGCCGTCTTGATCTTTCTCCCGCCTGACTGCTGACGCGCGGTCTGCTGGGCTTGATACGCTGTTGCTGGCGCGTCGGTCAGCTGGTATGGACGCCGGGTCTATGTCCGTGTCCGCGTTCTTTCGTATTTTAGTTAAAATACTTCGTTTTCCGTGTTATTCAGCGTTCGGGCTTCTCGTTTGTGATAGCCGTGCCAACCCGCGTGATTTCAGTGTGTTTTCAAGTTGTGATAGTGATCCCGGTACGCGAATAATGGACTTTGCGCTTTGAACGATGACAGTTTTTCGTCTCGCCAATTTTGTAGTGACCCTTAATTATTTATTAATTAGTGATCAGCTCTCTCAAGGAATCCTCAATGTTGTACGTGGACGTTCCTGCGGTTCTTCTCTCTTGGTGAGTCTAGTCTTTTAATATATCTTTCTCTTATCCTCTCTATGTCTGTTGAGTGGTGTCGTTCTCATGCGACGCGCTTGACAAAGCTGGCAAATTGTTTCCCTCCTAATTATTTTTCTAGTTATTTTAAAATTCGAAATCGAGTTGCTATGGGTCGGACTCATTAGTCCCCTCCTAATCCTATTTATTAATCAATTTTCTGAGCTTTAGTTCAAAATCTTGCTCCAAGAGCCTCTCCTTTCTTGAGACGGTGATTTATCACGAATTTCAATTTACAGTATCAAGTCTTCATGTTATAATTTTTCTAACTGTTGTTTGTCATTCTATTTTCTTTTTCAATGTTGTTCCGCCTTTACCTTTCTCTAAGTTTCTAATTTGGAAACTTCTAGGTACCGCAACCAAGTCTTTTACACTTAACGATGCGCCGCGTTCACAATATTTCTTATAAACTATCCGGATTTATTTCTAATTATTCTACCTAAGCTTTCTTATCCTATTCTCTTAATTCTCCTAAACTAAACCCTAATTGTTCATTTTAATACCACTAACATTCCTTTCTTCGTCTGTTTTTCAGAATATTTCCAGTTTTATTCACACCGTCTAATACCGTTCGCTCTTAATCTTTATTTTATTTCCTCCACTCACTTGTGCTGTGTTTCTCTATTTGTCAATGTCCTAATCACTTCGTAGGGCTTACTCACACTTTTTCACATTAAAATCCGTAGATTTAATGCCAAATTCTTGAGTTTTTAGTAGGATTTTTAAGTTTGAATACCTGCGAGTCTGACTCAGTTGGCGGTTTTAACAGAATAGAGAGCTCCTCTCTGTTTGAGGCTCGCTTATATACTCTTTTCGTCTTTTCCCACTCTCTTACTCTAATTCTTCTTCTTATCATAGCTAATGTGATTTCTTTTGTTTCAGCTTGCCCCGCCACCGTGCCCCTTCGTTCCCCTCACTGCTCGAGCGAGGCCAGCCGGTCTCTGACCCGCTGTTTTTCGGCAGTGAAGGAATTTGACAGGATTCAGCCTGTTTCGAGGCGTCTCGTGGATCTTACTGTGAATTTATCTTCCCTTATCTTTCTTATTTTCTATATGTATTACAAATAAATGCCTTTATTTGTATTGATTTTTGTTTTATTTTATTCTTTTTTTCCCTTTATTCTTTCTAGGTCGTGACTACGTCACAGTACATAAATGATCTTGTTAAACTACTGCGCGTTTGCTCATGTAAAATGTTTGCGGATGATACTATAATATATATATATGGAAAGGATACTAGTGAGATTGAAAAAAAATTAAACTATGATTTTAAAAATGTTGTAAAATGGCTACGATGTAAGACTTTCAGATTGAATACAAGTAAGACTAAATTTATGTTAATACATGATCCACATAAACTATCAATGAGAAACTGCTGTGATATAAAAATCGAGGAAGAAAAACTAAAAGACGTAAACGAGATAAAATATCTTAGAGCAATATTAAATAAACATCTACAGTTTAACAATCAGGCAGACTTCATTGCAAAAAAAGTAGCAGAGAAGGTGAGCTTTTTGTACCGACTGAATAAATATGTTTCGTCATATACGTTGGTAACTGTATATAAATCTATAATAGCCCCGCATTTTGACTATGCAGCACACTAATGTTGAAATGCAATGACTACAACATGCCTTTGTTGCAAAAAGCCCAAAATCGCGTGATGAGAGCAATACTTAAATGTAGTAAAGAGGTACCGATCCGAGAAATGTTAGAGGCACTCTCTCTCTCTCTCTCTTTTTAGAGACGTTGAGACATGTGTCAAATGTGCTCCGTCTTTGAGCCAATTTTATAATGAAATATAAGTCTATAATAAGGATAAAACTATTACGAAATCTACGGCTTTGTGTGATGAGCATTTAGAAAGATAATTCTGATAGCTATCGAGATCGCGGTATTGTCAACAATTTTAGATATTGAAGTTCGTGTGAAAGTGGTGACGGCGACCATTCTCGCTGCCACGATGACACGACAATATCGCATACCACGGCATTAGTGCGAACACGGACGAAATGGATAACACGACTGAGTACGATGAATATCGTTGCTCAGCGTGCAAAAAAGCTATAAAAAGCCAAGTAGTGCGATGCAAGACGTGCCCGAAACTGTTTTATCATCCGGGATGTGTGTGTAAACATAAGGTGTACGATAAAAACAGAGAACTAGTGCAATGTAATGGTCCATTCGATAAATTCGTAGTTGACGAAAGCCAGAGGACGTTGACACCTGGTGCAGGTAATAGCAGAGATCGATCGGGTTCGACTGGATCATTTACTGGAAGCAGAGGTATTAGCACGACGGCAAATATCGAAGGAAAAATAGACTGGTTGGTGAAAAATGTGAAAGAAATAAAGGACGAACTTGCATGCAAGAATGAAGTTAGGGTGATAATTAAGGAAATAGTACAAGAAGAATTGAAGGGCATGAAGATCGAAATGGAAGAAATAGAAAAGATGATACAAGGAGGAGTTCTAGGTACAACAAGGGAAGTAACAAGAACCTATAGTGGAGCAGTCAAAGAAAAAAAAAAGGAGACGGTTATAATTATTAAGCCTAACGAACAACAAGAAAGTGAGACCACGAAAAAGAAGATCAAAGAAAAGATACACATAAAAAACATAGCTGTGGGAGTAATAAGGTTAAAGAAAGGCAGTAATGGAACTGTGATTTTGGGCTGTGAAACGACAGAAGAAATAGAAAAGCTAAAGACCATAGTACAAGAGAAAATGAGCGAGGGATTTAAAGTTATGGAAACAAAGCAACAAAAACCAAAAATTAAGATCGTTAACATGGAAGTGGATGAACTAGAGCTGGCAGATGATGAGCTGGTTGAAACAATCCAAGCAATCCAAGAAAAGAAGAGGAGAGCAGGATGGGACGATTAGCAATTACTGAAGGAAAAAATGCTATGGTATACAAATGCACAAAGTCTGATAGCACATAAGGATGAAATACGATACCAAATAGTGGATAAAATGAAACCCGCATTCATAGCGTTATCAAAGACCAGAGTGACAGCTGAAATTGGTGACAGTGAAGTGTACCAGGTCTATAAATATAAAACCGGAATTTTTGTAATGAAAATACACGTTTATTGTATGGAAATGATAAAAAATATTTTATTCGAAGTATTGCCCATCGCTAGCTATACATTTTTCCCACTTGTCTGACAATTTGTGGATGCCACGCTAAAAAAACTGTTGCTCTTTTGAGGCAAACCAGTCATCGAGACATCTTCGTACATTTTCGTAAGAAGTAAAGCGCTGCTCAGCAAGTGCGTGTCCCATCGATGCTGTAACGTGGCAAAATCCTCCAGCGCTGCGTCCTTCTCGCACGACGGCTGCCAACACGATCTCGCAGGGCTGTAAGGAATAATCGCCGTACTCTATTTAATTATTTCCGTTTTTTTATTATTTTTTTTTTATTAATTTGTACGACCGGACGGAGGGGAGCCCCGCGTATGCTGATGGCTGGCTTCTGGATGCGACTTATTACACCGACCGGCTCTTTCCATCTTGATCCATTGGGAAATATCATTGTCCCGCTGGATGTGGATCGATTAACGATACGACGCTATCTGTGGCCGATCAGCACCTACTAGCAACGATCCATCAGTCGTTTGGGGTTCACCGACCGGGCAGAGTTGTACATCCCAAGGATCGGTTGTTAATTTTATGCGTTGTCCAGTCGAGGCGCTCCGGTGACACCGATTCCCCCAATTGACCGAGTTCAGACCGATAGGTGGGGATCATAGTTGACGGGCACGCGTGCCGGCAGGACCTCAGGGCTTTTTCCCGGTTACCGTCGAGCGAACAGGACGTAGCAGCGAGTATCATATCGTCCCGCTCCATCATTGATTTCGTCGAAATCTATCACCACCTATCGTGGGTACCGGGGCATATCTTTTGAAACAACGAGGAGTAAATCGAGGATGGTATCCAGAGGAGAGAATTTCGAGACGGTTTTGGGTTAAGAAGGATTAGCAAGGAACATCGCATCGTCATCGCCCCGGTGAGCTCTCTTCCCTTCTACGGTCTTTCGCCATTATTTGATTATTATTGTTTTTTTTAATTCTTTGGAAAGTTCGATTCAAACTTAGTCGTACCTGCGATTCTGATATACCACGCACAGAGTACTATTCGTATCGGGACAGGCTGCGTCGAGTAGAGTGTAATATCGTGATCGTTTGGCGGTTAGAGCCGGGAAGAAGTCACTTCGTTCGTTGTCCTTTTTTTTTGTTACTGTTCTGTAGTCGTTTGCTGTAAGAACGCGCGCGTGTTGGTACATCATCCCGTGGTCGGATTGTATGTGAGGGATTTGAATGCCATAGGCCGTGTCGCGGACTTTCAGGAATAACTGACACTTATAGATTTATAATATTTTATTCGCCTTATTTTATTTTATTTATCTCTCTTATTATATTGGACATTATTTTATTTGTGCGAATGCATGCAGTGCGTGCTCGGCCGTCATCCCGTGTTTGTACTTGATCGAGGGATTAGTACGGTTCGAAGCGTATCTTGCTATGATAAATAGTTCGTTCGTTATTTTCGTTGTTACTGTTCTGTAGTCGTATAGTTAAAACGTGCGCGCGTTAGGCCGTTATCCCGAAGTGTGTTGGTTTGTGTGGGATTGGAACGGGATAGACCGCGTCACAGATTTTAACGAAATATAGACTTTGGATTTATGTGAGTTAATTTGAGTTCCCTTTCGTTTCGATTTGGAAGGTCGTGCGCGAATTCGTACGTCGTCCCGTTGTAGATTGGATGTAAAAGGGACTAGAACGTTATATAGCGCGTCGCGTATCCTTCCAATCAATAGGCGTTTCTCTGTTTTATTTATTTATTTATTATTTTATTTATTCTTTTATTTATCATTTATTGGTTATTTGTTATATTTTATTCCACCAACGAGGTATTGGTCGAGATTATTATTCTCACATTAATTATGGTATTATTATTATTATTCTTTGTTATTATTGAATTACCGACCATTATTTATTCGTTATTTGACATCTCACGGACCGCAGAAAGTCTCGGTGGTGTGACTTTTACACGGCATACATTATTCGAAATTGTAATAGCGGGCCGTGGGTCGCTTCGCGTACGTGACCTCCCGACGTCCCGTTGTTATGGTTCTTGGATGTATTTGGGATTAGCTCGGAATAGGCCGTATCGCGAACTGTGCGTTGAGACAACCGAATATTTGGCTGTGTCGGTGAATATTGGTCGAGATTCAAATAAACGAGCGAGATAGGCTATATAACATCTGCAGGGCATGAGAGTGAGTGAGAGCGTGGGATAACGTACGCCGCCGAATTAGAGATTCCAATTATGATATCTAACTGGATTTGGAAAATTGTTAACACCGGAGAGAATAATTTTACGGGACATTTTAGTTAAATTCTAAATTGATGTTTATTGGAGAAATAAAGAAGTTTGTAAGTCCCGTACCCGCTATTGTTGTTTAAATTATTTACTGTTATTATTTTATTTATGTATTTGCTATTTATCTAACTGACCATATTTTATTTTTGACTAATTGGTGACTTGATAGTCCGAACCACCCACTCTGCCTTGAACAGCTGTAGCTGGCCTGGGTCGAGACTGGTCATCCAACTCGGTATTTTTCCTTCCGGCGCGAAAGCGCCTGGCGCCCATCTCGAAAGAGAAAATAAAAAGGAAGGAAAAATAACTTGGACCAGTCATAGGTAACGTGGTGCGTTGAGGAGCAAATTTCTCGTTACAAATTTGGCGCCCAACGTGGGGCCTGGCTGTCAAGTTGTTAATTTTTATTGGAAAAAAAATTTTATTACTTACTAACTCTCTTCTAATTCAAGTTTATTTCATTTTATTTTATTCTTTAATAATTTCCATTCTTTTAATTACCCTAGATTCTCTTATCCTGAATTTTATCATTAAACATTAGTAGTTTTTTTTGGTTTTTGGTCGGGATACTTTAACAATTTTCTTTTTAATTATTTCGGTTTCTTTTTATATTATTTTTATTATTATTGATGATCGCAACGATAGCAAGTTTTTTTCCATTCAGATCGACATATCTCTCTCATTAGTAAGGGTGTTTTATGATTGTTGAAAATTCGATCCAAAATTATCTGAAATAATCAAGCGGGATAGTATAGCTAACGTTACCGAATTCGGCAGTACAGTTATTCCGCTAAGCACTGTAGCAAGCCTTCGGGAGGCACACAGTAGACCAAGCTTGCTCGCATTGTCTAGTGCCGCGCTCGAGGCCGGCCGTGTTTACATTTTTTCTGTTGGGTGTCGCCGAGTGAGTAGTAGTCTTCGATGTTGGAAACTGGTACTCCCGGCTAATGTAATATTATTTATTATTATTTCTTGCTTATTATAATACCTTGAAATATTATTTGGAATTATACCGAGTAGAGCGAATTTGCGGGTCCCGATTTTACGTTGGTGGTAGCTATAGAGAAGGAATAATTACGAAATCTGTCAGATCTTGGACTCAGTTATTCACTGAATGATACAATGATTTATCACTATTACCTTCATTAGTTAATCATTTTATTATTATCATTATTACCTTTGTTATATATGTTTTCCATTTCATTTTTTTTATTCTTTCCTTCTTTTCTCATTCTATTTATTATTAACATTGATTTATTATTTTTTTTTGTAATTGAATTTATTATTATTCTTATCTTTCAATATTATTATTATTATTATTGAATAAATCGTAGACCGGGCCTCGTCCCGCTACGTGAATATAAAATTTTTTTTTTGTGATTCATCCTTTGCTCTGGTTAGCCTTTTATCACCATCACGGAGGGACTCGCCGCTCCTCGTTATTGCTCTTCTGTTTTTTTGCTTATTAGTCTCGTTTGTTCTGTTTTATTATTATTTTTATTGATAGTTGCCTAGCGGTCATTTGTTTATTTATTTATTTATTTATTTATTATTTTGTTTCCATTTATTATTTACTTCTGTTTTCCCTGTTTATTATATTTTCTATCGTTTTCATTATTGTGCTATTGGTTTATTTGTTTTGTCTTATCTATTTTTTTTTGTTCTATCATTTTTGTTTATTGGTTTTTAATAATTTTATTTATTTTTTTTTTTTGCTGCTAATTTACATTTTGTTCGTTTACCTTTGTGTTTTAATTATATTGTGTTAGGATATTTGTTCATTTGCTTAATTCATCTATTTTGGTTTGTTTATTTATTTTTTTTTTCGTATGAATTTTAGTTATCTGTTTGTTTAGTCGTGTTATTTTAATTTTATTGGTCGAATTATTTATTTATTTGGTGTTATCTTTGCTTTGTTTATTAGTTTCTGGGATTATTCGTTTATTGTGTTTTATCTCGTTTTCTTGGCGTTTTCCTTGATTAATGTGGTGGGTTAGTATTTATTTATTTATTTATTTATTTACCCATTAATTTAATTATTTGTTTGTTTGTTTATTTATTTATTTATTTTTTTGTTGTTGTTTTTTTTGTTTTGGGTTCGGTTATTTTGATTTATATTATTATTGCTCCGAGAGTCCCGTGCGAGCCTGTGAGGTCGTGGAATGCAGAGGTCGGACGTGCGACTGTATTTCGGTTAGGGAAAGACCGGGGTGGAGGAGAGTTTTCCGGCCGAGGGCGGCCGTGTTTAAGGGGGGGAGCGTTGTAACGTGGCAAAATCCTCCAGCGCTGCGTCCTTCTCGCACGACGGCTGCCAACACGATCTCGCAGGGCTGTAAGGAATAATCGCCGTACTCTATTTAATTATTTCCGTTTTTTTTTTATTTTTTTTTTATTAATTTGTACGACCGGACGGAGGGGAGCCCCGCGTATGCTGATGGCTGGCTTCTGGATGCGACTTATTACACCGACCGGCTCTTTCCATCTTGATCCATTGGGAAATATCATTGTTCCGCTGGATGTGGATCGATTAACGATACGACGCTATCTGTGGCCGATCAGCACCTACTAGCAACGATCCATCAGTCGTTTGGGGTTCACCGACCGGGCAGAGTTGTACATCCCAAGGATCGGTTGTTAATTTTATGCGTTGTCCAGTCGAGGCGCTCCGGTGACACCGATTCCCCCAATTGACCGAGTTCAGACCGATAGGTGGGGATCATAGTTGACGGGCACGCGTGCCGGCAGGACCTCAGGGCTTTTTCCCGGTTACCGTCGAGCGAACAGGACGTAGCAGCGAGTATCATATCGTCCCGCTCCATCATTGATTTCGTCGAAATCTATCACCACCTATCGTGGGTACCGGGGCATATCTTTTGAAACAACGAGGAGTAAATCGAGGATGGTATCCAGAGGAGAGAATTTCGAGACGGTTTTGGGTTAAGAAGGATTAGCAAGGAACATCGCATCGTCATCGCCCCGGTGAGCTCTCTTCCCTTCTACGGTCTTTCGCCATTATTTGATTATTATTGTTTTTTTTAATTCTTTGGAAAGTTCGATTCAAACTTAGTCGTACCTGCGATTCTGATATACCACGCACAGAGTACTATTCGTATCGGGACAGGCTGCGTCGAGTAGAGTGTAATATCGTGATCGTTTGGCGGTTAGAGCCGGGAAGAAGTCACTTCGTTCGTTGTCCTTTTTTTTTGTTACTGTTCTGTAGTCGTTTGCTGTAAGAACGCGCGCGTGTTGGTACATCATCCCGTGGTCGGATTGTATGTGAGGGATTTGAATGCCATAGGCCGTGTCGCGGACTTTCAGGAATAACTGACACTTATAGATTTATAATATTTTATTCGCCTTATTTTATTTTATTTATCTCTCTTATTATATTGGACATTATTTTATTTGTGCGAATGCATGCAGTGCGTGCTCGGCCGTCATCCCGTGTTTGTACTTGATCGAGGGATTAGTACGGTTCGAAGCGTATCTTGCTATGATAAATAGTTCGTTCGTTATTTTCGTTGTTACTGTTCTGTAGTCGTATAGTTAAAACGTGCGCGCGTTAGGCCGTTATCCCGAAGTGTGTTGGTTTGTGTGGGATTGGAACGGGATAGACCGCGTCACAGATTTTAACGAAATATAGACTTTGGATTTATGTGAGTTAATTTGAGTTCCCTTTCGTTTCGATTTGGAAGGTCGTGCGCGAATTCGTACGTCGTCCCGTTGTAGATTGGATGTAAAAGGGACTAGAACGTTATATAGCGCGTCGCGTATCCTTCCAATCAATAGGCGTTTCTCTGTTTTATTTATTTATTTATTATTTTATTTATTCTTTTATTTATCATTTATTGGTTATTTGTTATATTTTATTCCACCAACGAGGTATTGGTCGAGATTATTATTCTCACATTAATTATGGTATTATTATTATTATTCTTTGTTATTATTGAATTACCGACCATTATTTATTCGTTATTTGACATCTCACGGACCGCAGAAAGTCTCGGTGGTGTGACTTTTACACGGCATACATTATTCGAAATTGTAATAGCGGGCCGTGGGTCGCTTCGCGTACGTGACCTCCCGACGTCCCGTTGTTATGGTTCTTGGATGTATTTGGGATTAGCTCGGAATAGGCCGTATCGCGAACTGTGCGTTGAGACAACCGAATATTTGGCTGTGTCGGTGAATATTGGTCGAGATTCAAATAAACGAGCGAGATAGGCTATATAACATCTGCAGGGCATGAGAGTGAGTGAGAGCGTGGGATAACGTACGCCGCCGAATTAGAGATTCCAATTATGATATCTAACTGGATTTGGAAAATTGTTAACACCGGAGAGAATAATTTTACGGGACATTTTAGTTAAATTCTAAATTGATGTTTATTGGAGAAATAAAGAAGTTTGTAAGTCCCGTACCCGCTATTGTTGTTTAAATTATTTACTGTTATTATTTTATTTATGTATTTGCTATTTATCTAACTGACCATATTTTATTTTTGACTAATTGGTGACTTGATAGTCCGAACCACCCACTCTGCCTTGAACAGCTGTAGCTGGCCTGGGTCGAGACTGGTCATCCAACTCGGTATTTTTCCTTCCGGCGCGAAAGCGCCTGGCGCCCATCTCGAAAGAGAAAATAAAAAGGAAGGAAAAATAACTTGGACCAGTCATAGGTAACGTGGTGCGTTGAGGAGCAAATTTCTCGTTACAATGCAAATAAGTAGTAATCGGATGGAGCCAAGTCTGGTGAGTAAGCCGTATGCGAAAGTATTTCCCAACTAAACGCCTCAATCGTTTCCTTGACCAGTTTTGCTGTGTGTGATGGTGCATTATCATGAAGCAAAATCACTTTGTGTTGCCTTTTTTGATATTTTGGTCGTTTTTCACGCAAAGCTTGATTCAAATCGATCATTTGTTGTCGGTAGCGTTCAGTATTAACGGTTTCGCCAGGTTTTAGCAGCTCATAATAGATCACACCCTTCTGATCCCACCAAACGCAGAGTATTGTCTTCCGTCCATAGCGATTTGGCCTTGCAGTCGATGTCGATGGTTCGCCGGGAGTTACTCATGATCTTTTACGCTTAGGATTCTCAAAATATATCCATTTTTTATTGCCAGTCACAATTCGATGGAGAAATGACTTTCTTTTGTACCTGGCAAGCAGCATTTCGGAAGTGGTTTTTCGGTTTTCCTGCTGTCTTTCATTCAGTTCATATGGAACCCATTACCCCATCTTCTGGATCTTTCCCATGGCTTTCAGACGTATGGAGACGGCTTCTTGTGTCACATTTAATTGATCCGCGAGTTGTTGTTGCGTTTGAGCGTCATCCTCATCCAACAATGCTTACAATTCGCTGTCTTTAAACTTTTTCGGTGGTCTTCCACGTTCTTCGTTTCTCACGTCAAAATCGCCACTTTTGAATTTTTTAAACCACTCAAAGCACTGTGATTTACCAAGAGCATGCTCACCATAAGCTTCGACAAGCATTTGATGCGATTCTGCAGCAGTTTTCTTCAATTGGTAACAGAAAATCAATGCTGTCCGCAAATCGTAGTTTCCAGGCACAAAATTCGACATGTTCAACGCTATAACAAACTATGCTGTTGTATGAAACTTGTATTGTTGTGAGTTGAAAATCTTTGTCAGAGATGTCAACAAGGAAATGGCGCCAATGACGCGGTTTGACGGTAACTACATTGACAGCTAGGGTCATCTATGGGCAAATTCCGGTTTCATATTTATAGACCTGGTATATGCCGGGCTATGGTGCAGTCAGATGTGACGCAGATAATAGGAATACAGGTGGTGCATTCTTATACATAAGAGATGATATTAAATATGATATGATACCAATAAATAAAATAGAATCAAACTGCTGGTGTGCTGGAATAGAGGTCAAGGACAAACATTATAAAGGAGTCATAGTAATTGTGTATCATTCGCCAAGTGCGTCGGATGCTGAATTTATAAGACACATAGAAAATATAACTGAGGAACTAACAATAAAAGGAGACTGTTTGATAATAGGTGACTTTAATATAGATGTCACGGTAGAAACGTTCTACAAAAAGAGGTTGATAACAGGAATGCTGAGTCTAGGAATGAAGCAGTACGTTAATAAGCCAACAAGAATAACGCAAGACAGTCGAACTACTATCGATTTATTATTTGCTAATAGGTGTGCACTAGTGCAGGTGGAACATGAGCCAAAGATAACGCATCATACATGGATAAAAGTAATATTAGGTAACAGGAAGGAAAGGAATGAGTATAGAGAATATAAAACAAGAAACTATAGTAAAATTGATGTGAAGGAATTTACACGGATGTTAAGCATTACCACAAGACAAGTTCAAGAGGTAGAAGTAAGCCAAAGAGCAAGGATGCTCGTTGATAACATAGTGGGTGCTCTAGATAGGTTTGCACCCCGAAATATAGTGAAGATTCTAAGCGTATGGGAAGGAAAAAAATGGTATTCAGAAGACATAATAGGAGCTGCAGGAAGAAGAGATAAGGCATACGGAGTAGCAATTACTACTGGTTTGGAGGAGCATTGGCAGCAATTTAAAGTAGACAGAAATACGGTAGTTAACTTAATAAGAGAAAAGAAGAAGGAATATTATGAAAAGATGATAGACGATAATAAGAAGGATCCGACAAAAATGTGGAAAACGTTAAAGAAGTAATTAAAGGAGAATCAATGGGTACTAGAGAAGTAGAGAATATAGATTTTGAGATATTGAATGATATGATGGGAGGTAGTGTAGCTGATAAATTTAATGTGTTCTATGTGCAAAGTGTAAAGAATATATTTAATTCAATACAACGGGATACGTCTGGAAGTCCAAACCGAAGAATTATAACAGGGATAAGGATGGACAATAAAAGTATAATGGAAAACTTCAATCATATTTTATTTATCATATCTATTGAAATAAAGGGTCTAAAGAAGATAGTAATGGGACTCCCGAAAAAGAAGGGAACGGAAGAAGGAATATCAAGTGATATACTAAAAATAGCATTTAGTGCAATAAAAGAGGAATTTGTGAAAATAATAAATGGAACCCTAAAGGAGGGATGTTGCCCGGACAGCTGGAAAACTTCTACAATTATACCGATCCCAAAAATAAACAAAGCCATGAAAGCAAGTCATTGCAGACCAATTAATATGTTGCCATTATACGAAAAGGTGCTCGAATAGTAGTAAAAAATCAAATTGAAAAATATTTAGAAACCAATGACATCATAACGGAACATCAGTCAGGATTTAGAAAGCAATATTCGTGTGAAACGGCGATTCAAACTGTTGTAGGTAAATGGAAAGTGTACATTAGTGAAGGAAAAATGGTAGGAGTTATATTCATGGATTTAAAACGAGCGTTTGAGACAATCGACAGGGATATATTATTAGACAAATTATACCAATATGGAATTAGAGACAGGGTATTAGATTGGTCCAGAACGTACTTAAGAAATCGAACACAGCAAGTTCGATTCAATGATAAATGGTCTGAAGTGATTCCCAACGAATATGGGGTACCGCAGGGGTCAGTACTAGAAATCGAACACAGCAAGTTCGATTCAATGATAAAGGGTCTGAAGTTATTCCCAACGAATATGGGGTACCGCAGGGGTCAGTACTAGGGCCGTTGTGTTTATTATATACAGGGTGGGCCATTTTAAACTATGCACCCAAATTTCTTTGTACCTAAGACAGATACGAAAAAATGGTTCAGACAAAAGTTGTTAAAGATAATGGGGGTCACCTATCTGTGTAACTAGCTTTGACCTTGAGACTACTTGGCAAGGTTTTTTGAAGGTCAGAGTGGTTTTTTTAAATGGGAACCCCTATTTTTGACACCGGGTTCGAAAAGAGCGGACAATTTTACGTCTGAAATAATATTTTGAATTTTTTTTCGTGACCTTGAGAAGGTCAATTTAAGGTCAAATGCTAAATACCTGCCTGGAAGCTGTTTATTTAGCTGTTGTGAAGATACCTTTATAAGAAAGATCGAACTGAAACGTTTAACGTTTTAAGGTTTTTCCTAACATAAAAAGGCCATTTAGTGTTTCTTATTCCACAAGCTCTTAGTAGCTGTTGCTTTAAATGAGTTAACCTTACTTTTAGCGTTACCCGGAAACAACGACGTCGATCTTTCTTGCTCAGCAGACAATTGTAAACAAAGATCACAATGATAAGCTAAATTGCATCCAAAACCACACAAAATTACTCGAAGCGCATGAGTTAAGAATTTCACGCCTTAAAGCAAACAATGTTCAATTATCTCAGCAGAATGCTAACCTATCATCTGAACTCGCGATGATTAGGACTAACTCCTCAGTTTCGGCGATTTCACCGTTTCTCTATGCTGAGATAACACTTTCCGGAGTGCCTCTCTCTATCGAAGATTCTAACGAGGTGATAGTTGAAAAAGTTTTTCGCGCCCTTGGAATCTCGAACCTCCTCGGTGACGTTTTAGACATTCGTTGTTTCAACAATAAGAGGAAATTGTCGACTATGGAGCAATCTAATAGTGAATCTGCCTCATCAGCACTTTACCAGAGAACATCGAAGTCTTTGATGCTGACTTTGAAATCTCACCAAATTAAAGATTATATAATAGACATGAAGCGAACAAAGAAGAATCTATCCCTCAAAAATGTTTTCGGTCTGGACAGTAAAGGAGTGGTATTTATAAATAAGTTTCTTCCTGCAGCACTCTACAAGCTTCTACGCCTCACCAAAACTCGAGCTTCTGAATGCAATTATAAATATGTATGGGTTCGCTCTGGCAAGATTCATGTGCGTAAAGGAGATGGGCAAGAGCCAGTTATCATTAACGAGGAAACTGACTTACAAAAATTAGTTTGACTACCACAGTCAAATCCCGTTCTATCGCATCCTTTACCATCTTCGTCACTTTTAAAGGTTGCACAATTCAATGCAAATTCTGTTCGAGGTCACATTGAACTTATTCAATCGACCATAATTGAACATAGCTACCACATAGCTTCGATAAGCGAAACATGGCTTTATTCATATGTTGCCGATGACCTAATAAACATCAACGAATATTTTCTAATTCGCAACGATCGAGGAGGTAAAGAAGAGGGTGGAGTCGCTTGCTACATCCATAATTCCCTTAAAGCAAAAGTATTAGCGTCTTCTCCAAATCAGTTTTCCAATGCGCCAGAATATTTGATCGTCGAAATTACCAGCTCGAATAAGAAGAAGCTTCTTTTTGCTTCAGTATATAGGCGACCAAAAGGTCTTATGTTTGACGACTTCATTCAAGTATTATCGAATTTTTCACATGTTTATGAGAATATAATTATTGCAGGTGATCTAAATTGCAACCTGAGTAGCATTAATTATGAATCGTCATACTTGCGCCAATTAGCACTCTCACACTCATTTCATTTTGTTGATTCTGCACCTACTCATCACCTAACCAACTCAGATTCATGGATTGATGTCTTCATTATTGACAATGAGGAAAAAGAACATTCCTTTGTTAAATCAGAGGCCGGATTCATAGCGGGTCATGATCTTCTTGAACTCGTTTACTCTCTCGACGTCGAGCCTCCTGAAAACCGTATTATTTCACGGCGAGCGTACCGCAATTTTAATGAAACTAGCTTTTGTGAATATTTATCTAATATATTTAATATTACTGAATTATTCGATTTTAGTACTAGATTTAGTTGGAACTCCGGTCTCATAGATAACATGCCATTAGATATTAACACGATCGTTGAAACAGTATCCAAAACGTATCTCACGTCATTAGATTATCATGCACCATTCCGTTCATTTCGTATATGTCAGCCACCAGCACCGTGACTGTCACTGGAATTGAAAAATCGTATGGCTCAACGTAACACCTTATATACGATTGCTAAAAGATCTAATAATGTACTCGATATGGCGATATTTAGAGAGTACAGAGACACGCTTAAGAATGATCTCAGACAAGCAAAAAATGATTACCACTTTCAAAGGCTATCTAGTAACACGGATCCTAGTAGATTATGGAAAGAATTAGCAAAACTTGGCCTCGTCAAGTCATCTTTTCCATTCCCCACTCAATTTTTTAGACCGCAGGAACTCAATGCATTCTATTCGGAAATATCCAGTCAACTGCCACCGTGTTCGCATGATGAGTTTTGTAGACTGTGTTCCAATATCCAGTCAGTTCGTCCAACGTTTAGCTTTTCCGAAATTATCATACATGCTCACAAGTACATCTTATTATCTCCAGCAACTCAAATTCAACGTCGTATGCAGCTGGTCCAGATGGTATTTCCATGTTCTCTTTATTTAAGTCGCTTACGGTATCTTGCCCTATTCTGACAGTTATGTTTAACCTCTCTCTTGTATCTTCAGAGTTTCCTCAGTACTGGAAGAGAGCTTTTCTCTGGCCTTTGTCTAAAATAAAAAAGCCTCTCTCACCATCAGATATGCGACCAATAGCTAATCTGTCTGAAGTGTCGAAAATACTTGAGCGGCTTATTCATAGACAATTGACTGATTGGATTGATAGCAATAAGATATTTGATCCACGTCAATCAAGATACCGTAGCGGGTTCCGCACTCAGTCAGCCCTTCTGCGTATTTGCGAAGATGTTAGGCGTAATATAGATAGAAGACGCATGACCATCCTAATTTTGTTTGATTTTAGTAAAGCATTTGATACAGTTCCGCATCTGCAACTTCTTTTGAAACTAAAGAAGATCGGACTTTCTCATTCGGTTCTTGACTGGATTTTCTCATATCTGACAGGAAGAACTCAAGCAGTTATCGATGATCACGGTGACTGCTCTACCTGGGTACCTACGACGTCAGGAGTCCCGCAGGGTTCTGTCCTTGGACCGCTCTTGTTCTCGTTGTACATCAATGACATCGGTTCTGCATTACAAAATTCACAGCATATGATATTTGCTGATGACACCCAAATTTCTCTTGATTGTTGTCCGTCACAACTCAACCAGGGCAATAGGTTGATATCTGAAGATGTCCATGCTATAGCCAACTTTGCGGTAACGAATGGTTTCAAGCTCAATATTTCTAAGTCTAAGATTCTTATACTAGGTAGTAATTCTTACACCCACCAGCTGGATTTCTCTGAAATATTACCGATCTCATTAAATGGTGTTATTCTTCCATTCGTTAATAAAGCCCGCAATCTGGGCGTCACTATGGAGTGTAACTTGTCGTGGAAATGTCACGTACAGCATATATCACAAAAAGTGCATTTTATTATTCACAAGTTAAAATTTCATCGCAATGCTCTTTCCATGGAAGTAAAGAAGTTACTTATCACTTCGCTTATTTTCCCTCAACTAGATTATTGCTGCCTTGTCTACCACAACCTATCAGATGAACTAAACACAAAATTGGAACGTCTTGTCAACTGTTGTATTCGTTTTATCTTTGACTTGCGACGGGACACTCATATCACGACTTTTAGACGACAACTTGGCTGGATCACAGTACGATCAAGACGTCTTTACTTTCTTGGTATTGCTATGTTCAGGGTTGTCCGTCAAAGTACACCAGCTTACATACAAAAATTATTTATACGAACAGCAGCTCCAGTTGAACGACCCTCAAGACAACCTCGATTAAGCTTTGTAATCCCTTCTCACCGTACTGCAACTTACCATGAAGGGTTTTCGCTATCTGGCATTTATTTCTGGAACTCGTTACCATCCAATATTACTACTTCGCCGAGTTTAGAAGTTTATAAGAATCGTATCTATACTTATTTATTCAACTATATAGATACATGTTAGGGTTAAAAACCACTAAAGAGCTAAATAGCTCTTCACCTGAACTTATTTATTTATTTATTTATTTATTTATTTTTTTGGTACATCGGTAGTTTAGATTGTTTTTTATTGCGTATTCTTAGTTTATATTTCCATTTTATTTTGTATTCTAATTATATTATTTTTTATTATATATTTAATCTTACCCTTAGTCTTAATTTACTTTTGTATGTGTCATTTTGCCAAAGGCTTGCCAAGGCATAATAAACCAATCTCTCTCTCTCTCTCTCTCTCTCTCTCTCTCTCTCTCTCTCTCTCTCTCTCTCTCTCTCTCTCTCTCTCTCTCTCTCTCTCTCTCTCTCTCTCTCTCTCTCTCTCTCTCTCTCCTTCTTAGACGAGGTAGACGTGTTTGTCAGATGCTCCGTAATACTGATAATTATATAGTGGAATGAAGTGGTATAATAGTGTGAAATCTATATCAATGTGATCGGGTTTGTGTGGTGAATATTTTGATCTAGCGAATGGCTTGGTAGCTATCGTATTAACGGTGCTAGCAACATATTCGTGCGCCAAAAGTTCCCACTCGACGAATGTGGTGTGGGCGGCCATTATTGCTGCCATGGTGACACTTGATTAGTAATACGTGGAGTGATCAGGCAATCACGGTGATTATGATATAGTTATCGGTTGGTATGTACAGGTGTAAGCGTCGGTAACTTATCAGCTACTACAGCAAAACATGGACAATACGGGCGACTACGACGAGTATCGGTGCTCCGCTTGCAAAAAAGCAATCAAAAGCCAGGTAGTGCGTTGAAAAATTTGTCCGAAACGTTTTTACCACCCAGGGTGTGTGAATAAGTATAAAAAAATGGATAGGAATCGTGAACTAGTACAGTGCAAGGGTCCATTTGATACAGGGTGCGCCATCTCAATCTGGTCGATGGAAGTATTGAATAACTTAGAGAATTTTCAACAGATTTCACAAAGTCGTATTTTTTTATTAAATTTGATTCATTACAATTTATTTTGATTAGTTTCCAAAAACCACATCGATCAAATGTCCGCCTTTATTACTGAAACAAAAATGAGCTCTTTTTTCGGCATTTTCCATTGTATTTGCCAGCGTCTCGGGCGATATCGCTGCGATTTCGGCTCGAATGTTGTTTTTTAGCTCCTCTATGGTCTTCGGCTTGTTGGCATAGACTTTACTTTTCAAAAATCCCCACAAGAAGAAGTCCGGTGCAGTCAAATCCGGCGATCTTGGTGGCCAGTCAATATCACCTTTCTTTGATATCACACGTCCTGGGAACTTCCGACGCAAATAGTCCATTGTTGAGCGCGCAGTGTGACATGTCGCACCATCTTGTTGGAACCAAAATTCCTTAAGACCTTTTTCACGCATTTGTGGTAAAACAAAGTGTGCCAACATCCACCGATATCGATCCCCATTGACAGTTTCACCAGCTCTGAAGAAAAATGGTCCAATGGTGGTTTTTGAGCAAACACCGGCCCAAACTGTCACTTTCTCATCGTGCAATGGAGTTTCGTGAATAATATGAGGATTATCGGTGCCCCACATGCGACAGTTTTGTTTGTTGACAGCGCCAGAGAGGGTGAAATGAGCCTCGTCGGTCATCAGAATTCGCTCCCAAAAATCTTATTATTTTCAATGTAAAGCGAAACTATTTCGGCGCGTTCTTTCGGCGTATAGCGATACATGGTTGAAATTGTACTGAAATAACCTATACGAAACGTGTTGTACGACGCTGGTCGGTTAAAATCTGTCAGAGTTATTCAATACTTCCATCGACCAGATTGAGATGGCGCACCCTGTACATTCAATGCAGAAGATGAACTTCTGAAGACAGTGACGCCAACAACAGGTGGTAGCAGAGATCGATTGGCACCGACTGGAGCGATCGGAGGAACCAGAGGTATGAGTTCATCGATAACGGGTGACGCAAAAATAGACTGGCTGATAAAAACCGTGAAAACAATGAAGGACGAAATCGCTTGCAAGAATGAAATAAAGAAGATGATCCAAGAGATAATTGGTGTAAAAATAGAAGGTGTGAAACAACAGATAGAGGAACTGAAAATAATGATACAGGGAGAAGGTTCGAGCACCGCAAGAGTCCTACAGCGATGTAGTGAAAGAAAAAAAAAGGAAAAGGTGATCATCATCAAACCAAAAGTACAACAGGAAAGCGAAAACACTAAAAGAGAGATAAAAGAGAAGGTGGATATAAAGAGTATGGCGGTGGGAATAACAAAACTGAAAAAAGGCAGTAATGGAACTGTGATTCTGGGGTATGAATCGGGAGAAAAAAGTAAAATACTGAAAGTTGCAGTACAGGATAGAATGGGTGAGGATTTTAAAGTTACTGAGTCGACGCAGATGAATCCGAAGATAAAAATAGTAAATGTGGAATAAGATGAATTTTAATTGACCGATGAAGAACTAGTTGACACAATTAAAAAGCAGAATAGATAGAGGAAACCGAAGGAAGGGATATGAAGATCGTGAAAAGATTAATGAAGGGAAGGGAACAGGAGCGAAACAGAAGAGAAATCAACCATGGATCAATAATACTAGAAGTAGATGAAGTAAGTCACTAGGAGCTACTGAGAAAAGGTAAGCTCAGCGTGGGATGGAGAAAATGTCCCGTTTTCAATCACGTCAGCGTAAAGCGATGCTTCAAGTGCTGGGACTATTATCATATAGCAAAGAATTGTACAAGAGAAGAAATCTGCTACAAATGTGCAGCAAAACACAACGCAAGAGAGTGTACAATAAATAAGAGTAAGTGTGTAAACTGTACGTTTAAAAACCAAACGTACAATCTGAAGATAAATGTAGAACACAGTCTGCTGGTTCGGGAATGTCTAACATACAAAAGAGCGTTGCAAGAGGAAAAGAAGAGAACGGACTCGATAGAGTAGCAATCACAGAAGGAAGAGACGATATGGTACACGAATGCGCAAAGTCTTTTAGCACATAACGAAGAGATACGACACCAGGTGGTTGACAGAATGAAACCTGCAATCATAGCGTTATCGGAGACGAGGGTGACGGCTGAAATCGGGGACAGTGAAGTATATATGCCGGGTTATAGTGCAATTAGGTGCGATGCAGAAAATAGAAACACAGGAGAGGCCATAGTATACGTAAGAGATGGTATTAAATATGAATTAGTAAGGAAGAATAAAATTGAGTCAAACTGCTGGAGTGTAGCAATAGAGGTCAATGATAAGATATATAAAGGAGTTATAATAGTGGTGTACCATTCACCGAGTGCATCAGATACGGAATTTATAAGATTCATAGAGGATATAACTGAAGAGTTAACAATAGAAGGAGATTGTTTAATAATAGGAGATTTTAACATAGATGTCAAGGGAAACTCGTTCTATAAAAAACAACTTATATTAGGAATGTTAAGCTTAGGGATGAAACAGTATGTAAACGAGCCAACGAGAATAACGCAGGATAGTCGAACAATTATTGATCTTGTATTTGCAAATACAAGCGTGCAAGTGCATGTGGAACACGAACCAAAAATAACAGACCATGCGTGGGTAAAAGTAGTAATAGGAACGAGCAATACACAGAGTAAACAGAGAGATTATAATACCAGGAACTATAGAAAAATTAACGTGAAAGAGTTTATAACAGTGTTGAAAAACTCCGTGCGACAATGGACAGATGGAGATATAAATCGAAAGGCAAAGATGCTTGTCGATAGTATAGTAGATACTTTAGACATAGTAGCACCAAAAAAGATAGTTAGGATTCCAAACGTATGGGAAGGTAAAAAATGGTACTCTGATGAGATAAGAAGGGCGGCAGGTAAAAGGGATAATGCTTATAGGGAAGCAATTCATGAGGGAAAGGATGATAACTGGGAACAGTTCAAAGTAGAAAGAAATGCAGTAGTTAAATTTATAAGGAAAGAGAAAAATATATATTACGAGAATATGATAGACGGCAATAAGAACAACCCTAAAAAATGTGGAAAACCTTGAAAGAATTTATTAGAGGAGGACCAGCCAAAGAGAGAGAAATTGGAAATATAAATTTTAAAATATTGGACGATATGGCGGAGAGAAGGACGGTTGACAAATTTAATGTGTTTTACGTTGAAAGTATTAATAACATAGTAAGCTCAATAGGAAGAGATGCATCTGGAAGGCCAGGTAGCAGAAGAATCTTGATGGGTGTCTGTGTGGGAAACGAAAGAAGCATAGAAAGTTGCGAGAATATCGGAATAGAGGAACTCGATAAAATAGTTACAGGACTCCCGAAGAAGAAAGGTACAGAAGATAGAATATCAAGCCAAATATTGCAGTTGGCGTTCAGTGCAATTGAACAGGAGTTTGTTGATGTAATCAACGAATCCCTAAGGGAGGGCTGTTGTCCTAATAGTTGGAAAACGTCCACGATCATACCTATACTAAAGATAGAGAAAGCCAATAGAGCGAAGGATTTCCGGCCAATTAATATGTTGTCATTGTACGAGAAGGTCCTAGAGTTGGTAGTAAAGAGTCAAATCGAAAAGTATTTGGAATCAAATGAGGTCATAACAGAGCATCAGTCGGGTTTTAGAAAATAATTTTCGTGTGAAACGGCGATTCAAACCGTGATAGACGAATGGAAATTAAACATTAGCGAAGGGAAAATCGTAGGAGCAATATTCATGGACTTAAAACGAGTATTTGAGACAGTGGATAGAGAATTGTTAATAGAAAAAATGTGAGTCGAAATCAGTGAGAGAGAGAGAGAGAGAGAGAGAGAGAGAGAGAGAGAGAGAGAGAGATTTTAATTGATTGATTGATTGATTGATTGATATTTAATAGCTTTCTCAGCTATTTTATACACAGTGTTACATATTTTTATTACATCTTACTTTACTGTTCACACAGCATACTCCTTTAACATTCGTTTAAACTGTTCTACTTTTTTGCAACCTTTCAGTTCAGTTGGCAATGCATTATATATTTTCACTCCTTCATAGTACATACTCTTTTGTGCACTTCTCGTTCTTCTAAATTGTATTACTATATTTTCCGCTTGCCTTGTTTCTCTACCACTCTTCAAAACAAAAGTTATACTACAAAAGTTACAGTACAATCTTTGCCTTATGGACTTAAATTGTACCGCGCTCAGCATATCTTTTACCTTCGTATAGCGGTTGCATTGTAATATAACCCTCATTGCTCTGTTCTGCGCGATCTGCAGTTTCTTCAACTCTGTTTCACCCATAGCTACTAACAGTGTTGCACAATACTCAAAGTGAGGTGCTATGATTGCTTTATATATCACATATCGCGTATACGTAGATACATAATTCCCCATTCTGTTTAGAAAGCTCGTTTTTTTCCCTATTTTTTTTAACATATACTCACAGTGGTCTTTGAATCGTAGCTTGTCATCAATAATGATACCCAAATATTTTATTGACTCTAGTTTGTCAAGTTTCGTTCCATCCAAACACTTCAGTACAATATCCCTACTCGCGACTTTCCTTACACTGCTGACAATCATATATTTTGTTTTCTCTACATTCATTTTTAATTTATTTCTTTCCATCCACTTCTCTACTATACTCAATGACATATTCATCTTTCTCTCCACTTCCGCGCTGCTTTTTCCAGGTACATATATCACTGTGTCATCAGCAAACATTTTTATTGCACATTCTTCTGGACACAAATTAACTATATCATTTATATACAGGGTGGGCCATTTTAATCTATGCACCCAAATTTCTTTGTATCTAAGACAGGTACGGAAAAATGGTTCAGACAAAAGTTGTTCAAGATAATGGGGGTCACCTATCTGTGTAACTATCATAGAATCGCTTAAATGGTTCCGAATTGATTTATATGTGATCATTACTCGTGGTAACAATTAATATCGTGTCACCGGCCCTGTTCTCCGGATAACTTATCCTGTATGCTCGTTCGCGCCCTCAGTCGCCTATAACACTCGTCGATAACTGTACGATGCGTTACAGTGGGTCTATTACCACTCTCCAATCTTTCTACCGCTGATCAATAGTGTTCCCTAGGTACGGGGTCTCGTGGCCCTGTGGTGGCGACGGAGCTCTCGCCTGAGCTCCCCTTGGTGGACTTGCCGCTCGCTCACCCGACCGCCGCTGCGGTTCGGCGTCAGTGGGATGCACTTTTGGTGCGTTCGCATATGCTCATAGTGACAGGGGCGCACCTAGTATTATGCTAGAAATTTTATCATTTCTTAGTAGCCCGCTGCCATGAACTATTTCCGCCTCTCATAATTTTATTCCCATACGTTTTATAGTCGCATATGTTTGATTTCCCTCCGAATGCTGGGGTTTCTTCAATTTCTCAATTTCGCTTGGTACCACTTCGATTTTTCCTTGGCTACTGCTGTGAGTTGCCTTTGCTGTTGTTTTGGCTGGCGCGCTGTTTGACTAGACGCAGCGAGGGCTCAGCTGCTCGATGTCCCATGTGATGTCGACGTCACAGCTCGGTCCCTTCTATGGCAGAGTAGATGCATGGTACCAGTAGTGCATCCGTTCTTCCTTCCTGGTATCTGGGCTTCGGCATCAGCGGGTATCTGTGAACAAAGTGCTCCTCGACTGCCACATTTCGTGCCGTTTTATATTGGCATCCCCTCCGTTCTTCCTGTATTTTTAGTATCGTTATATCTAGTGATGGTCCTTTAGCCCAGGGGTCTCCAAACTACGGCCCGAGGGCCACATTCGGCCCGCGGACAGATTTTGGACTATTTCACTTTTTACCACCGGCAACAATGATAATATGGTTTTGGCCCTCGGAACTTACTGGAGTAATCAGTATGGCCCTAAGGCTGGAAAGTTTGGAGACCCCTGCTTTAGCCCATCTCCTGTAGCCCAGCGATAGCCTTGATCTTTTTCAAAGTTACTGCCGTTTGTCTACCGACCAGTCTACTTGTTTGAGATAACGTTTCTACCGTCGCGCTTCTCTCGCTATAGTAACGATAGTCGGCTCTTGATACGCCGTCCTACTTGGTGTGAGTGACGCGCGGCAGCGGTGCTTCGGTGTGTGCACCGCGCGAGCATGAGACGAACTTGTACGTCTCAATACATCGCTTTCTCGGTCTTACCCAGTGGTGCTCACGCGGTCGTAGTACTCTGGCTGCTGCAATTACAGACGGTGCCGGATTGAATTGTTCTTTTGTCTTTTGTACTGTGGTCACATATGATACTCCGACGGCATCTGTGGCAAGAGCACGGATCGTATCATACTATACGTATTGGCTTCTGCTCATTCATATAATCTGCCCTTTATAAAAATCAAACCTTTCTAAATGAAGATCTCATATTTCCTCTTGTCAAATTAAACTCGATAATAGAACCTATCGCTGTCGATACGGCTATAACTATACCCGTAAACATTTTTCACTCGTGTTGTCGTATTTTTTCCAAATATCTTGACCACTGCACAAGATTTCTCGAATCCTTATCGCCAAAGTTATGTGAAGACAAATATGTAAAGTGTTATTGAATGCTCATTACAATGAAGTAAGATTAAATATATCTTGGATTTCCAGAGTATGCATGTCGCGCTATCCATAACTGACACAATAACAAAGTTACGTTAGTTTTCCCCTTCAACCAAAAACGTATTGTTTCAACTCGACTACAGAACAGCGTGGAAAGCAAAACAACAGTAACTATAATAATATAATACGCATGGGCAGGGTAACTAATAAGCGTTAGTACAATACAGTTCAGATTTCGGATCAGGAAATGTACGCAAAAACTGAGCCAACTGGTACCACCAACAGTGGAAAGTAATCTACGAAAGAGCTAATTTACCATGAAAACTGGCAGCGAAGCCAACCTTCAAAAAAAGCGGCACGATAAAATTGTATCGACTTATAATCCACTATAATCGAGCAGCGAATATTGTTACTATTTTGGATGTAGAGAAAAATTAGAGAAAAACCGCCACCTCGACGGGTAAATATTGTTGTATTAGGGAAAAGCTAAAATAATATAGATATTGTTGTATTAGGGAAATTTATGTGTATGCGTGTGCTGCACGAGAGCGCGAGATACATTTATAATGAATGGATGTGTGAGTGGAACGACTTCTGTAAGGTATCCAGCAATCCAGCAAGGTGGCAGTGATGGTCGCCAATGTTGAACAAAGACCTATTGGCAATTGGTGTATTACTTGTTTCGCAGTTTCCAAACATCATGGAAATTATAGCTCTGATGCGATATGTGTAAAGAAATTGTTCGATTGTGCTTTTATAAATGCTGGCACTCAGTTATTTGTTGTTACTGTATTCGAAATTATATTGGCAAATGAGTATTTGTAAAGAAATTTATATACGATAGTACAGAACAGTAATAACATATACAAAGTAAAAGTTTTTAAAATTATTAAACCCATAACATCAAGTTTTACATATAAATGTAATGGCATGTGCGAGTCTAGTGGAGACACTTGTAATGGTTATCCCAGCATGATGACGTGACTCTGGCTAACTAGTAACTATTTATTAATAACATAATTCAAGGGTGTCACATGGAATCCATTTCGAACTTTCCAATGCATCCCACATATTATAATCCTGTTCGATTATCTCTCTATTGAACTTGTCAATATCCACTGGAACGGAGTGTTCTGGAACAATAAGTAATCTTATTAGTATATATCAATGGCATTTTAACGGCATATTTGCTTCAATGCAGTGCAGAAAAACAAGTTTTTAATGATGGTAGAAGCGCAGTTGTTGAGTTTTCTGTGGCTTAATGAAAACGCACAGGATTGAGTTGTTGATGAAATTAATATATTCTTATCATTTCTCTTCTGTTATGAGCTCTCGATTTCAACTTCTTCACTCGACCATGAAATTCTTTAAGATCAAGTCTTTCAAAAAGCTGAATTTAGTCAAATATTATACTGTATTACTGATCGGTATAACAAATGAGACACGGGCGTTTATTTCCATTTTTTTAAAGTTTTATTTAATCATGAAGTATATAACAGAATCAAACATTTTTTTATTAATTTTGGAATTTTTGTCAGATTAATTTATCGAGATCAGCCTCAGTTAAAATCATTATTGGTATTTGACTATCATTCTTGCGCACAAATGTAGATCCAGAGCAACACCATAAATATTTATAATCACGTTAAGATGCACGAGTTTTTACGAGACGTAGAAAATGATAGAGTGCAGGCGGAAGAAACTCATTGACATACCAGGTCTATAAATATGAAACCGGAATTTTTGTATAGAAAATACACGTTTATTGTATGAAAATGATAAAAAATATTTTATTCGAAGTATTGCCCATCGCTAGGTATACATTTTTCCCACTTGTCTGACAATTTGTGGATGCCACGCCAAAAAAACTGTTGCTCTTTTGAGACAAACCAGTCATCGAGCCATTTTCGTACATTTTCGTAAGAAGTAAAGCGCTGCTCAGCAAGTGCGTGTCCCATCGATGCAAATAAGTAGTAATCGGACGGAGCCAAGTCTGGTGAGTAAGCCGCATGCGAAAGTATTTCCCAACTAAACGCCTCAATCGTTTCCTTGACCAGTTTTGCTGTGTGTGATGGTGCATTATCATGAAGCAAAATCACTTTGTGTTGCCTTTTTTGATATTCTGGTCGTTTTTCACGCAAAGCTTGATTCAAATCGATCATTTGTTGTCGGTAGCGTTCAGTATTAACGGTTTCGTCAGATTTTAGCATCTCATAATAGATCACACCCTTCTGATCCCACCAAACACAGAGCATTGTCTTCCGTCCATAGCGATTTGGCCTTGCAGTCGATGTCGATGGTTTGCCTGGAGTTACCCATGATCTTTTACACTTAGGATTCTCAAAATATATCCACTTTTCATCGCCAGTCACAATTCGATGGAGAAATGACTTTCTTTTGTACCTGGCGAGCAGCATTTCGCAAGTGGTTTTTCGGTTTTCCTGCTGTCTTTCATTCAGTTCATGTGGAACCCATTTTCCCATCTTCTGGATCTTTCCCATGGCTTTCAAACGTATGGAGACGGCTTCTTGTGTCACATTTAATTGATCCGCGAGTTGTTATTGCGTTTGAGCATCATCCTCATCCAACAATGCTTGCAATTCGCTGTCTTCAAACTTTTTCTTCAAATGGCGCCAATGACGCGGTTTGACGGTAACTACATTGACAGCTAGGGCCATCTATGGGCAAATTCCGGTTTCATATTTATAGACCAGGTAGACGAGCCCTTGTTGATCGAGGCCAAACACTTCTCGGAGACTTAAATTTTTCTTGGCTCTTTTTTTGTTGATAATGTATTCTCTGACTTGATGTGATTTAAGCATAATTATAAAAGATTTCGAGGTAATTTGTCTCAAATTATATGTATTGACATTGCCTGGCTCATTTCTTGGACGATTTTTGTTTTTATCAAGACTTTTAAGGACATCGCCAAATTCGATATACCAACAGCTTGAAAAAATTTCTTGACAACTTGCTCTGCCGAATCACTTATTGTCAGTGGTAGACCAGGTAGGGTTATTTCAGTGAACAATGGAACTGAAGTGCTAGTCTTCAATGAGTGAAGTTCACGTGACATGTGTATGTTTTTGCTGCAATAGTTGCGCATAATTTGCTTCAAGGTGCGTAATTCTTTCATCATGAGCCTTAAGTAGACTGTATGCTTCTCAATACAATTAAGTTTTGCCGTATGATCAAAATTAACAGCCGTTTGTTGGGCAATAAAGGCAGTTAAATTGTTATTTAAAGTCATTAATAAATCTCTCTCCGACACATTGGGATTTTGTTGTTAAACCTTAGGCAGCTGCAATGTAGTAGGGGATTCAGTAGCTGACAAATTAGGGTTAAATCGTGTATCCTGACATGACAGCTGCTGAGAAACGCGCGTCTAGTAGAGTAAGACATTGAAAGTAATACTTGGGGAGACGACGGCGGTGAACGTGTTAAATTGGGCATTTTAAATAGATTTAATACGCAACACACATTTTGTTTGTATGCTCTGCCACAACCTGGGTGAAATGATTTAGAGCAAGCTATGCACGAAACCTTATTATTCGTAAAAACCTTTTTGCATTTATCGCACTTTAAATTAGACATGCAGAAAAATAAAATCAACAATCACGTCTACCAATTAGCAGTGATAAAATTAACTAACTCATCGAATCGGAACGGAGAGACGTTTGTATACAAATTATCCTACCACAGCGTAGGAGAAAGAGCGCGAAAGAAATACACAATAATACAGAGCCGGTGAGCACAGTAAAAGCGCAGAGCGAAATACCTGAGAGGTAAGCACTACCGCATAACACAGCGACAGTCCCACGAAGCTATGAGATGTGGATGCGTGATGGGAGCAGACGGTAGAATGCTGTCGATGATAATAGCTTCTATGATGTCTGTAGTGCAGTATTGAGGTAGCAGGTTCGAATGATGACAACTAATTTGCGCGATAGATGATGTGCCGTAGGTTCCAGAGAGACAGAGAGAGCACATGCGCAGTATGCAAGGCCTTGAGATCGGCTCAGCGAAAAACCAGCGTTCCCAGGAGAAATTGAAAAATCGACCAAACTTTTTAACGAATTTCATTAGTGTGTGTTTGTTTTCCAAGTGAGTATTTAAGTGCGTTCGATGAAAAGTAAAATAGTGCGTGCTTACGTCCTGAAACAAAACGCCCCACGGCCAGAATAGAGCAGAATCGTGCCAAGAAACAAAATGTGAAAAATCAGGAGGCAGTAGAAAAAACCAAAACCAAGCAAAGAGGGAGAGAGAGAGAGAGAGATTGATTATTCATTACTAGGGCTTGATAATACCTTGAGGCAATTTGCAATAACTTTTGGATTTACCTTAAATTTACAGTAAGATGAAATAAAAAGAATTACATAAGAAGCCTTAATTTTGATGATATGTACCCTAACCGCAATTTTTTACAAGGCATTCTTGAATTGAATATTCGATAATAATCATAAGAAAATAATTATAGCTATAGAAACAAGAAAAGAAAGAATTTGTATCCGCACAAGGTACTGAGCGATGTAAGCATAGTTTTGGATAAGCTATTAATCGATGAAGTAAGGTAGTGAACATAAAGCGGCTCACAACCCCGATAGAGAATTATCTTAGAGCACAAAAAGGTATTCGTATAGTCTATTTTTTAATATCGGCAGGGAGGGAGAAGTGGTGACTTCAGTAGGAAGCGAATGCCAGAAAAACGCAGCCCTCAGTGCATAGCACGTAGCTCTGCAATAGCAAGGAATCTGGAAAATTCTTGTTGACGCGTAGGGCGTTGAGATGGTTCGGCTTGAATCAAAATCTCTGAAAGATACGATGGAACATTGCCATGAAAAATATTAAAGGTTGAAATCCCCATAAAACATAGACGCCTAAATTCGATTGTTAGCCAGCCAAGCAACCTGCGATGAGGTGTCACGTGCTCATCCCGTCGGAGATTAAAAATTAACCTGATGCCGCCGTTTAAGAGCCTCTCTAACTTTATGTTTTGTTCACTCGTTACATAATTATATACTAAGCAACAGTAGTCAAGCAGTGGACAAATTAACGAGGTGACTGGAGTGGTCGTTAATTCTTGCGATAGGACATCTCTATGATACCATAGTTTGTATAAAGAGAAATTGACTTTTTTGGTATCGAAACCACGTGACTCGGCCAAGATAAGTTAGACGTCATAATGACACCAAGGTTTCGTACTTCATGTACGTACGGTAGCGTGGCACCATTAACTATTATAGACGGGAGATTATGAACCTCTAGATGGTTGATATACGGATTGCTGCCCTGAATCAGTACCTTACATTTAGAAAGATTGAATTTAAGACTATTAGTATTTGCCTAGTGAGCAATGACGTTCACATCATGAGTGATGTGAGCAATTCTCATCTCGAGTTCTGAGGGTAAACAACTTAAATAAACCTGGGTATCCTCAGCAAATATCATATGTTTAGTGTATCTCAGTCCAGTGGCTATGTAATTTATAAAAAGTGAAAAAAGGAAGGGACCGAGAACAGAGCTCTACGGTACACCGAATGAAGTACTTTGCAAACTAGAGGTAGTCCCGTCCTGGTGAAGGTAGCTTAACCTTAAGTGATTCGTCTACGTAACATGTTATTCCCCCTTCTCGTTTAACCTCTCTATCATTCCGAAGGATTAAATATCCATCCATATGTTGTAACATAGTTACAATCAAGTAACTTATTTTATTATGTCGAACGGCTATAAGAGCCGAGAGTATGCGAAATTAGACTCAATACAATAGCACCGAGGTTTGCGAGCATTAGGCCATCGCACCCGTGGATGAAAAAGTAGATACGTCATACCTCCGGAATTCCCTCGCTGACATAAACAGCAGGTCAGCGATCAGCTGACCTCGCTGGGAAGCGAGAGGAAGACGGGTAGCGCGGCGACGGCTAGCTACGAAGTCAGGAAATGCGTTATATTTTAAAATAAAGATAAATGATGACGTAGGTCTGAGCGGAGCAAGGGGAAGGCTATAAGAGAGCCTGCGCGGGGGGAGAGAGCTCTCTTAGTTTTTCCGGCACGAGTACGGAAGGAAAGGAAATCAAAAAGCATTCTGAATACAATTAAAAATTAAAAAGTAATTTCTTTTCTGCTCACTTTGTATCAAGAACGCGTGAGTACATAAGAAAAGTGAGTGCAAGTGCGTGAGAAAACGAGGTCCAGCCAACGAGAAAGGACAGGCGAGTTATCGAGATAAGATGCAAACATGATTAGTGAGATATCACCTAATCAAAGAACAATTGAGAGATAGACAGGTTGAAGCGAGGAGAAAAAATCGCATAGAATAGTTTGAATAGGATATAGTGTCTAGTTTAAAGAAAATAGAATTAAGTGATTAGAGCTAAGCATAGAAAATAAGTCTTCTAGGATTAGCTTCGCGATACCATATTTATTAAAATTAAAATTGAACTCGCAAAAATAAAAATCATGTCATAGAATATTTGAATCGACAGGCGAAACCATAAGATCGTAAGTGAAAGTGTGAGTGAGAACGCGAGGCATTGAACCGTATGAGAGTTAGAGAGGGACAGAGGTCCGAGTGAAACATCGGTTCAAAGTGCGAGGTAGGCGCGGCTGGTGGTGTGCGTATGTATGTGCACCGAGCGTCCAGCAATACCGCTGTACGGCACAATAATAGACCTTCAAGAATACCGAGAATCTGTGCACCCGAAATAAAATAATAATTGAAGAAATAATCGCTGGAATTACGAAATTTAAATGTCATATGCAAAGTACCAATGACCGTAAATTAAAAAGTGATTTTTTTTACGAAATTGTTTCTTTGAGAATAAAGCCTTACTCTCAACCACCACGGAGTCTCTATTAATTAGTCCTGTGATCAAGCCCGTATCCCCACGAAAAATAAAAATATTTGCTAACGATAAAAATTACCGTTACAATGTACTAGTGTGTCAGATACTGCAGTATGAAGCCATGTTTCTAATATTGAAAGTAAGTGGTACGCATGAGAAAAAATATGGGCTCTTATTAAGTCCATATGATGCAGTAACGAAGTAGCATTAATTTGCGCAATTTTAAGATGAGTTGGTAAAGCTCCTCGCTCGTTAGAATTTGCGGACGCGTTGACCGCACGACTGGCATCGATGATTTCTGGTTGAAGTCGAACCAGCTTTTTAGTATCCGCCTCCGTGTGAATCTGAATGATAGGTGTCTGATCAGTTTTGCGGACACATATAGTACCAGATCTCATCCAGACGTATAAAGCTCGACGCGGCGGCTCTTTTTGCCTTCGTCAGACGAAGCAGGTTGTACATTTAAGACGGTAATAACTCGCTCATCCTAACGCTTCCACGTTGATCAATAGCGACGACCTGGTTGACCACCAAATCTCTTTTTTCGCGTTTGATGCGAATAATGTGATCACGCACCATCAAAGATTTAAGAATGACAATCAGCGATTAAGGGGCATTAGGGTCAGCGAGAGACGTTCCGGGATACACACCTACGGCGTCAGTTGTCATCCTTGGCAAATTTATAATCTCAAGGACGTCACTAATCAACTCAGGAATGCCGAGAGCTGCAAAGACCTTTTCAACCATAGTAGCCGGTGAGTCAGTAATGGTCACAGGAATACCAGTTATAGTCACTTCAGTAGCCGCGCGATACGATTCTGCTTGTTCCAAGCGCCGAGAGATCAGAGAAATTTGAGTTTCAAGTGCGAGACTTTCATTATTTATTCCGACAACCACACTCTTCGAGGTCGCTGCGGTGGCCTCGAGCAACACGGCCTGACAGGACCTCTGAAGCAGCAGCAAGCTCTGAGACATTGTTGTGAAGTTTCGCGATATAACCTTGAACGCCTAAAATGGAGCTCTGAATATTTTACAGTGTGGTGCTTGTATTAGTGAAGTAACGGTTGGACACAGCATTTATCAACTGTAGTTAACACATCAGATCTTAAAAACTTACTGATTTGGAAAGCGTTTTTGGAAGCGTTGGAGTCGACGTTTCATACAAAGAGTGGTTGGCTAATGGCGGAGTATGCACCACGAGAGATAACCGATGCATTGCGCAAGGGTCGCAGCAAAATTCGTTTCTGTCATCCGTAATATCGAAGGCGTATTTACCAGCAGCACACGCTGTGTGAAAAGTCAGACCACAGTTTTCTGTGCACGTGAAAGTTTCACAAGCTCGGGTAGTCCGAGAACAAAGTTTACAGCCAGACGACTGCATTTGAGCTAATACCAGTGGCAAATGAGAATATGCCGGATTTTTTAACGTCAGTGTTGTAAATAAACGCTTTTAGCGCCCAATAATCCCCCCCCCTCTCCGACTTGACGTGACGTGACGTGTGTCACATCGCTCCGTAAAGTTATAGTTTGTATGGTGAATAGAGAGAACTAGTGAGTGCAAGAATCTGTCATAGAGGTTCCGGTATGGAATATGAGTTAGTATTATCTAGCCGGAAAATGGTAAATAGTGGATGTGATGCATGAATTAGTTTGTATGTTTTTCAGCAACAAAAGCTGATCAGGTAGCCATCAAAATGCCAACGTGTAAGAGTCAACGAGTGCGGGTGCGAAGGTAATTAATTGAAAGTCACATCGTTATCTACCGGTGGCAGCGGTCGGTAACGCCGAGGTGATTGAAATCGAATATGCTGAATACAGATGCTCTGCATGTAAGAAAGAAATAAAAAACATAGTTCTGCAATGCAGCAAATGCATAAAGAGTTTCTTCCACCCGGGATGTGCAAGTAAACATAAGACTTATAAAGACAACGAAGTAGTGAAATGCGAAGGTCCATTCAAGGAAATGCCCCTTGGTGAAGAAAAAACAGAGAGGAGGAGGACACCTGTAACGGGAAGTGGTAGAGTATAGACTGGTATCAACAGGATCCATAAGAACAGCAGCAACTACATCGGGAAACAGCAACAGCAACAGCACCAGCAAGCAATCGAACATAGACGTAGAGATAGACTGGTTGGTGAATGCGACGAAAGAAATAAAGGATGAGATTGCATGAAAGAATGAAATCAAAATGATAATAAAGCAAATAATCCAGGAGTTGGTGACCTTCAAACAGGAACTAGAAAAAATGAAACAAAAATTTCAAGAGGATAACATGGAAGTAGTGAGGAGTAGATAAAAAAGTTATAGCGAGATAGTAAAAGAAAAGAAAGAAAGTATAATGATTGTTAAGCCGAAGAAAGCACACGAGAGTGAAACAACCAAGAAAATAGTAAAAGAAAAAGTAGATATAAAAAATTTAACTGTAGGCATAACAAATCTCATGAAAGAAGGTAAAAGATTAGTAATACTTGGGTCCGAGAGTGTGGGAGAGATCACACAGCTGAGAAATACGGTGAGTGAAAAGCTAGGGAAAGACTTTGAGATCGTGGAATCAAAGAAGATAAAATCAAAGCTAAAAATTCTAAATATTGATGAAGATGAAATGGAACAAGAAGATGAGAAATTAATCGACACGATCAAGAAGCAGAACAATATTGATAGGAAAGAAGAAGGATTTTACATAAAAGTGGTGAAGAAGATTTTAAAACCTAAAACTAGAAGAGGTGACAAAGAAGGAGGGTCGGCGATACTCGAGGTAGATGAAGAAACACATGAATTAATGGTATCAGGAAAAAAAAATATTGGATGGAAAAATGTATGGTACTTAACCATTGCAGTGTGAGAAGATGGTTTAAATGCTAGGGGTATATACCATATTGCCCAAAACTGTACACGAAAGGAAACTTGTCATGAGTGTGCAGGAAATCACAAATTTGATGAATGCACGATAATAAAAAAGAAATGTATAAATTGTGTGTACAAAAATAAGATGTACAGGGTGTCCGCCGGGAAGGTATACTACTTTGTTTTGCCGCCATTTTGGTAAAAGTTAGTCTTGACAGTTCATATTTGGCAGTCGTGAAGTAGACACGTGGCAAATTTATTATGGAAAAATATTCGATAAACCAACGTGTTTTAATCGTTAAAACATTTTATCAAAATCAATCATCGATTACTGTGACGAAGAGAAAGTTACGTGAAATTTTTGGGAGAAACAAATGGATATGTGAATAAACAGAATAGTCGGTTCTGGGCAATGGAAAACCCTCAAATTATTCATCAGTCACCTTTACATCTATTAAAAGTGACAGTCTGGTGTGCAATTTGGTCAGGAGGAATCATTGGACCTTACTTCTTTGAAAATCAAAACGGCGTAACGGTAACTGTGAATGGGGAGCGATATCGTGATATGATTGAAAACTTTTTAACGCCACAACTGCATGCTTTGGGCTTGATTAACACGTTCACGTCGGCGCGGGCCACCGGTGGCCCGCGCTAGACTATCTCGTCGGGCGGCGCGAGCCACCGGTGGCCCGCACTAGATTGTCTCATCGGGCGGCGCATAACACCGGTGGTACGCGCCGCCCGATTTAACGTATTTTCATTAGAAACATTTATTTTTAATTACAATGAAGCGCGGCATTAATTTGAGCGCCGCCTCACAGCAAAACAAATGAAAATCGGCCCCGGCGTGAACGTGTTAACATGTGGTATCAACAAGACGGTGCCACATCGCATACAGCCAGGGTTACAATGGAATTACTGCGAGACCTCTTTCCACAACAAGTTATTTCAAAAAATGGTGATGTTGATTGGCCTCCACGGTCGCCTGATTTGACTGCTCCGGACTTCTTTTTGTAGGGATATCTAAAAAGCAAGGCTTATGCAAACAAACCAGAAACGCTTGAGCAACTCAAACAAAATATTCGTGATGAAATTGATGAAATACCGCGTGAAATGTGTGAGAATGTAATGAAAAATGTGCTCAAAAGGGCTCGGATTTGTGAGGCTAACAGAGGCAGACATTTATCTGATATTGTATTCCATACATAATTGCCGACATTAAATAAAACATTTATCAATATAAGATCCATTCTCTTTCATTTAATCAAAAATTATAAACAAACAAAGTAGTATACCTTCCCGGCGGACACCCTGTACAACCTGAAGATAAATTACGGATATGACGCTCTGAGTATGGAGTGTCCAATGCACATCAGAGCAATAGCGGAGGAAAAAAAAGAATAGGCTGGAATTCCGACAGATAGCAATTACGAAAAGAGGCAACTATATACACAAACGCCCAGAGTGCGATGGCACATCAGGATGAAATCCATGAACAGATTATGAAGAGGATGAACCCGGCCCTACTGGGCTATCGGTGACTAGGGTGACATCAGATATTGAAGACAATGAGGTCAACGTGCCAGGTTATAGTGTCGCTAAATGTGACGCGGAAAATAGAAACACAGCGGGAGTTATGTTATATATAGGAAACGATATTAAATATGAAGTGATATTGAGGGAAAAGATAATATCTAACTATTGATGTATAGCGATAGAAGTGAGAGATAAGATATTCAGAGGTGTGGTCGCTACTATGTACCATTCACCGAGTGTATCGGACGGGGACTTCATACGATTTTTAGAGGATATAATGGAACTATTGAAAATGAAAGAACAATGTATAATGGTAGGAGACTTCAATATAGATTTAATGAAGGATTCGGTTTATGCAAAAAGTTAACAACAGAAATGTCATACTCAGGTATGGAGCAATATATCGATAAACCTACCAGAGTTACAAAAGGTAGAAAACTTTGATACATTAAATATTTGCAAACGATAAAGTGAACTGTAATGTATGTAGCACACCGAAGATCATTTGTGGATAAATGTTGAACTAGTTATAAGTGTTATGCCGGTACCACGTAATTGGATAACTCGGTAATCGGTATAATATTTAAAAATTGTTATTTTGGGATCTTTGCCGATTAGGAGATGGAACTCGAGTAATTCGTGTAAACGTGAATTTATGTCAAATGGAAGTGTTTATTATATGCAACGGCAACTTTCCGTTGTCTATTTAAAAGTCAATAAAAGTATAATATAATAAATCGTGGTTTCGAGCCCGTACGAGGAACCAACCTCTCGCGTCTGAATCTACTAATAGAATTTTATATGTCGGGCGAGTCCGACCCGCGATCAACCGTTCAGGTTGATGTTAAACTTTAGACTGATTTCGGCAAAGCAGTTATTTGCCCCATTGACCGGAATCGAGTGTCGAAATGGAATTCATAATAATCTTTGCTTGCGAATTCCAGCAAGTCGTAGCTCGAGCCGCAGCAGTCACTGCTGACAGCTCGTTGCTGACGTTTCGCACATTTTTTCTACTTTAGTGAGTGGACCTCACGCAATGGAGGAACAATCGCGAAATAATGAACAAAGAATTAGTTCGCGGCACAACATCCCGCCCCCCCCCTTAAAATGAAAAATTTGTTCTCTAAACAATTTTTTCTTCGATTGGTTTTCCGTATTTCCACTTACAATGATATATTACATATCGGACAATATAGCAGACAATACAATTCTTTCTTTAGCTATTTTTCGCACTCGGCTGACGGGGCGCGTTTCCCAGGCCCTGGCCCGCTCGGATCGCGGCCGCTCCTATAGATGTTGTCGTCCGAGTGGCTCGAGATTATTATTCACCTCGGCTGCTGCCGGGGTCGCTGCCTCGGTTGTCCTTGTCGGTGTCCGGTTCCGTATGTACCTATAACATTTAAACAGAAGGAAGCCGACCAAGGCTTCTGCTCGAATCTCCGAGCTTTTGTTGCCCCTCCGGATCTCGCAGCACGCTTGATAGTGAAACTTCCTCCTCGGTGCGGATCGGAGGTGCCTCAGCCTCCATTTCTCTCAATTTTAGGGCGTACGGGGGGAGGTAATCTTTCCGGATGACTTGAGACGTTCGCCCTGTTCTTTTCACGCTGAAATCTGGGGCGGTTACAATACATATGCCCATCAAACCCAGTATTCCGGTTATATGTGTCCATTTTCGCGTATGTTAGGACTTCGGAGGGTGCGTTGTTTGTAACCGACATTGTAGGTGTGTCGACGCAATTTTTTAAGTGATTTTATATACTGTACTTTCTGTATATAGTACTATTGCTGCCCGATCAGCGGTATCTCTCGCACGAGCACTATCGCGTTGCCTTCGTTGCGATCGGTGTGGTAGTGCGTCAACGAGGGGTCTTGTGAGCATTCTTGGGGGCAGCGACGTTGCTCTGGCCTTACTACTAGCTATGTCGTTTACCAGCCACACTAACTCCTGTACGTCGATAAGTAATGCCTCGACTGCAATACTTATCGGGTTGAGCGTCTTGCCCAAGTGTTGGCGCCTCGTTACATAGTACGGGTTGTCGTTGAGCACGTGTCTTAACACTTGAATTTGGTTTTTTAACGAAAAGCGTGAGAATGCTTATTTTGCTAATTCTCCTTCTTGCGACCTCGCCAATCTCGTTGCGCGAAGGGTCTTTGGCTCATTCTTATTATAACCTTCTGCTCGACTATTTCGTCCGTTTCACGATGGCTCGTTTTATGCAAGACGGAATTAATGGGGTGTTACTCTGCCGTGAGAACGACCTTACGCCTGAGCTACTGAGAAGTGGGGTAAGCATATTACTTTGGCCGGGAAAAGTGTTGTTCCTACCGTTTTTCTTTTCCCCTTTTTGATAGCAGGTAGTATTTTGGTTCCAGGAAGCGTATTTCCCCATCGTTTCTACTCAGCGTCGCCCGGATTGGGAGAGGAGATTTATTGCCCAGGCTCTAGGGGTCCATCGCCGTCGGGAAGCCAGCCGCCAACGGGTGGACTCCTTATGGGGCGACGGCCACTACGCCGGCGAGTTTCTTCCTGAGGATGTGCTCGGGGTAGAGCGCCTCTTCCAGCAGGACGCGCTTGATATTCGTCATCCCTGCCTATTCTGCCGACGGGTTTTCTGAATTACCATTTTTTTTTCTTTTTAAACCATTTATGACTTGTTTTCCTTCGTGGTTTTTAATTAAACAAGTTTTCATTTTACCTCGTTTCTCTTATTGGCGTACCTTACCTTGCGCTTTGTGGAGCTCCCTACCCGCCTTTATTTAAGCTTTAGGTAGTTTTTATTATCTATTAGCGCTCGATAAAGAGCTTCAGGCGGTTAGCGTGTACCGCCTGCGTTTTCCGTCTCTTCTGGACGATGTAATTGACGGGAGGCCTCGTTTCCACTATCTAGTGGGGTCCCGTCCACTTCGGGATCAGCTTGGGTGACCGCCCCCTGCGCACCGTCTCGTCGCGGACGAGTTCACGTTCACCGACGCGGTACTCCTGCACCTGCGCGCCATGGTCGTACATAGGCTTCGACCGTCTTTTCGCGCCTTCTAGACTGTCTCGTGCTACAGTCCATGCGGCGCATAATCATAGGCATAGGTGCTCCGTGGTTCTTGTTCTTGACGTCGGTCAGCAATTCGGCCTCGCGTCCGTACACCAATACATGAGGAGACAGTACGGTCCCTGTGTGTGGAGTGGTATTATACATTAACATTGCGTACGGCAGCCAGTCGTCCCAATTTCCCTGATCCTCGCTTATGACATTTTTCAGATATTCTGCGAGGGTGCGATGCGACCTCTGTAATGCGCCGTTCGATTCGGGATGTTTTTCCGGTGTTTGTATCTTCTTAATTCGCAGCAGTCGACACATTTCTTTGAAGGTCGAGCTGAGGAAGTTCATACCCTGATCCGATAACATTATTTCCGGCGTTCCGTGCCGGCAAATTAATGTGTCTGTTACCACCATCGGCACTCGTTCTCTTGACCTGATTTTGTTCTTTTGACAGGATTCGCAGGACGATATATACTCTTCCAAGTCCCTTCTTACACCGGGCTAGTCGTACTTGGTCCGAATCCGATGTAACGTAGGCCTGATACCCTGATGCCCTCCTATGGGGGTGTCGTGACATTCTCTTATTATTTTTAGGCGGTCATCGATAGAGGGAATGGCTACGCCACTGCAGCAATCGCTATACTTTTTTGTAGCGCTGTCTTCGTTCGCGCTTCTGGAAGTTTGCGGGCTACGGGCCCCGCCGTGCCTCGCTTCCTCAGCAGGCCTTTGCGGTGCTTTGTCCGCAGTTTCGTCACTCGGTGTGCCCACCGGTAGCTCCGCCGTTGGGTCGCTCTCTATCTCAAGCGGCCTTGCAACGTTTGCTTTTCGCGGCCTTCCGCGCCTCGCGGGTCCGCCATGCCGTGCTGGGCTCGCTCTGTCTTCGTCAGCGATGCTTGCAGTCTTACCAGTGCTTTTCTCTGTCAGCGTGCGTGGTTTGCCCCTTCCCCGACCGCACGGCTTCGCGGCGGGGCTGTGGGGTTCAGTAGAGTGACCTGCATGCACGCTGCGGATCTCTCTATCCTTCTCTGTTGCATGGGCAGGCGCTGCTTCTCGCTCTGCCTCGTTGCTAGGCTGTCCCGTGGCATTCTCGGCTCTTCGCTTTGTGCGGCTGTCCGTACCCGGGCGCATGCTGTCCTTTTCTGTCTCGTGGACGAGCTCGATCTCTCGTTCCAACGAACTACCACGGCTATATGGGGTATCTTCGGCCCTCCGCTTTGTGCGGTCATTCGCTGTGCCGAGTTACCCCGTAGTGCTGTCCTTTTCGGACTCACAGACTACTTTCTCTGCTCTCGTATGAGCCCTCGTAGTAAGGAATATACGGCTTAGCGCATCTGCATTTGTGTTGCACTTACCTGCCTTGTATTCTACATTAAACTCATGTTGCACTCATTTTATTTTCCAACGCATTAGTCTCGAACCTGGGAACTTTACTCCGAACAGCCAGGTGAGCGTTTCGTGGTCCGTCACTACTGTGAAACGAGAACCATAAATATATGGCCGGAATTGAGCGAGAGCCCAAACTATGGCGAGTAGTTCTTTTTCCGGCGTTGTATAATTTAGCTCAGCCTTCGACATGGTGCGGCTCGCGTAACATATGGGTAAATCGTCCCCGATCTTGCCTTACGAAAGAATAGCGCCGAGCGCCCTGTCTGAGCGTCCGTTGTTACAACGAACGGCTTTCGCCGTTTATTTCGCAATGAGCTTTACTTTAATATTTTCAAAAAAAAAAAAAAATAATCTCACGAGAGATACATATATCCATTGGAATTTTTCCCAATTTACGGCTTTGACTCGACTGGCTTTGATTCTACAGGCTAAATGTATGTATATAGTGTAACCGCCACTTACAGGAAGATGATCTGGCTGATGGTCCTCTGCATGGCGATGTACCTTGGGTGCTATTCCTACGGTGCTGTAGACCTGCTGTCTCGTAGCTCCCCTCGGAGGTTGGTCCAGTTGTCCTCCCTGGCACCGTTAACCCGTCTCTTGATGATTCCTGGACTCGTCTTCTGTGCGTCGGCAATGACTGCGCGACGGCTTCGTCACAAGTAGCCGCTTCGGGACTTTTGACCGGTTGACCGATGTCAGACCGCACCGACGTTCACTTCGCGTCTTCGCGTTAGATTAGTCGGGATTTCACGAACTACATTGGCGTCCTTTGCACGAGTCGTAGTCGTCACTTCAAAGTCACTCTTATTACTTTGTCCAAAACTTATCACTTCAGCAGATCCCACCGCTGCCACCAAATGTTAAGCCGGTACCGCGTACTTGGATAACTCGGTAACCGGTATAATATTAAAAAGTTATTATTTTGGGATCGTTTGCCGATTAGGAGATGGAACTCGAGTAATTCGTGTAAACGTGAATTTATGTCAAATGGAAGTGTTTATTATAGGCAGCGGCAACTTTCCGTTGTCTATTTAAAAGTCAATAAAAGTATAATATTATACAATAAATCGTGGTTTCGAGCACGTACGAGGAACCAACCTCTCGCGTCTGAATCTACTGATAGAATTTTATATTTCGGGCGAGTCTGATCCGCGATCAACTGTTCAGGTTAATGTTAAACTTTAGACTGATTTCGGCAAAGCAGTTATTTGCCCCATTGACCGAAATCGAGTGTCGAAATGGATTTCATAATAAGCATTGCTGGCAGCTCGTTGCTTACGTTTGCACATTTTTTCTACTTTGGTGAGTGGGCCTCACCAAAAAAATGTATAACGAGCGATGGAGCATACTTTGAATAAAGCACTTTTTATTATTCTTCCAAATTTAACAAATTTTTTTAGAAGAAAAAATCCGTATATCATACTTGTACACCTGGTATATATTTACAACGGTGCCTTTATTACAAAGAGCTGCACCCGCGGAAAACTATTGCGTTTGCGACGCAACCCCCGATGCATAATCAGCGATATGACCACGGTACAGCTGAATTATCTCGAACAAAACAATTTTCATAAGATCCGTATCTTTCGGTACCAGCAGGGTCGTGATGTCCTCGAGCGCTTCTCAAAATAATTCCTTGGAACCGATAGCCTCATACGCTGTTGGACGAAGTGTATCACTCACACCCATATTTTCATCCGTACATAACGGGGTTCGTTATATAGGGCGATGTCGTGTAACGCGTGGCACCGTTATTTGCCATTGTAACTTTTCGAACGAATCTTCGGCGGTGTTCATACCCTATCTTATACAGATTACCCCCACCGTCTAATTGCAATGTCGCTACTTTTGATACTGGGAACCATACGACTAAAGTGCCTCACCAATATCATTCGATATTTGTCGCATTCTCCTTAACAGCCTAGTAACAGCGGCAGCAAATATATCTCAAATCACTTGCATACGCTCGCACGCGTATGATTTTCCTCATCACCGAAGGCTTCTAAATTAGATGAAAAAATATGACAATCGTCGGCGAAATTCGATAATTCATTACGTGACAGGGTCTTACATTTACGTGACCATCGATAAATATTTTCACGGATCTTGCATTTGTAAACTAATCGTGTGCGGCTATCTTTTTCGTTAGTCGTATTCATAACATTGCTGCAGTATATGCAACGAGAAAGAGAGAAAGAGTGTATTAAACTAATATATATAAAAGCGTGTTGCTTTGAAAAATTTCTAGTTAATTATCTGATTTACTGCGGCTGCTACGACTCTAGCAGCACAATCGTGGTCAGGGTGGTTAAACGCTCATTAATAGAGAAAATTGATAGAGTTTATGTTGAAGCATAAGCCGTCGTTGAGTTCGCGATAGGTTAGAAGAAATTTACAGATAATACTATGGGATTTTCCGATGCAAGTGGTTTTTCGTAAGATTTGCGGTATGCTGTGCGAGTATCATCAGCGCGATTTAGTTGACGCGCATAATATTGCACTTTTTGATAATCAAAGAATGATTGATTCGATGGTGCGTGTTATTCGTCGACGCGAGAGGCTGAATGAGTCTGATATGCTATTTACTTTTATTTTATTTCCTTCATTTCACGAGATTTTGATATAATTTGACGATATGAAGAAGAAGGAATGGGATGCGACACCTATGATATCAATGAGGAGGGTAGAACCGATTCAAAGGATCATAGCAGGGATAACCATGGTGGAAGCGATGCAGGGAATCGTTGGATAAATTTTACGCAGCTGTTCTGCGGATATAAGCCAACAGTCTTTTCATGGTCGGTCGTACGGAAGTACAAGATGCAGCCGTCGCAGGTCCGTCGCGACAGTACAGTTCAAGCGACGATATCAACAGCAATACAAACGACGAAGGAAAAGAACGGGTGGAGGAGGAAGAGGTAGAGGAAGACGTGGATAGTGAGGAAAGTGGCGAGAAGAAGAACGAGGAGAGTGAGCATAATGACGAGAAGGATGAGGAAGACACGATAGATTCAGGCAAGCTTTTAATGACGGAATAACGATCCCAAAAATAAAAAGAAATGGGAGGGATAATGACAGTAAAAATAAAAAATAGAATACGAGTCGAACGCAAACGTTGTTCGCTTTGCACGATTCACTGTGCCGAAATCGCCGACAATGGAGTTAGATTACGAAATGCGTGGATGGTTTCCAGAATCAGTCGAGAGATTCAAGGACTAGAAGCAAATGTAAGTTCGTAATTCATACACAACGCAATTTATATCCACAGTATATATCTAGCAGCAAAAAAAAGAAAAATTCTAATACATTTTTTAATTATACTTACAGGTGGGCAAAACACTGGAGGCAAAAGGACTGTGATACAGGAAGGCGATATTTTACCCCTTAGTGAACACTTCGATATACATAATAAAAATAAGCGATATTTTCCACACTCCTTTTGCCATCTACACGATATTGATCATCTGACTTGGTTCGAGGGCGGTGTACGAGATGCACTCACTCATCTTACAGAATCGTGCAGAGGTCGTGATTATGTGGGTATGATTCTGAGCGTACCAGCTTTCGCACAAGGACTTGTACGGTTATCATTTCGACCAGCGCGTGAAATCATTCCTGACGATATATGGCGATTAATTGTCGCTGTAGTTCAGAACGCGCGTGAATTTCTAATAGACGATGATACCTGTATAATGACGGCGTGTATAGTGCAAGGCATCGAAGGCGCCGGTGAGGGTGCCGTGCTTACGCACGAGGCTATGGCAGAAAAGTCAATTTTACGCATAATCAATAGTGATAATATATGTCTACACCGTTTCCTTGTCAGAGCCGGGCGCATGCTGAACGCGGTCAAATTCGCACAAGCGCTTCACAGACGATGGTGTCAAATTCGGAACGGACTTCGAGGAGGGCAATATACAGCAGCGATAGAGTTCACACGTAATGCGGGGGTAACGACGCCGTCTAGAGAATGCGGGGTGCACGAGATTAAACTTTTTCAGGAGTGCTTGGTTCAGGAGGGTATAGCGATCGTTGTTTATAAATTTCTCACCTTCGCAAAACGCGTTCCGGCATATACGACGGGCCAAAATCCGTACTCTCGGAAATAGGTAAAATTAAACATACGGTATTTATTGTCGATTACGAGCGTTCTCACCCCCACCAGCCAATATCAAATCCCGCTGGTGCGCTAGGTAGTCGGAGATTCTGCACACAGTGTAACTCTAGATATACGCGAGTACGCGAGCATCGCTGTAGCTACCAATGTACTCGGTGTAAACCCACTTATTGCGACGGCAATAGAGACTCTCAACCTGAGCATTGCGCAGATTGTAATCGCTCGTTTTTTGCCGTTTTTTGGCAAGCTCATCACAAGAATAAGGGCTCCGTGGGTATTACGTCTCGTAAATCTGGACGGTACAATGTCTGTAAAGCTTTGAAAATGTGTAAAGACAGTTCGCGTATGATTAAAACCATGGATGAGAAGATGCATGTATGCGGTATATCGTTATTTATTACATGCAGACAAACTCGGCCGACTACTCATGTGTATTTTACAGTACCTCTTAAGAAACCAGAAGCGCCAAAGGAAAAGAGTAAATACAAGCTTTCGACAAGACGATTGATGTGTTTCGCAATGCGTATACATGATATGTCTCGATATCGTAGATAGAGAGATCGATTGTGCTGACTGTGGTAAATGCGAATTCGTGTATTGCTCATAATGCCAGAAGTTTCGATACGCATTTTATTCTGCCGGATCCAATCGAAGTGAAAAAACTACAGCTGCCCTCTCTGATTATCAACGGTACGAAGATCGTCTCGATGAATATTGGCAATGTCATTTTTCTCGATAGCCTAAACTATTTATCCATAGCTTTAGCGTTTTACCTAAGGCCTTCGGTTTTGCGGATGAGGTGGCAAAAGGTAGATTTCTGCATTTATTCTACACATCGGAATAGCGGAGTTACACATGTCCTCTACCTGTTCTGCATTTTTACTCACTCGACACAATGTTCACAGCGAATCGCGAGCGATTTTTGAAGCGATATGCGGAAGAATTGAATCGCATCGATTATAAATTTGATTTTGCGACGGAATTTGTGCAATATTGTCGTACAGATGTTACGGTTTTGAGACGAGCGTGTCTATCTTTTCGCGAGTTACTTATACGTTGCAGAAGTGCGTGCCCTTTTACAGAACCTTGCACGATAGCATCAGCATGTATGAGAATATTTCGAACGCATTTTATACAGAATGATCACATTGCAGTGTCATCACCAGTGGGATACCGCTGGGGCGATAAGTAGTCGCGCAAGGCCGTCGTATGGCCCGTATGGCTCGAACACGAGCGGAACTGCTCTATCGCGCATGTGGGACGGACGAGAGAGTATCGCCCTCCGACTGGCTTACCAGCGGTCTATGGATACTAACGTGAAAGCGGGGGTCCCTCACGTTCTTCAATTCCACAGCTGCTTTTGGCATGGCTGTCCGCGATGTTATCGCGTGAATAGAGATGCACGAATGAAATTCGGCGATACAATGGATGAATCATACGAGTGTACCTTTCTTATTTTTGGTCGAATCAGATCGAAAGGGTACGTTCGAAGCGAGATATGGGAATGCGATTTTGACAGATTACTTAAGAATAACGAGGAAATGTCGTTATACGTGAAAACCACTCCACGATCAAGCAGACGCCTCTTGAACCACGCGGCTCATTCTTTGGTGGTCGAACGGAAAATTTGGTGAGTGTGTACGTTGCCGTGGATGGGGAGCCGATACGATATGTGGATGGGTGTTCGCTGTATCCATGAGTGTGCAAGAATGAAAAATATCCCGTTGGACATCTGAAATTGTACGTGGATGACAAGTGTCGAGAACTCGTAGGACTTGAGAGCAATATAACAAGGGGACCTCCAGGTACGTGCAACACCGATTCGGACCAAATTTTTTTACAGGTAGGTCGCACTCAAGGTTCAATAGGTGCAAGTAATAGGATGCGCTTCTCAGCCGTTTTCGAGATATGAAATATTACAAATTAAATCATATTCAACAAGGGCGCGTAGCGTAGTCCGCAACGTTTCCGCTTCGTACGCGCTGGATCGCCGGATCGAATCTCGGCGCGGACTAAAAATTGTTGTTGTTGTTGTTGTTGTTGTTGTTGTTGTTGTTGTTGTTGTTGTTGTTGTCGTTGTTGTTGTTGTTTCGAAGAAGGAATCCTGATGAGGCAGCAGTCATCGCGGCTCAATACAAAGGTGCCAAGAAGATCCTACAGCGTCAAATTGGCCGCAGCAAGACGGAGCGCTGGAATTCCATTATACAGGACGTGAATAACGACCCGTGGGGATTAGGCTACAGGATAGTGACGCGGAAACTAGAAGCTTTCCCGGAAGGAGAGAGCATGGACCTGAATAGGATGAAAAATATCGTAGATACCCTATTCCCGACTCACCCACCGAGGACCGAGGAGGACCTCGACATCAGGATTGAGGACATTACGTCATTTAATGAGGAGGAGCTGATGGACGCGGTCCAATCACTGCAGAACAGGAAAGCCCCAGGACCCGACGGCGTACCGGCAGAAGTGTTAAAGGCGGTGGCAGGCGCCCGCCCGAAACTGCTGTTCGACATGTACAACTGCTGCCTGAAGAGCGGAATTTTTCCAAAACGCTGGAAGACGCAGCGTCTGGTGTTAATCAGCAAAGGTAAAGGAGACCCTAACTCCCCGTCAGCCTACAGGCCGCTGTGCATGTTGGACACGGCTGGGAAATTGCTGGAGAGGATGATCGAGCCGCGACTACATACAGCGATACGGGAAGCAGGTGACATGTCCGATAGACAATTCGGTTTCAGGAAAGGACGATCCACGGTAGACGCAGTTCAAGAGGTTATGAGGACAGTTAAGGCAACGCGGGAGAGCAACCATTACTCCCGAGAGATCGTGGTATTGGCTACGCTCGACGTGAAGAATGCCTTCAATTCAGCAAGATGGTGCGACATGATGCGGGCGCTAAAGGTACATTTCCAAGTACCAGCGTACCTCCTCGCGATGGTGGACGACTACTTAAAGGACCGATTACTGCTCTACGACACACAAAAAGGACAACAGTCAGAGAAAAGTCATCACCTCAGGCGCAGCCCAGGGGTCGATCCTCGGGCCAGATCTCTGGAACATCTCGTACGATGGAATTCTACGGATGGAAATGCCAGACGACACGTACATGATAGGATACGCCGACGATGTCGCCGCGGTCATCACAGCAAGAGACCCCGAAGCGGCACAAAGGCGTCTTAACCAGGTCATGAGGCGGACGCACCAATGGATGGGGGACCACGGCCTCAGCCTAGCCACGCAGAAAACGGAGATAGTAGTTCTCACTCGGAAGAGGATCCCGAACATACTGCGCATGCGCGTTGGAAACGAAGAAGTGGAAACGAAGGGCGCAGTGAGGTATCTCGGCATCACCCTGGACACCAAACTAACCTTCTGGGAACACATCAGGAAAGCGACAGACGAAGCGGCGACTATGGTAGCAGCGCTGAGCCGTCTCATGGCGAACGTGAGAGGACCACTGACCAGCAAACGCCGGCTTCTAATGTCGGTGACGCACTCGATTCTCCTCTATGGAGCAGAGATCTGGGCAGACGCACTGGAAGCGGAAAGCCGAAGGAAGCGTATAGCCGCGGTACAAAGAAGAGGAGCCCTGAGAGTGGCCTGTGCATACCGAACGGTATCAGGACCGGCGGCCCTGGTCATTGCTGGAGTGATACCCATCGAGCTCCTCGCGAGAGAGAAGAAACGAGTCTACCTACGACGAGCTGAACACGATCGACAACAAATGAAGAAACAGGAGAGGAATCACACCATGGAGCTTTGGCAGGGCATGTGAGACAGTGACGCAAGAAGAAGATGGACAGCCAGACTCATCAAATATCTGGCCCTATAGACAGATCGTAAACATGTGGAAGTGACTTACTACCTGACCCAACTATTGAGCGGGCATGGCTACTTCAGCGCATACCTTCACAAGATCGGGAAAGTGGAAAAACCGCGATGTATCTACGGGGATGCTGAACGCGACGACGCTCATCACACCTTCTTCGAGTGTAATCGATGGAGGGATGAGAGGGAAAGGATGGAGGAGTCACTAGGTCTTATCACCCCAGAGAACATAGTGGCATCGATGCTGATCAGCGCGGGGAAGTGGGATGCGGTGACAAATTTTGCCGAAACAGTTCTACGCCAGAAGAAACAAGAAGAAAACAACAGAGTAATAGCCGAAGCAGACAACAACTAGTTGGACATCGTGAGCATAGTGAACAGTGCAGTGCGAGAAAATAGTGCCGAGTCCAGTGAACGACAGTGAAGTGACACAGTGAAAACAGTTAGGGCATTAGCGTGTCAGTTAATGGAATTGGGCAGAACATCACAGCTTGCGCCGGACCGCGGCCATAAGCAAGCAAGAAAGAGTGAAAGGGCCTGGAAGGCAAAGGAACAGAATGACCCTGACGAAATGCGGAAGCGGTTCCGGGGTCGTTACACAACATCTGGAAAAAGGGTTGGTGGTTTTTAGTGGGTACAAATCCCACACTTTGAGGAGTACGGTCCCTCTTCTCTGTCTTTCTGAAGATTTTCCACCACCCCTCGAATTATTATTATTATTATTATTATTATTATTATTATTATTATTATTATTATTATTATTATTATTATTATTATTATTATTATTATTATTATTATTATTATTATTATTATTATTATTATTATTATTATTAAATCATTTCTACGGGAACTATGTACTATGCGATTATATTAATATCTCCGTTGTTGTGTCGCGGCATATTCAAGTCAAGACAGGATGCGAGGTAGACGCCGATGCAGCATGAGACGACTCGCTAGGTAATCTACGATTGGCTAACGCTAAAACTGCCAACTAAGGGATTTTAGCAAACGCAGTTGCTAACTGCTTTACTAAAATCAGTATTAAATTACACTCAACAGAGAACGGTTGGTTCCTCGTCAAATACTTGAAACAACATATTATTGTACATTCTTACATTGACATTTAAATAGAGAACGGAAAGTTACCATTGCCTATAATAAATACTTCCTTTTATATAAATTCGCGTTTTCATCTATTACTGGAGATCCATCTCCTAATCGGCAAACGATCCCAAAAATAATAACTTTTTAATATTATACCGAATACCGAATAATCCAATTACGCGGTACCGACATAACACCGTAAAGAAATGAATAATAACTAAATAAAAAAATACCTGAATAAACTATAAAAAGAGGTACACAGTTCGTCATTCCGGGGTTTCCCCTATATTATTTCAAGAAGTTTTGACCCATTTCGTCTGTGGATCCTGTTTTGACCTGCAAAATTCGTTGGGGCCTGTTCTGACCTACCGAGGACAGTGCATGCGAACAAAAGATTTGGAATGGAGGAAACGGGGTCCCATGAGCCATGTAAGCCGCATTCGGTTGTTAGCTCTCGAGGTAGAAGCATCGTTATTTTCGTCAAATGTCCGACTCTATAGATAAAAGTGGAGTGCCCAGTCCTTCGACGGCCGAAGAAAGTGTAGCTGATGGCCTACATATTGAAGGCCATCAATGGGTCCAAGATATTGAAGAATCGAAAGTGCAATTAAAAACTGCATTAACCCTTTTGCTACTACGGGCCACTATAGTGGCCTTTCACAAGATGCCACTGAGGTACTACGGGCCACTATAGTGGCTCTCCGCAAGATGCCACTGAGGTACTACGGGCCATTATAGTGGCTCTCTGCAAGATGCCACTGAGCTATTGCGGCCAACCGTTTTGCATAAGTTTCTGACTCTGGGCATGCACTGTTAGTGTTTTTTTTTTGCATCATTTGTTGCTGACAACCGAAGTAACAAACTGCTTAGCAACCGATATACCTCGACAATCAGTCTCCATTCAGTAGCTGTTCGATCGTTCGTAGCGAATAAAGTCAGTGCTTACTGCAAAAAGATAATTCACCTTCAGATACATAATATAAAAATAGATATAATAATAAAAATTATATAAAACAGGTATGCCTTATCGTTTTTCAATTTTTAATAAATTTCATTTAGATTAATTATTATTTCTGAATAGATTTTATCTCGCCCGTACAATGACGACAAATAACAGAAGAAGACTTATTGACGAAAGCAACAATTATTCGGATCTGTCAGAAGGTGACGAGATAAATTCAAATTTGGCAAGAGAGAAACCTCATAGAAATAGTAAAAGATTTCGAGAAATAAGATCCATCACACCCGAATACGAAGAAGACTGTTCATCTAAATCTGAAAAAGATCTTACAGACATTAGATGGGCTAGCGACTTATTTCAACCGACTTTCCATAAATTCAATTCCCAGCATTCCGGAATAAAGGCGTCAATTAGGTATTCGGCATCGATTTTAGATTATTTTTAATTGTTCTGCTCTGAAAATTTTATAAGTTTCATCGTCGGCACGACAAACAGTTACTGCAGTAGCCTTGATAAGAATCATAATACAATAAATTCTCAAAATACTTCTCTCCCAGAGATGTATTGCTTTCTTGCCCTCAAATTTTTGATGTCGCGAAATAAAAAACTAAAATATTCTGAATACTGGTCTAACGACAAACTTCTGAGGAGCAACATTTTTGGAGAGGTGATGAGTAGAGATCGGTTTTTATATTTGCTGAAAATTTTACATTTTAATACGAACATTGTGACTGCAGATGTCGATAAATTATATAAAATAAGGGAAATTTGTGATAAGCTGCGACAACGTTTTCAGGAGGCATTTTATCCTTTTCAAAATTTATGTATTGACGAAAGCTTACTCCTGTACAAAGAAAGGTTATCATTTAAGCAATATATACCCTCTATCAGAAACAGATTTGGAATAAAATCATTTGTTTTATGCGATACCAAATCTGGATTTGTGCAGGATTTCATTATTTAAAGGGTGGTTAAATTTTAAGGGCCGATGTTGATTTTGAATAAAACACAAATTATTTAGGAAATTATTGTCAATTCTTTTTATTATGATAATATGGTATGGTTCAATTATGTATGGAACAAAATATCGGCCAAATGGCCGCCGCGACCTCGGCGGCACACCTCCATCCGATGGTCCAAATTTTCGATGACGCTTAAGCATAATTGAGGTTCTATGCCGTTAATGTGCCGAATTATCTCATCCTTTAGCTCTTGAATTGTTGCTGGCTTATCGACGTACACCTTTTCTTTCAAATAACCCCAAAGAAAGAAGTCCAACGGTGTCAAACCACATGATCTTGGCGGCCAATTGACATCGCCACCACGTGAGATAACACGGCCATTGAATTTGTCGCGCAAAAGAGCCATTGTTTCGTTAGCTGTGTGGCAAGTGGCACCGTCCTGTTGAAACCACATATCGCCCACATCCATATCTTCTAATTCGGGCCATAAAAAGTTCGTTATCATCTCACGATAGCGAATACCATTCACAGTAACTGCCTGACCGGCCTCGTTTTGGAAAAAATACGGCCCGATGATTCCGCCAGCCCATAAACCGCACCAAACAGTTACTCTTTGTGGGTGCATTGGTTTTTCGACAATCACTCTTGGATTATGATTCGCCCAAATGCGGCAATTCTGCTTATTGACGAATCCACTGAAGTGAAAATGTGCCTCATCACTGAAGATGATTTTCTTCGAAAATTGTTCATCCACTGTTGCCATTTCTTGCCACCATTCTGACCATTGACGACGTTTGGAATGGTCAAGAGGCTTTAGTTCTTGAGTCAATTGCACCTTATAAGCGTGTAAATGCAAGTCTTTATGCATAATGTTCATCAACGACGAGCGTGAGAGGTGCAATTGTTGTGCACGACGACGAGTTGAGGTGGACGGCTCTTCAGCCACACTATCGCGAACAGCAGCAATATTTTCTGCAGTACGAGCTGTACGAGCATGCACTGGTGTTTTAATATCTCCTCTATTTTTCCGATTGTACGCACATTTGGACGATTAAATTGACCGAAAAAATTACGAAGTGCACGATATGCATTTTGATTTGAACGCCCATTTTCATAATAAGCCTGAATAACTTTAACGCGTTGCTCGATTGTGTATCTTTCCATGGTTCAAATTGAGTTAGTCTGAAATTGAGAAATGTCAAATGAAATGCAGAAAAAAACTTGACGTTTAGGTGTGGTTCACATTCAACATCGGCCCTTACAATTTAACCACCCTTTAATATGTTATATTGTTTTATTATATTATATTATATTGCATAATGTTACTTCCTCTCATACTATAAATTAAAGAGCGCATACTAAGACGTTATAAATACCCTGGAATACTTTTTATTTATCAATACCCTTTGGAAAAAAATTTTTCGTCCGAAAACATTCAAGCAGCTTGGGTTCTCCGCTGCGGTACTCTTGCTGACGATCGGCGTCGCGTAGCGCGCAGTGATGTCGCGGCGCTCCGTTCAGCAGAAGTACCGCGGCGGAGAACCCGCCCGTAGCGAAAAGGTTAGTATATTGCGAACAACTTCTTGTGGAGAATAATCACATCGCGACGGAACCATCTATAGTAATTAAGAAGGCACACATAGAAATTGGCGAAAAAATGTATCGCAGTATAATGGAAACGCTAACGATAAACAAACTTGTGATGAAAGATGAACTGATAATGTTCGGAGAAGTTGCAGAACAAGCCGTATGGGATGAGGTCGAAGAATCCGCATCGCAATCAGACAACGACGACGATTACGAGCCACAAGAAACAAAGATGAAAGACGAAAAGGAGTTCATTCCCCTGGTTTATAGAATAAAGGTGGTGGATTTGGCCAAAATGCATCCGAAGTAGAGTTTATAAAATCTCACAAAAAAGGAGCCTCAAGAATATGGACCAGTTGAAAATATGGGATAAACATTTCAGAAGTGGTGGAACCATTGTAGACAAATATAATACAATTGATTCGTGGACATACGATCGTTTCGCAGAAGCTTGACAATCCAGCCAGCAGTCACAACGAGGAACTTGCAGATATGGGCTCCAGCTGCTGCAAGCCAATTTCCTGATTTAGAATTCAAAGCTTCCGATGTCTGGGTACACCGCTTCAAAGTAAAACATAGGATTCGACAAAGAAAAATCACGAAATTTGTATCCGAGCGAGAAATTATGACAATGGAAGAAACTCTCGCTGCGGCCGAAAAATTCAGAATCCAGACACGAGCGCTAATTCCGAATTATGACAAGGATTTCGCAATAAACACTGATCAAACAGGTATTTAAAAAATAATTGTATTACATGACCAACAAAAATTTTCACGTACATAATTAATTATTCCACTTATTTTATCCAGGGTGCCAATACCAATCAACATATAACAGAACCCTTGCCCCGCGTAGGTCAAAAGTGGTTCTTTTAAAATGTAAGGATATAAATAAGGTGACCCATTCATACACGGCACGGTATGCTATAAGCCTATCGGGTAAATTACTTCCGACCGTCTACGTTTACTTGCAAGAGACCGCCGGCAAATTTGGACCAGTGGTCCAAAAATCTATAGATAAATATGCGGAAAAATATACGAATGTCGTCATCACATCTTCCAAGTCCGGCAAACTGAATACAGCACTATACAGAGATTTTTTGACTGATGTTATGATGACATACGTAAAGAAGGAGAAATTCCTGTTGCTCACTGATTCCTGGGGCGGCCAAACGAATCCATTACTATATGACGAGATTTTTACCGATGAGGAGGGTTTACCAAAGTGCACTGTAAAGGTCATTCCACCAAAGTGCACTCCGTTAGTGCAACCGTGCGAAGTATATTTCTACCGCTAAGTTAAAAATTTTATCAAGAGACTTCCGAATTGTTCTTATATTATCGAACAGGATAGGGAAATTAATTCTAGGGAAGACTGTATCAAAATTCAATCTATTGTTCACTACCAACTGTCTTCTTCGATATTTTGCGACATGTAACAATACGCTGAGTTCGCTGCCAAATCATATGACGACAGAAGATCTTTCCTAAACGTTAACGAGGTTTGCTTCGCGATTGACGTCTTGAAAAATCCTTGCGGATGTGGAAATTCGGCATTTATTACGTGCTCCTGATGCCGACATAATTATTGTTTTCCATGTTTTTATGATCAGTACCACCCTAGTTCTTGTAGTTGTGATAACTAATGAAAAGTTAATAAAAAGATTGGTTATTCTTTTAAACTCGTGTATTCATTTGTCACAATTCTTTCCCTACCTTTGAGCCAAAAAATAAATAAATAAAAAAAGCTGCTCGTTTTTCCTTATAATACCAAAATGATCCACAATAAAAAATATTTATTCATTTCTTTACGGAAATATTAATATTATCGCATAGTAGTTGCCGTAGAAATGATTAAATAATAATAATAATATATTATTTTTTTCAAAGTCTGCGCCGGGATTTGAACCGGCGATCCAGCGCTTACGAAGCGGAGACATTGCCGACTACGCTACGCGCTCTTGTTGAAAATGATTTAACGCAAAGAGTATATAGAGAGTATATGGACGCTCGGAAATTTTTAATATTTTATATCTCGAAAACGGCTGAAAAGCGCATCCTATTATTGCACCTATTGCACCCCAGGGTGCGACCTACCTGTAAAAAAAATTGGGTCCGAATCGGTGTTCCACGTACCTGGAGGTCCCCTTGTAAGAGCCGTCGAGGGTCTCGTGAAGTGTGTCGTAGTAGCATCGCGCGATTTGTACCTGTCCGTACTGCCTGTTTGTATGCATGGGAAACTACTATTCCCCCTGCGTAAGACACGCTGTACAGACATGGACACATCCGTGGATTGCACACCCGACGACGCAGCTGAGACCGTTTGATGGCACGCAGGTCGTGAACGAGCTGAGAAAAGCCGTCTCGCTCGATACTCTACAACGATGACTCTACAACATGACAAGGCGGTCATTTTGCCGAGTACATCGACACATTCCTAAAAATAAAACATTAGGGAAACAGACCGACAGCAGAGTGTAACGATCACGAGAAAACAATAGAGCGTTTTATTGCGTTTTACAAGGAGTTTGAGGATATACCATCTCGAGTAAAATGCTCTGCGGTCAGATTCCGATATACAATCGCTCGCAAAATTGGCGCTTAATTCATTCTGGGGAAAGTTTGGTCAATGCGAGGATCTCACGAAAACCGTTATCGCTTTCACGCGCTCGTAGCTAATGATCTTTTAAAGAGTGCGGAGACTGAGGTGACAGGTATGCTATCAGTAACTACAAATCATGTATGTGGACTATGTAAGCAATCGCGATGCTATCCAACCATTCCCGACATCAATCGCCAAGATTGCAGCATATACGACGGCACAGGCTTGCCTAAATGAGGGGTCGGGTGCCGAATATTGTACCCCGATACGGACTCCTGTATTGACGTGAAACGCACGGGTATCAACGAGTATGAGCCGCCGATCGATCAATTTCTCAGAGACCTTACGGATGAATTAAACGAATACGGGCCAAGTAGTTCCATAAGTTCGTTCGTTTCGGGAGGACCAACATTTTACGCGTACCTTGTTCGTAAACCCGATGGCACAACTATCGAAAAATGTAAAGTAAAGGATATTACATTAAACTTTGTGAATAACCGTCGTGTAGATTATGACGCTCCTTCGTGACAAGAACTAGGAACGTACCCATTATTTTAACATTCGATGTTATTCGACGCGCGGAATTTCATCAGGCAGTAACGCGTAAAGAAATGGAATCATGCGAGCCTGTTAAAACAAAGCGAAAGCGGCAGGAGAAGTACTCTACAATACCGCATGGCTATTGTGAAATAAGTGAATTAAAGTAATCGAAAAAAGTATCATATATTGGGTCTGGGAAAAAGTTCGTGGCATTTTTCCCGATAGATGGCATCAATTGCAAATAAGTCAGGAAACACAGATCGCAGCGACACCACTAAACGCTCGTTGGAAAGGTCACACTTCGAGCGTTACTTTGAGCGTATAAACATAGAAATTGGTGCAGTGGTTGGAAAGTTGTTTGCGTTTGAAAATGGAGAAAAGTAATGAAAAATTGCGCTATATTTTGCAATATTATTACGACAAAGGGAAGAAAGCTGCGCAGGCTTGCGAAAAAATTTGTGCTGTGTACGGTGAAGGTACTTTATCAAAATCTGCTGCGCGGAAATGGTTCCCTCGCTTTCTTTCTGGTAATTTTTATGTGAAAGATGAGGCACGCTCTGGTCGTCACTGAAAAAGCTGATGAAATTCTCGAAAAAGTCCAGCAAGATAAGCATATCAGCAGTGTCGATATTGGTATGGAGCTAGGCATTGACCACAAAACTGTTTTGAACAATTTACACAAAGCTGGCTACAAAAAGAAGCTCAATGTATGGGTTTCTCATGAGTTGAGCGCGAAAAACATAACAGACCGAATTAACATCTGCGATGCGCTGCTGAAACGCAATGAAATCGAGCCATTTCTGGAACGCGTCATAACCGGTGATGAAAAACGGATCACGTACGACAATCGAAAGCGTCAAAGATCGTGAACAAGGGATGGTGAGCCGTCACAAGCGCTCGCGAAGCCAGGATTGACAGCGAAAAAGGTGGTGCTGTGTGAGTGGTGGGACTGGAAGGAAATCGTCCACCATGATTTACTTCTGGTTGGTCAGACGATTGATTCTCAACTCTATTGTGGACAACTAGAGAGATTACGCCAGGCAATTGAAAAAAAAACGGCCCAAATTGATTAATAGGAAAGGTGTTGTCTTTCATCATGACAACACCCGACCACGCACTTCTTTGATGACCCGTAAAAAATTGCGAGAGCTTGGTTGGGAAGTTTTGATGCATCCACCGTATAGTCCAGACATAGCACCTCTAACTATCACTTATTCCGATCTTTGCAGAACTCTCTCAATGGAATTAAGCTGCTTTCAAAAGAAGCCTGTGAAAACCACTTGATTTAGTTTTTCAACCAGAAACCACAAAAGTTCTTCACCGATAGCATCACGTCTCTACCCGAAAAATGGCGAAACATTGTTGATAATAATGGAGCATATTTGGTTTAAATAAATTCATTTTTACACTATAAGAAAACCAGTTGAATTTTACTAAAGAAACGCCACGAACTTTTTCCCAGACTTATCTGGCATAAATGATCGCCTTATGTTCTTTCTTTAAATTATCGGTTGAAAGCAGTGTCTCGTACGTGACCTTCCATGGTCTCAGTCATTTGTTTGTGTATGCGTGGTATTTGCATGGCACCGGCCTATCACGCGCTAGTTAATGTACGAAAAAAATTATTTGATTTTATTCTGAAGAAGCTTTTGTCTGTATCATAGGTCGAGTTATGTTGGTGTGTTGCATGAGAGAGTGAGAACAGGACTGAGTGTCGTGATTTTTACTGCTGAAATAACCAAGTCAATTATATTAATTGTAAAAAACCCAGAGATATTATACGGGGGATTCCACTCTTCTTTTTTTGTGTGTAATATTTTGCAGATCAAGGAGTCGCCTTGATTGAATAAATAATTTGATACTTTAACATATTTGTAAGTCCCGTGTTTGTTGTGTACATTGAAATTATTTATCGAAACCTCGAAAAGCCCGCGCCCCAACTTCATCTTAAATAGTTGCAGATAGCCTGGGCTGAGTTTCGTCTCAACCATCGTTATTTTCCTCTTAACGCGTAAGCGCCTGACGGCTAGCTCGTAAGAGCAAACGAAAACGGAGGAACAATAACTGAGACAGGTTACAGGTGATGTGTGATAAGTTAGAGGCCGAATTTACGTTATATTATATATGGTGTGACGGGGTATTTTTGCAACCCGTCACAAAGTCGGACAGAGCGGGGCTAACCAGGGTTCACCTGCTCGTACGGCCGAGAGTCTCCCCGAGGCGATCCAACAGGGCCAAAATATGATAGCGTGCAAAACGAAATATTCACCTCGCGTTTCTTTTATTGTTTTTTTTTATATATAATCCTCCCGAGCGGCGACTGCCCGAGCACGGAATTGCCCTCATCGACAGGGAAATCAGCCACGGAAGTTTGAAGGACACTGATGTATCGACGAGAGGAGAGATCCCAAGTCCCCGTCGTCGTCATGCGAGTCGGCTGTAGCCCCGTCCATGATGTCAGCGCTCTATTCAAGAGAATTACGCTGAGACCATCCCCGCAGCATCTCATGGGGAACGGAAGATGCAACGATCTCGGGCGGCTTTTGAATTTTCTCTGCGCTGCGAAGTCTTTGTTTCTCTCATTTCGTTCACTTCAGGCTGCTGCTACGTACGAGCCATCGAAGCTCTCGCTAGAGCCGTTGCTAGCTCGGATATTAACCCCAGTCGCAAGTACCGTTACCATACTTTAAATTTTATTAGTGGCTACGATTTGGGTGGAGGGAGTTTATCGGCTCAAACAATGAGAGCCGACGTATAATCGAGGTAGGGATGTTCGATTCCGATTCGATTCTTAAAAAGATCGATTCTTTTGATTAAAAAATCGATCTTTTGAATCGATTTTCTGTTACTCGATTTTTTTATGAATCGATTCTCAACCCCAAGAATCGACAACCGATTTTCCGGTTTTTCTATTTCTCTGTTTTATTCTGTGTTCTGTTCTGTTACCGTAATTTCTACAGATCGAGAGACTATAGTGGTGGGGATGGTCTCCTTATTGGTTCACCGGTTATTTCGCATCATCGCCACGAGAGACGTGGTGATAGGGTGATTCAGGCTATGGGAGTGAGAGTGCGATGAGCGATGGAAACTTTCCACGTTCAGTCATGCCAGTTGGGGGAATTTTTCCCCACATTAAGGTCGTTGGGTACCCTCTCCACTGGGTCTGCTTTATCGCCCGCTGCGCGCACACCCGGCTCGCCGACCAATTAAAAGTCAGGCAGCGCGACGTCTCTCCTACGCCAATAAGAAAATACCCCTACCTACTGTTTCCACTCTCCAGAACTTTCCAATTTCCCTGTTTCATTGTACTTGCGGACTTGTTCTTTTATATGATCGTTGACACGTTGATAGACAGATTCCTAGTATTACTACATTTTCACGTCTAGACGCTTACACGATTTACAAATTACAATTCACATTGTATACTAACGAACTCAGTCTCATTGTGATATTCCACTTCTACTTCACTAAAGATCACATATTAAAACAGAATTGGTAAGTATAAAATTATAAATATTCATTGCACAAATATTTTCGTTTGATCAGTATTGCGAGGCTTTCACATTGTATGACAGCATTTTGTGTCATGCATTGGCATTGAATATATTCTATTTTTCCACAGCGTTTTTGCGACTAGCCGTGCTCGTCCAATATTATAATTTGAATGTTACTGCCTACTGGTGATGGACTTGTGTTGAATGGAATGAAAAACATTTAACTAGTGGATACATTTGCTCATGTCGCTTATTTCGTGCATGCCTGAATTAATCTTTTTTAACACACAACCTTCCCAGTAATAAAACCGTGCCGTGACAGATGATGGCGGAACGCCGTCGCGTACGTCCGCGCCAGGACGACATTGTAACGGCACGACTTTTTAACAGCACAACGTGCCACTACCTTATCCGTACGGTTACAGCAAGTCGTGAGGTCCTACAACGTGCTGATACCGTGCAGACACAGTGTTGGCACACTGTACTGTCAAAACGTCGTGATGGCACGGAAGCAGTCATCTGCGGACGTTCATGACTCCACTGTGTACCGTGATGCCGTGCCATCACTGTCCCTATGCCATCACATTTCTGTCTGGGTTACTAAACGTGGTTTGTTTGTAACCCCCTTTTGAACTGTTTTATTCATGTTTTTTTATTCCCATTATTCTACATAAAGCGGGTGGTCTGTTTAATTTTGTACGACTTTTATTTATAAGTATGAAGAAATACAAACTTTGTGTTTCAGTGCCTAAAGTAAAACAATCTCTCGTTTGGAGATTTTTCATAAGATCTACGGATGGTGCTACACGCAAAATTTGTAACCGGGAAGTGAAGTCAGGTGGCAAAGGCGGTGGTACAACCAATTTAAAAAATCACTTAAAGCCAAATCATCCGGAGAATAAAGAAGTCAAGGGAGCTCTAGCAGAAAGTGACGACGGAAAGGCAGTAGCATCATTGGCATCTGCTTCTACATCCATGGTCATGGACCAGTTGGAATAGAATTCAACGACTCTTGCTTCTTCACCAGCACCTTCTTTATCCGAATTAGAAAGTGAATTCTGTTATTCGGATAGATCTGATACATCATCAGTTCTGCAGCCGAGGATTGATAGTGCTTTTAAGCAGATCAAATCATTTGAAAGTAATACATAATGTATATGTTATAAGTAATCAATGAAAAATGTATTCTTCAAAGGCGTTAGATGAGGGCGTAATACGAATCGGAAGGCTCGATTTTATGACAAAAGAATTAAAATTCGACATTTTTTTACTGAATAGCCAGATTTAAAGTAGTTACTGTGACACACAAGGCCCCGAGTGCAAAGGGTTCATTAATGCACTAAGCTTTGTATTATTGTGCCCTTATTTTTCACTTGGAATTAAGTAACAATCAAGTAACGGTGTTTACTTAATTATAATTATAATTAGACGGATCTTGTTCCGTCAATTGCAATAAATTGTAACTGAAAAGAGTATATCTAGATAGTAAAAAATATCGAGTTTTTACATATATTCAGAAAAATAGAAAAATTAAATTTTAAGGTTAAGGTCTTTATCCAACATTCTCAAGATTTATATAGATTTATCATCTATGTTCGGTCAGTAGGATGATATTTTGCAAAACATAACTCAGGGTGCGAGATGCGTCATCGCGATTCTAAGCGCGGGAGCGGGAAGCCTAATTCAAATTCCTCATTTGCAAATCAATATAGATATCGGGTCTAATTGCTCGAAACAATTGAGTTAAAATCGATTAAGCAACCAGATTCGACAATTCTTTAATAAAGAAACTGTAAAAAAAGAATTGTCGAACCTGATTGCTCAATCAATTATTGCTTTAACAAAGAAACTGTAAAAAAAAGAATTGTCGAATTTGGTTGCTTAATCAATTTTAACTTAATTGTTTTGAGCAATTAGACCCGATATCTATATTGATTTGCAAATGCGGAATTGAATTAGGCTTCCCGTTCCCGCGCTTAGAATCGCACCCTGAGTTGTGTTTCGCAAAATGTTTATCCTACTGACCGAACATAGATGCTATATCTATATAAATGTTAAAATTTACACGGTCGCTTGCCTAAGAATTACTATGGTCAACATTCTTAAGAAAAACAAAACTCGGACTTTATCGCACCTGTGCACAATAATGCATAATATTTATGCCATTCTCGTCATGAGTGCAACGGATAACTTACCTCTTCAGATAGTGGTCAATAAAGGTTTCAAAAACTTGATGAAAACTATTGTACCTCTTTATTCTGTTCCCGGAAGAAAGTCGATCACAAAACAAATGGAGGAAAAATATAAGTACCTTTCTATGTGTGAAAAACGGAAATTGGAAAAAATAGATCATTTCTCAGTAACAGCGGATATCTGGACCGATGTTCTCAATACGATTGGTGTGACAGAACTAACAGAGCGACACGTTTCGACAGTCATCGGAAAATGGATGAAGAATATTTTGGAGAATTGGCATATCGCTGATGAAAAAATAGTCGTTTTTGTAACTGACAATGGATCGAATATGAAGAAAGCAGTAAAAGACACCTTCGGACCGGCCAGACATATTTCATGCATTGCACATTCAATTAATTTGATCGCTGAGGATACAATAAAGTTTCCAGATGTGATTTCATTGTGCGTCAAAGTAAAAAGAATTGTCACCTATTTCAAATAGTCGTCTACGGTTGCTGATGCTTTGCGGAAGGTCACTCACCTCAAGTTATTTCAAAGCATTGATAGACGTTGGAACTCATCCTTCTACATGTTACAACGATTAATTTTACTTTCACAAGAAGTTGGATCGATGTTATTAAATATCCCGGATTCACCCGCGATGATGACTGCATCCGAACTATAGTTGGCAAACGAAATAATGGAGGTACTGCAACCACTTGAAAAAGTTACAAAGGATTTATGTGGAGAACAATTTGTCACGGCCAGCAAAATAATTCCACTAATCAATTGCTTGAAAAATAAAAATGAAAAACTTCGCTAGAAACTGAAAACGCCAACTGCGCTTTCTTTAACCCTTTGCACTCCGTTGTCGCCGTATTTGCGACATTAAAGCCTCTATGCCCTACTAGGCTGGAGTGCAAAGGGTTAATTAACAGTCTTCAACAGTCGATTTCGTCGAGATTTGGGTAAATAGAGAGTAATTCTATCATGGCAATCTCAACAATCCTAGATCCTAGGTTGAAAAAATTACATTTTAATCACCCTTTACCATGTTCAAATGCAATCGGCCGTATTTCTAAATTCATAAGAGAAATTGATCATACGAATACGAATTCATCTACTGATGCAGTTGCCGAAAGTGACATGGACATTTCTGAAACAGCTGATGACCTATGGCCCTATCACGATGACCTTAAAATCAAAACAATAAATGCTACGCAACAGCACCAAAATGAAATTCCAACTGATCTCAAACACTACTTGGATCAACCATTGATTAATCGTAAAGATAACCCAATGTTCTATTGGTTAAAACAATACGGATCAATATATCCCACTCTAAGATCGCCAAAAAACACTTGATAATCGTTGCTACATCCGTGCCGTCGGAACGACTGTTTTCAAGGGCCGGAAATATTTTAACGGATCACAGAAGCCGCCTTTCACCTGACCATCTACAACAGCTACTGTTCCTGAATTCGTTGTCTATAAAAAACTAGCAATTGAAAAAATATTAATTATTTTATATACTTTTTTAATGAATATTTTCGAAAATAAAAATTACTACAAAATTTTACGGCTTAATATTTCATTACGTGTATTTTTATTATGTATAAATACTTTTTAACGATTTTTGAATCGATCCTTTCATTACAATTTTTAAGGAGAATCGATTCTCGTCATTCAATTCAGAATCGATTCGAGAATCGATTTTTTTTAGAGAATCGAACATCCCTAAATCGAGGACACTTGCGCCGTATTTTATACAACGAGGACGTGTATACTGGGTCCGCTGCCGTGTCTGATCGACAAGTCGTGCCGGAAATCTAACGTCTTTTATTATAGCGGTCAAACAGCTACCGCCCGGTATTACGAATTTGCCCTTACTCGCTTCTCAAGAATCAAAGGATCACTGAAGGGGTTCCATCTCTTTATTCTTGTTAAAGATTTATTTATTGTAAATCCGAGCGCGTGAGTAGTTCTTGTGTTGACGTTGCGTGTTATCGACTTTACAAAGTTGATCGTATTTATTTAATTTACCGTGTCAACGCTATTTATCTTATTTATTTTATTGATCGTCATTATTTTATTTCTTGCTGTTATTTTATTTATCCTATTTATTTTATTTCCTGCCCTTATTTTATGTATCTTATTTATTTTATTTCTCGCCGTTATTTTATTTATCTTACTTAATTTCTTTATCGTAATCCGTTTAATCATTGTATTTATGCCATTATTTCTTGTTAGCTCGTTTATCGTGTGTAATCTAATAAACTTCGGTTAAATATTATCACCAGTTCGAGAGCTTTTGTGAAATAGTGTAAGGAAAATTGAAACAACGGGAATCTAGCACGTTACCATATGTCGCTTTCCGACCGTGCTTCCGAGAGTACCACTTTAGCTCCCAGCTGATCTTGTTGTTACATCTACGGCAATAAATTGTTTATTATATTTTTGACTGCAGCAAAACCGAGCTGGCTCCGTGTATTCCGTGTATTCTGCGTGTGAATTAAATTTGTCGCGGGAAATAATTTATTTCTCGAGACTGGCGCCCAGCACGCGGGAGCACGGGCTTTTGTAACCATCCGCAGGAGCTGGAAGCGGTGGAGTTGGAAAAATTGGTTACAATGGATATGTGCATATATATATATATATACCTGGCATGTTCTAGTGACATGACAGCGGGACCTATAGGGCATATAATATGAGAGACTAGGGCATCCTACGGCAAATCTATCGCACAAGTCGAGTGAGTAAAAATCTCTATAACTAATTATTGGCCTTCTATTTTTATTTTGGCGTGCATCTTATCAGTAAAGGGCACGAGATTTCGATAACACTAACAAGGAAGGATAGTTTGGTGTCCCCCTCCGATTTTGATGAAACTCACATATGTTGTAGAGCATCGAAAACTAAAACACACGTATTTTTTTTTTATCGGCGGAAAAACATTTCTAAGGGGTGAAATCGCCCTTCAAAGTTAGGCATGTCGAGGGATGATTATGCAGTTTCACCCAGAAAGCGTCAACCGCTTTTAATGAAACAAAAACCAAAATACTCCTCATTGAAAAAAATAAAAATTCCACGTGAAGTTGAAGGAAAAAATTCATTTACAGGGGTGAAAAGGCATAATCACCCCTAACTTTGAAGGGCGATTTCACCCTTTAGAAATGTTTTTCCGCCGATAAAAAAAATACGTGTCTTTTAGTTTTCGATGCTCTACAACATACGTGAGTTTCATCAAAATCGGAGGGGGACACCAAACTATGCTTCCTTGTAAGCCTTTCGCCCTGCCAACGCCACCTCACAAGTCTTTATGGACGGTGGCAAGCGAGCAGGAAAATCTCCCTTCCCCGCACACCCAAAGTTCTTTGGGAAGAGACTGCTGTGTTACGTCCTGACGTAACGTTGCGTTTATCTTTTTTCATTTCGATTACGTTAAAGTTCTTCTGTTTTAATTTCGCTACAGTAAAAGTAACTTTCCAGATTTTTCTTTTAATTATCGAACTTCTTAAGAGGAGAGAAGAGCGATTTTAGCGACGGAGATCGGAACAGGGTGAAGATGCGGCTCCGACCGTCTCCCGGGAAAATTAATCTTGTAAAGATGGAATTTTTCAGCGCTCCCGGTTAAAAGGCAAACTTTCAAACCATGGGACCTGATCTATGATTGATCTATGATTCAGCGCAGCCTTACCCTCAATCCTAGACCAGGGGTTCGGCTAGTCGCCGTCGGGACGTTGTTGGTCATAAGGGAGCGGTTGGAGGGAACGCTATCACGTGACCAAGCGACCGCACCCTTTCTTCTCGCTCTTGCCTGAAATCTTCTCTCTCTCTCTCTCTCTTTACAAAGATGATGAAATCACGAACAACTATTAACTAAGCGAAACAATTAACAAAAGTGGAGGAACTGTTGATTTAAACGAAAGAGTTATGACTACTAAAATGTTCACACGAATACTGTAGGTAAAATATCAGCAGCAAAAAGAACAATTATGCTTCCATATGGAAACTACCCAGGACTGTCACTCGAGAACGAGTACAACCCACATTGAATTAATGAGCTTACCAGGTATAGTCGGGTTTAGAAGAAAGATCAGTATATCAGGATTAATTGACTTATTCTCTTGAGATTATATTAATAAGTCTCTCGTAAAATATTGGAATTTATAGTAAAAATACCATCATATATATTGTAACGGGGCAGAATAGTTAGGCTGCGTCCCTTTCGCTCAACGGATGCCTACACGATCCCGCAGGGTTGTAGGGGGTGATTTTTAGGTCTTATTTATTCTTTATTTATATTTTTTTTTCTTGTCTTATTTTTTTTTATATACATAATGCGATTTATACGACCGGAGGGACGATGGGAGAGTACCAAGAAGAGGAGAGCTTCGGGATTCGGCCTTTTATCTGGACCGACATTTCACACCTTTCCCGGTCGGGATGTATCATTATCCCGCTCGACGTACTAAAGGATACGCGGCTTTCTATTCTCAGCCGCCGTCGGCCCACGGACATGTATATATCTCAGGGGATCATCTGCTGGACTACGCAATGCTGGTATTGTCTGTCGCTAATTTATACATCGGCCAGCTGAGGCGCTAGACGCGGTCAGCGTGCGACACCGGATCCCCCAATTAACCGAGTTTAGCGGGTTAAGTGGGGATCATAGTTCACGGGCACGCGTGCCGGCAGGACCTCGGGGCTTTTTCCCGGTGACCGTTGAGCGAACCAGACGTAGCGTACTTTCTATCGGTGTCCCGCTCTATTTTTCGAAGTCCCACAATTATTATCGAGGCAAGGAATAGAGGGTGGTTCCTCAAGCCAGCATCAGAACACTAAACGACCAACTTTCGTAACTCGAGGAAGATCAGGAGGAATCATCCAACATCTTTCGAGGTTCCCCGGATTTCGAGGAACATCGCATCGTCATCGTCCCGGTGAGCTCTCTTCCCTTCTGCGGTCTTTCGCCAATATTTTATTATTTTATCATTTAACTTGTGTATTCGAAATATATTCGTACTTGGTCACCCCTGCGACTCTAGTACACTGCGCGCAGAGTGTAAGTTTGTATCGGGAACTGCGGTAGCAGGTAACCGCGAGATCGTGTAACAGATAAAAGCCGGGGAAAAGTCATTGTATTAATTAATTGTTTCTGTTGTCGGTTAAGCCGTGCGCGCATTAGGCCGTTATCCCGGAGTGCTTTGGAATTGGTGAATTAGTTCGTGTGGGATCTGAACGGAATAGACCGCGTCACGTGTTTTAACGAATTGTGGGTCTTAGATGTACATGATTTTGTTCGAGTTTTCTTTCGTTTAGATTTAGAGGGTCGTGCGCGTGTTCGTACGTCGTCCCGTCGTAAATTGGAGGTTGAAGGGACTGGTACGTTACTGACCGCGTCGCGTCGCCTTCGAATCAATCAGCGTTTCTCGGGTTTACTTTTTGATTCCTAATTTTCTTGATTATTTATCGGTTATAGTTTATTCGTTATATTGTCGTCGTTATATTTTATTTATTATATCTCCTTTGTTATATTTTATTTGTTATACTTTCTTTATTATATTTTATTTATGATATCTCATTTCTTATATTTTATTTATTGTATCTTATTTATTATATTTTATTTATTATATTTTATTTGTTATATCTTATTTAACCAAGAGGTATTGATCGGGATTACTATTCCCATACTGATTATTCGATTGTTATTATTTTCTTTGGTTATCATGGAATTATAGAGCCTTATTTACTCGTTATTGGGTATTTCATGAGCCGTAGGAAATCTCGGTGGTTTGACTCTTACTCGGCATAGATTATTCGAAATTGTAATAGCAAGCCGCGGATCGCTTCGCGTACGTGACCTTCCGACGTCCCGTTGTATGGTTTCTTTGGATGTATTGGGGATTAGCTCGGGATAGGCCGTATCGCGAACGGTGCGTTGAGACTACCGAATATTTGATTTTAGTCGATGAATATTATTAGAAATACGTAGCGAACGAGATAGGCTATGTAGAGGCTACCGAAGTATGAGAGTGAGAGAGAAACGGGATAATTGGCACTGTTGAATCAAAGATTAAGATTACGATACCCAACGACGTTGAGAAAATTGCTGAAAGCCGAGACTAATTTTACGGGACATTTTGGTTAAATTCTAAATTAATGTTTATTGGAGAAATAAAGAAGTTTGTAAGTCCCGTACCTGCTGTTGTTGTTTGAATTATTCATGGTTATTATTTTATTTATTTATTTATTATTTATTTAGCTGACTTCCTTGATTGTTCTCATTTGGTCGTAGTTATTGACATTACGTAGTTATTTTATTGTTTGACTTGTTTCATGAATTTTAAGGAATAATATTAATTAATTGATTTTATTTATATTTTATCTTTGAATAATTAGTGACTTGACAGTCCGAACTACCCACTCTGCCTGGAACAGCTGTAGCTAGCCTGGGTTGAGTCTGCCTTACCATCTCGTTATTTTTCCTTCCGGCGCGTAAGCGCCTGGCGCCCATCTCGTAAGAGAAAATAACAAGAAAGGGAAAATAGCTTGGGCCAGCTATAGGTAACGTGGTGCGTTGAGGCACAAATTTATCGTTACAATATATATATATAGAATATGTTATGCATATATAGAAAGGATAAAGGAAATATTAGGATTAATTTATGTTAAAATAGCGAAAAATAGACAAGAAAACAAGAAAGAGATGACACTAAAATCGGGTTGCAATGAAGTTTCCTCTGTAGGAAAGCGAGGCTGGTCGACTCTCCACGCAACGATAAACGCCTTGCGCGAGATCTGAACGGCGATCTAGCCGACTTGCGTACGAACGAAATGTACGAGTAACCAAGTTAGGCGAGTCGCTTTCAAGAGAAGTACTCTCTCGCTCTCTCTCGTTTCCATGCATAAAAATACTTGTTTTACCAGCAAGTTATTTATATGGAATACGTTACACATATATTGACAGGATAAAATGAAATGTTAAGATTGTTTTACAGCTAAATACCAAAAGTAAGACGAAACGAGAAAGAGAGAAAACGGTAACACGTTTCAATAAAGCTTCCTCTGCAGGAAAGCGAGGCTGGCCGACTCTCCACGCCACGACAAACGCCTTATCGCTAGGGCTGAATGGTGGTCTAGCCGACTTGCGTACGAACGAAATTTACGAGTAACCAAGTTAGACGAGTCGCTCTCAAGTAAAATCCTTCTCTCTTTCTCTCTCTCTCTCTCTCTCTCTCTCTCTCTCTCTCTCTCTCTCTCTCTCTCGCTCTCGTTTCTATAGCACGAGAATAATCGTCTAGCTAACAAGTTATTGAAGAAACTTATTAACTATAAATAGAATAATTACTAATTAAACGAATAACCAATAATGATTAGAATAATCGATAATTCAACAAAAATATTTACAAGAGATTAACGCAAAAATCAGCTTTCATACGACGAGTTAACTATAGAATCTGTGACAAAATTATCACTAGTGGTTTCATGTGAAGGATTTAATTAAGTTCCGTACAAACGCTGAAAATCTGAGCCATTACCATAGACACATCTACATAGAAGCGAGCATAAGGATAATACCTAGACTAAGAAACTCTATCGAAAGTAGGCCAAGAAGCGGGGTGGTAAAAATCGCCTCATTTTTAGAGGAAAAACGCCTCGAACGCGTTCCCTCACCTAATCGCGTGGTCCTCTGTGTATCACATCGCGCGGACAAATCAGAGCGCGCCATAACGATGCACTTGCATAGATCTATGGCTCTGCATGTCGGGAAGCTACTCTGCGGGGTAAGGGGAATGAATACGTGTATGGTCGAGATAGACCACGGGGAAATTCTTATAATCAGGATAGGGTTTTATCCATTCTTTTCTTTTACGCGCTTGACGACAAGAATTTTCGACGCTTAGGAGCCCTATCAAAGGCCGCGAAAATCGGCCGGCGACACAGTTTCACGGGGAGTCAAGTCAGACAGTTTTACGGGGAGTAACGGACTAATCACTCGCCAGGCAGTCAATAAGTCACCAGGCAGTGAGTCAATAGCCCGTAGGAGTTGGACATTTTTATGGGGACCAAGTAGTACACTTCAATAATCTTCCACCGCGGCTCAATTTCACAAAGTATAGTTTCAAGTAATATAGAGTACGAGCACAGTACTTATAATTATTAACGGGTGCGAAATCGGGAATATTGAACGTGCAACATTTGACTACTCATGTAGTTTTATTTCAATAAATAATTATTAATATGCACCAACGCCTACGTTCGATTTTGAGTTTGTCCGACTACACCAGTCTACGTCCAACCAACGTTCAACAGCAAGAACCACAGCAACAAACAACCGTAAGTACAATTTTCAATTACCAATTAAAGTGAAATCTTGCTCCGCGTGAAATTGTCATTCAAGTCCCACCCCCTTATTCGTGAAGTGATTATCCCGAACTAAGAATAAAACGCACTCCAGCCCTATCCCGAGTAATTTTCCGCGAGGTTAGACTCAAAAACGGGCTTGCGTCTTCGGTAATTTTTCGTCGGGTGTGGTAAAGGGAGGATTGATTCTCCTTGACCACAGCACGAAAAATATACACCGAAATGTGCATCTATGTTGAATTCGTGGGTTTCGCAAGAAAGGCCGCGATTTTAACGTAACAGCTGAAAGAGAGAGGAGGACGACAGCGAATCGTAAGAGGTGACAAGACATCAACACTAAGCGTTCCTACAGCCACGCAGTGACTACAATCGTGAGAAAGCGTATACAGCAACACGTCGTCTAATAAAGCGAGACACATGATAGTGTAATATCTGCGATCTAGTTTGTAATGAGAAGGGTCTCAATGCGTTTCTGTTTTCCTAGTTTTCGGAATTACAGCAAGTGACGCGACACTCTCATTACCTATTAGCTGGATGCCACGCAAGGCAGTCGTTGTAAAATCAGTACTGCCTGGAATCCGTAATTTATATCTTCGAAGAAAGATATAAAGGTCAGTTAATACGATTTTTATACCACCGAGCAAGACGTAATTGCGATGAATGAAAGTTCAAAGACTGCTCTCTCACAAGGTATTGCGAGAATTGGTATTCGGTTATTTCTTTTGAAAAATTCGTGGTTTTATACAGGTATTTTGTAGGCAACGAGACGGCTTTCTTCTCGTCGCATTTTGACAATCAGAATCCGATCGGAGAATCCGCCGAAGCGACCAATTCACGGCAAAAATTAAAGTCTGTTTGATCATCATTAATCGTAATATTTTATGCGTGGACGACGTCATCTCGTTACCCATTGTGCAATCTCGAGTAGCGCGCAACACTTTCCGTCCACACGAAGTATCTCTTCGTTTGATAAATTATTTGCGTATTTAATTATTCAGTAACTTCTTTACCCGATTTATTTAGCTTACGTTATTCAGGATAAACGTTCTTGCGTTTGGTAGATTATTTCACGAATTTATTTTCTTTGTAAAATTCTGAGCTATATTTCTTTGTATGCGTTTGATTTTGTAGATATTGTATTTTACATTTCATTATGTCGCATCAGTTGTGCTAGCGAGCATCTAATCCCCCTCAGAGACTCGGATAATTAAAATAACGTACAATCGCGGTATATAGTTGTTCCACCTGGACTGTATCACGGCCTAATTCAATATTAAAAATCTGTGTTTTTAATCATAATTCTTGTGTGGTGTTCTAAAAGTTATTTTAATGTTACTCTCTTTTCCTGAACTACTCCCCTTCATTCCGCGAGGGTGGGTCATAAATCAGTGATTTTTGAATTTCCCGTGTTGTAACTTGAAAAGCAACACTGCGCCCGTCAACTGCCATCTGTCGTTAGACGGCTATGAAATTTGAGCACACTGTGTCATTTAATTTGTGTTAGACAGCCATTGAAAGCAGACAACCTCGTGAATTTTTGCGAAAATAGACAAAAATGTATTACGTGTGCACATGAAGCATTATTTTTTGTGAAAAAAAAACATCACTCCAACCAAGGATAAGCTTGATAAATACTATTCGTTGTGGTCGCACAAGGACGAGTGATGCCGAATGTTCTAGATGTCCAATATTGAGGTCACTACCACCAAAACAATTGAAAAAATCCACGATATGATATTGGCCGATCGGAGATTGAAAGTGCGTGAGATTGTAGAAGCCATAGGCATATCACATGGCTCAGTGGTTTCGATTTTGAAATATTATTTGGATATGAGAAAGCTATCCGCAAGATGGGTGTCCCGTTGTTCAACCGCAATCTGAATGAGTTTTTGCGCCGTTTCATAACTGTGGAGGAAAAATGGATCGACCACAACACACCAGAAACCAAACAGTAGTCGGAATAGTGGGTTCCTCCGGGCGTATCGGCGCCGAAGAAAGTCAAGGTGGGTCTGTCGGCCAATAAGGCCATGGCGACAATTTTTTGTGATGCACGTGGCTTAATCCACACCAATTACCTTCAGAAGGGAAAAAAAATCAACGGCGAATATTATGCCAACTAATTGGACCGGTTCAACGTCGATTTGAAGACGACACGATCACATTTGGCGAAAAAGAAAGTGCTCTTCCACCAAGACAATGCACGGGTGCGCACATGCGTAGACACCATGGCAAAATTCCATGAATTAGGATACGAATTGCTCTTTCATCCGCTATAATCTCCGGATTAGCCCCCAGTAACTATTTCCTGTTTCCAAACCTGAAGAAATGGCTCGGCGGAAAGAGATTTGGCATAGCGATGAAATCATCACTCAAACAAACGCCTATTTTGAGGAACTCAACAAATCATATTATTTGGAAGGGATCAAAAAATTGGAGAGACGTTGGACGAAGTATATTGAGCTGAAAGGAGCCCATGCTGAGAAATAAAACGTTTTTTTGCCGAAAAAACTTTCTTTCATTCAAAAAGTCACTGAGTTATTGATCCACCCTCGTGTTATTGAGCTGGCAGCGTGAAGTCATTCACGTTAGCAAGCCTTTCTCTTGTTTCTTCGGGAGTATAATTGAAAGGACTGGTGCCCTGTATCACTTGTGGCATAGCAACAGAGCCTTTTTGATAGCGCTTTTTCTCGGTGTCGGCTATCCGAGTTACAGTAGGCCAAGAAATCCGCTACAATATGTGGATATAAACCGCTAGTATATATCAGGAGTACAAATTGAAAATGCGGGATTTTTTTCTATTTTTGAACGTTTATTCTGAAAAAATGGTAACAAATGAATTATTCAAAGTATTGTCCATCGCTAGCCACAACTTTTTCCCATCTTTCTGGCAATTTACGGATACCGTCGCGAAAAAATTCGGCCGGCTTGGCTGCTATCCAGTCATCGACCCATTTTTGGGCTTCTTCGTAAGAATGGAAGCGCTGGTCAGCTAGGCCATGTGTCATCGATCGGAAAAGGTGGTAATCGGAAGGAGCAATATCTGGGCTATACGGCGGGTGGGGTAAGACTTCCCATTTCAGCGTTTGTAGGTATGTTTTGACCGGCGCTGCAACATGTGGCCGAGCGTTGTCATGTTGCAAAATTACTTTGTCGTGTCTTTGCTCGTATTGTGGCCGTTTTTCTTTGAGTGCGCGGCTCAAACACATCAATTGAGTTCGGTATAGTGCTCCTGTGATGGTTTCGTTCGATTTCAATAGCTCATAATACACCACACCCAGCTGGTCCCACCAAATACAGAGCATGAGCTTGGCGCCGTGAATATTTGGTTTGGCCGTCGATGATGATGCATGGCCGGGGTAACCATATGATTTTTTGCGCTTCGGGTTATCGTAATGGATCCACTTTTCATCACCAGTGACAATGCGATGCAAAAAACCCTTCCGTTTTTGCCGTTCGAGCAGCAGTTCGCATGCAAAAAAACGGCGCTCGACGTCTCTCGGCTTCAGCTCATACGGCACCCAATGTCCTTGCTTTTGGATCATTCCGAGGGCTTTTATACGATGGGAAATGGCTTGTTGTGTCACTCCCAATGAATCTGCGAGCTCTTGTTGAGTTTGACACGAGTCTTCATTGAGTATTGCCTCCAATTCAGCATTCTCAAACTTTTTCACTTGGCCCGGCCGCTCTTTGTCCTCAACGTCAAAATCACCACTTCTAAACCGCACAAACCATCTCTCGCACGTTGAAACCGATGGAACATGACTCGGATAAGCCTCGGAGACCAATCGATGTGCTTCAGCAGCACTTTTCTTCAAATTAAAGAAGTAAATTAAAACTTCCCGCAAATGCTGTTTTGTTGGCACGAAACTCGACATATTGAGAGCTCAAAAAAACTATGAATTTGACACTGCGACAAATTGACACATACTGAAAATTAAAGCTATAAGACGTAGCTTTGACATGAACATAGTCACAGTACTGCCTGATGCGTATAGCGTTAGTAACGCCATCTGTTATCAAACCCGCATTTTCAATTTGTACCCCTGATATATATATATATATATATGCGATGGTTTCGTACTCCTCGGGCACTACGAGCACTAGCAATCTGTTACTGGACCTGCTCTAACTCTATCATTGAACCATTTGAGGTTTAAAATTTACAACCTTTTGACAGTTGTCAGGGAATTCCCTGTAAATTATGAAGCATGTCATTCAATGCTCTGTATATTGTTTACATCCGATATGGAATGCCCTATACATTTTTTACACTTGACATGTATTATGCCGGTAGACACGTAAAATGAACAGTACGGTCTGCGATATAATATTTTTAAAAGTTCGTATTGGGATTGAATTCCAATAGGGAGTCGGAACTCGCATGAATGGAGTAAGTAGCACGTAAGTTTGTAGAAACAAGTTTAATGGTTTTTAAAAATTATAATTATCGGAAGAAAGGCGACCGTTCATCACACGATTGTCAAAATTACATCTAGACAATAATTACAATCATACGCGATCTCGAATCTTATGGACAAGAAACCAACCGTTCAAATAGAAGTTTAATTGAAGTAAATGGACCTATTGGCTGCGCTTGCCGAAAATCGATGTGTATATTTACATCATTACTTAATTTTTGTTGCGTGATCTCCTCGCAATCGGCGTAACGTTGATCGCTAAGCAGGTCGCCCTGAGCAGTCTTATGATCGCATAATGAACAAGAATTGATGTCAATTGAAAATCGGGGCGCAATATCCTCGTCCTCTTAAAAGGAAAAAAAGCAGGGATTTCTTCACACAGTTGGTTGCTCGGGTATAGATTTATTTTCACACATGAGTAGAATTTTTTTTGTCATTACGCGTACCATACATGGCCCATAACATAATGTTTATCTGGCGATCAACAAAAATCGTACTTCGCCTAGCATTTGTCTTACAAGGGGACCACATGGTCGTCGGATTTTTGTAATTTTTTATACTCATGGTACGTAAAGTTGAGACCCCAAATATGAATATCCCCAAGTAATACGACGCCATATTCAGAAATTCTCGAGAAAATCGACTTTGAAGTTAGAGCGAGCAACTGAAATAGAGAAACAAAAACCAAACTTTCAACTGAGTGAATAGCTCAGTGGGTAGCACTGGAGTCTGGTAATCACTGGGTAGTGGGATCGAGTCTCGCTTTGGTCACTTTTTTTTTTTTCCAATTCAAATACCTACGTATTTTATATTTAAAATGCATTAAATATTTGCTAATTACCATATTATTATTAACAAATTATATCATTTTTTATGAAAATTGCACGTGGAGCGGAAAAATAATATTATCCTCTTTACGAAGAGTTATTTTATATATAAAATTCAGTAAATATTTGCTAATTAACGTATTATTATTAACAAATTATCATTTTTTATGAAAATTGCACGTGGAGCGGAAAAATAATATTATTTTTACCGTCAAGTAAAAAATTTCATCAAGCGTATGCAAAACTGCGCATACCTGATCGAAGAAGGCCGCGGAATCAACGATCGAGAAGATTGTATTAAAATTCATTCAATCGTTCATCATCAGTTATCCTCTCCGATCTTCGGTAAAATGATCAGATATGCGTGGTTCGCTTCAAAACTTTGTGATACTAGAGAAATCTTTGAAAACGTCAATGAAGTTTGTTTTCCGATTGATGTTTAAAAAAAAAAATGCGTCTGTAAAAACGCAGCATTCGTGCGGTGTGCTCGATGCCGTGAAAATTTCTGTTTCCCGTGTTTTTACGACGCTTATCACTGTAGCTCGTGCAATCCTGTTGATAAACAAATGGATACGATGTAACTTTAAATAAAAAAACATTATTTTTCTACCCGAGGTTTTTTCATTTTCGTTCCCAAAACTTTACTTGTCATTTTTTAAAATTAATTTCAAATAAATGTAATAACACGTGCAATATTCATAAAAAATGATAATTTGTTAATAATAAAATGGTAATTAGCAAATATTTAATGAATATTAAATATAAAATACGTTGGTATTTGAATTGGAAAAAAAAAAAAAAAAAAAGTGACCAAAGCGGGACTCGATCCCACAACCCAGTGATTACCACACTCCAGCGCTACCCACTGAGCTATTCACTCAGTTGAAAATTCGGTTTTTGTTTCTCTATTTCAGTTGCTCGCTCTAACTTCAAAGTTGATTTTCTCGAGAATTTCTAAATATGGCGTCGTATTACTTGGGGATATTCATATTTGGGGTCTCAACTTTACGTACCATGAGTATAAAAAATTACAAAAATCCGACGACCATGTGGTCCCCTTGTTAGTATACGCATTCCAGCTGGGTTTTACTTGTGTTCGAGAATTCAGATGGTAGAGTAAAGTGGACTGTAAAGAATTCGCAGGTGAATTAATAATCAGTACACAGGTGTTAATTACAATAGCATTTATTGCTTCACCTGTCAAATGCAGTGGACGTAATTACAGAAATAAACCAAATAAAATATAGAAAATAATATATAGAAATGAGCGTAAAAAAGGAGAGAATAAATGAGGCGTTCTTATTACCACACACGATTATATTAATCGTGTGTAATCGATGAGATGTGCTGTCGCGATCGGGCCTCGCGGTGACGCTGATGCCGGGTGCACGACACGATGAGCCAATGTGTTAATGTACTGGTGGGCCGACGTCAATATACTAATGCTGATACGATGGAAGAGTTTGCAGAGACTGTAGGTCGGCAGAGCTGCACTTTGAGACTTATTAAGATGCACAGAACTTTGATGAGCACGCACGAACACGGTGACGGTGACAACCGTGCGAGAGCAAAACGCAAGATGGCTGCGTTATACAAAGCAGCCGTTGTTTAGCCACGCAGTCGTAGAGCGCTTGCGCGCAGCGACTTGTTGCTTGGCACGCTGACCTAGTGCGAGATTTACTGCTTCTGAGTGGTGCTGCCGCTAAGTGGCAACAGCAAGCAGTCGCCCATGCTAGCCTGCAGTGCGCAGTCTAGCTACGCGTAGCAGAATGCTCAAGTACTCTTAAACAACTTGTCTGATGATGGTGAGCAGGCCTTTGTCAGCTTTGCTCGCATTTTCTTCTGCTGCGATGCAAGTGGCTCTGTATTTACCGTGGACTGTTTCTGAGTCAGTGACTTGGTCATTCCTGCCGGTATCAAGTTACGTTTATCCCGATAACACCGGTATACTGTATAGCAGTCCAATACTGTCAGCGTGTAGTACGAGGGTTAATCAATAAATAGTCGGCCTTGCGCCATCTGTTGGTCGAGGAAAGAAATCAATAGCGACGTTTAGTAGTGCCATCCTTCACGTGACTGTTGTCAAAGTTTCAGCTCGCTGCGATGTTTAGTTTGCGTTTGACAGCCATCGAAAGACAAACAACTTTTGTGTTTTTACAAAAATGGAAATAATTGAGTATCGTGCAGTGATTCGATTTTTGTTTTTGAAAAAGAAAACGAACAATGCAATCAAAGCGGAGCTAGACGAAGTTTATATGGACCTTGCACCTTCGTTATCAACCATTAAATATTGGACAGCTGAATTTAAACGCGATCGTACGAGCATTGTTGACGATGAACGTCCAGGTCGTCCAAATGAGGTCGTCATACCAGAAACAATTGAAAAAGTCCACGATATAGTGTTAAATGATCGGAGACTAAAAGTGCGTGAGATTGCTGAGGCCACAGGCATATCATATGGCTCAGTGATTTTAATCATGAGTGATTAGTTGGGTATGAAAAAGTTATCCGCAAGATGGGTGCCGCGTTTGCTCACTGTCGACCATAAAAGAGAACGTGTAGCTGATTCAAAGGCGTGTTTGGCGATCTATAAGCGTGATCCTGTTGACTTTTTGCGTCGCTACGTAACCGTGGACGAAACATGGATCCATCACTATACACCAGAGACAAAGGAACAATCGAAACAATGGAATTCACCGACCGAACGTGCTCCGAAGAAGGCGAAGACGGTGCCGTCGGCCGGTAAGGTCATGGCCACAGTTTTTTGGGAAGCACGCGGAATATTCTATCAGGGGTACAAATTGAAAATGCGGGTTTGATAACAGATGGCGTTACTAACGCTATACGCATCAGGCAGTACTGTGACTATGTTCATGTCAAAGCTACGTCTTATAGCTTTAATTTTCAGTATGTGTCAATTTGTCGCAGTGTCAAATTCATAGTTTTTTTGAGCTCTCAATATGTCGAGTTTCGTGCCAACAAAACAGCATTTGCGGGAAGTTTTAATTTACTTCTTTAATTTGAAGAAAAGTGCTGCTGAAGCACATCGATTGGTCTCCGAGGCTTATCCGAGTCATGTTCCATCGGTTTCAACGTGCGAGAGATGGTTTGTGCGGTTTAGAAGTGGTGATTTTGACGTTGAGGACAAAGAGCGGCCGGGCCAAGTGAAAAAGTTTGAGAATGCTGAATTGGAGGCAATACTCAATGAAGACTCGTGTCAAACTCAACAAGAGCTCGCAGATTCATTGGGAGTGACACAACAAGCCATTTCCCATCGTATAAAAGCCCTCGGAATGATCCAAAAGCAAGGACATTGGGTGCCGTATGAGCTGAAGCCGAGAGACGTCGAGCGCCGTTTTTTTGCATGCGAACTGCTGCTCGAACGGCAAAAACGGAAGGGTTTTTTGCATCGCATTGTCACTGGTGATGAAAAGTGGATCCATTACGATAACCCGAAGCGCAAAAAATCATATGGTTACCCCGGCCATGCATCATCATCGACGGCCAAACCAAATATTCACGGCGCCAAGCTCATGCTCTGTATTTGGTGGGACCAGCTGGGTGTGGTGTATTATGAGCTATTGAAATCGAACGAAACCATCACAGGAGCACTATACCGAACTCAATTGATGCGTTTGAGCCGCGCACTCAAAGAAAAACGGCCACAATACGAGCAAAGACACGACAAAGTAATTTTGCAACATGACAACGCTCGGCCACATGTTGCAGCGCCGGTCAAAACATACCTACAAACGCTGAAATGGGAAGTCTTACCCCACCCGCCGTATAGCCCAGATATTGCTCCTTCCGATTACCACCTTTTCCGATCGATGACACATGGCCTAGCTGACCAGCGCTTCCATTCTTACGAAGAAGCCCAAAAATGGGTCGATGACTGGATAGCAGCCAAGCCGGCCGAATTTTTTCGCGACGGTATCCGTAAATTGCCAGAAAGATGGGAAAAAGTTGTGGCTAGCGATGGACAATACTTTGAATAATTCATTTGTTACCATTTTTTCAGAATAAACGTTCAAAAATAGAAAAAAATCCCGCATTTTCAATTTGTACTCCTGATACATCGATTACCTTCCGCTGAAAAAAACGATTAATGGCGAATACTATGCAGCCGTACTGACCCGATTCAACGACGAATTGAAGAAAAAAGTCCACATTTGGCGAGGATAAAAGTGCTCTTCCATCAAGACAATGCACGCGATCACACGTGCCCAGTTGCCATGGCCAAAATTCATGAATTTAGATACGAATTGCTTTCGCATCCACCGTATTCTCCAGATTTGGCCCCCTCCGACTACTTTCTGTTTCCAAACCTGAAAAAATGGCTTGGCGGAAAGAGATTTGGTTCCAGAGATGACCTCATCGCCGAATCAGAGACCTATTTTGAGGACCTTCCGAAATCGTATTATTCGGAGGGCATCAAAAAATTGGAAAATCGTTGGAATAAGTGTATCGAGCTAAAAGGAGATTATGTTGAGAAATAAAAAGATTTTTGTCCAGAAAAACGCGATTTTCTTTACGAAGCCGACTATTTATTGATCGACCCTCGTACCTAGTGAGTAAAACATTATATTATGACGATACTATTGCAATAATATGTTCTCGTCAATATTCGTGCCCAATTCATCTTTAATACTATTAACTCACGCTCGGAGATTTCATAATTTCTCGGAATTCCGTAGCACATTTAACGAATGGATTTTGCACAATCACTTTTCATCTACGATGGAAATGTTTTGTCTATATTTGTTAGTGACGAATCAAAATGTGGAAGGTAGCGTTTATTGGCGGTCTGCGTGATCTGTCCGATGGTCATGGCACTGACGTCCGCGGCGGTTACCGTACATACACCTACCAAATCCAGTATACTTGAATCGCTTCGCGACTGTTATCGTACATACACATACCAAATCTACCTGAATCTCTTGCATCTTAGTATCATTGTATGGTGCTGGCTACTGCATGGTTATGACTAGGGTGTACGTAAGATTTATAATCCTCTTCGCCCAGTCACGGCCACTTTCCGTGTCGAGCTTCGCGTACATCTGCACCTCACAGGGTGCATTTTCCATCATAGTCATCGATGGTTGTGGTAAAGTGCAGATGTATTATTTTTGGAATTTTCTGCAACGTTTCAAATTGGCGATTAACATTTGCAAAAAATGTCGATTTTCGTGACTTCGAAAAGCGAGTTTCTCCGTTGTGTCGAAGAAATAAAACACGTCGACGCCAGTCTGCGTGAGTACTGTATATACGAGGTCTGTTTAAAAAGTATCGCGAATTTTGTGTTTTTTCAAAAAGTATTTATTTATTCATTAATATCTATTTTGTCCCCTTCAAAGTAATTCCCCTCGGATATAATATATTTATGCCAACGTTTTTCCCAATCCTCGAAGCAATTAAAAAAATTATTTTTTGTGATCTTGTTCAGCTCCTCCTTCGATGCCGTCTTTATCGCTTCAATCGTGGCGTAGCGTCGTCCTTTCATAGGCCTCTTCAGTTTTGGGAACCGGAAAAAGTCACAGGGGGCCAGTTATGACCCTCTGGAGCAAATTTGGGTCGTCGCGGACCGAGTCCAACAGCTCCTTAGCAATGTTAACGCGACACTGTTTTTGTTCGAAATTGAGCAATTTTGGCACGAATTTCGCGGCGACCCGTCTCATGCCCAAATCATTGGTAAAAATCGAATAGCACGAGCCAATCGATATGTTTAGGTCCTCAGCAACTTCTCTAACGGTGATTCGACGATTGGCCAATATTATTTTCTTCACTTCATCAATGTTTTCGTCTGTTGTTGATGTGCTCAGGCGTCCGGCACGCTTTTCGTTGTTCACATCTTCTCGGCCCTCTGAGAACATTTTGTACCACCGATAAACGTTGCTTTGGTCCAAGGTAGCTTCACCATATGCCACAGTCAACATTCGGAATGCGTCCGCGCACTTAATTTTGTTTTTTACACAAAATTTGATACAGATTCTTTGATCCATTTTTTGGAATAGGCAAAAATCGAAGACAAGCCAAAACACGTCCAACCAAAATAGCTGTCAACAACTGAACTAACTAAACATTAAAAATGGCCGACTTTGTCAGCATAAGTGAGGGACATGAGTACCAACCTAACGCCACAAAAAAATCGAAAATCGAATATACGTAGCCCGCGGAAATTCAAAATTCCCGATACTTTTTGAACAGACCTCGTATCTTGCTTACGCTATACATCCATTGTCCAACCAGATGTATATCGAGCACTAGCGCCACCGTGTTACCCTGGCTACAGACCTTGACCCCAGCCAACAGCATAAGTATTATTGCTCGGCTATTTTCCACAGCGGCGGGGAAACTGCTGACTAGTGGCAAGTGTAGTAGTGCGTCGATGATGTATCGGGTGAACGTTCTCGGCGACAGTACCACTGCGTTCACTTCTCCGTCCATGATATGGCAGTGAGCTACACTGACTCGTTTACGTTGATGAGCAGGGCCTCAACTACTATACTTACAGCATTTAGACTTTCTTTTAAGCGTTGGTGCGTTTTTATCTAGCATACGTTTTTGTTGAACGTTTCATTGACGTCCATGATAAGCGTGTGCAGGACTTGTTTGTTGGCTTACACGTTGTGAGCGCTATCGTTGAAAATGTTTCGTGCCGACTGTACCACCTGGAGTTGCTTCATTAAACCATCACTTAGGGTCTGCTGGGAGGCCTGTATAGCAGTAATCTTTTCGTGCAGTTCCTTCGCTTCTGCTACATCCATGTTTTCTGTGGTAGATCTATTAATCCTCTCCATTTTTGTCCTATGTGGGACTCGAGGAGGTCATGAAGAGTTTCCATCCCTTTTTCCCCTTTGCCGGCCATCCGGGCCACGGAATTGTCAATAATAGGAAATAAGCTATTAGCTATGGTGTCTTCGTTGCAGTTGTCCACTAAGCATTGTAGGTTAGCCTTGAAATGAGACTCGCTTTTTACTAAAGATGTCGTAGTTTTGGCAAGGAATTCTATATCTTCGTAGTGAATATCAGGAGTGTTGGTGAAGGTGCTCACCTCATAACATTGCTCGACTTTCAGCGTTGTGGTGGAGACCGAAATCACCATGAGCATCCTGAAACCGTAAGGCGAGCGTTATAGGAAACTGCTCCCCCCTTCTTCCTTTAATTCTTAAGTTAGAGCGAGGCAACATTAGTTCTCTATGAAGAACCTGAGACATTATGCATGTAGCGTCTTTGTTTTCCATCCCCTCTGGACGATATAATTGACGGGTAACCATTTCCCTACTATCTCGTAAGGTCCCATCCACTTCGAGGTCCTCCTGTGGTGCACTGTTTCGCAATGCAACATGACCTTGTCGTACACGCAGTACGCGTGGACCTTTGCGTTGTAGTTGTACGTGGTCTTCGATCTCTCTTTCGCACGTTGTAACTTGCTGGGAGCGACCGTCCGTATAGCGCGCAACTGCTTGCGTAGCTCATGGACATAGTCGTTGTACGTGTAGATACTGCGCGGCTCCTACTTCACGGCATTTGACAACTCCACTTTGCGACCGAACACCAGCATATATGGACAGTCCCGTCCCTGTGTGCGGGGTGATGTTATACATAAACACAGCATAGGGCAACTATTCATTATAGTTGCTCCAATTCTCGTTGATGTACTTTTTCGGGTATTCGCCGAGTGTGCAATGCGATCTTTCCAGCGCACTGTGTGCCTCTGGGTGCTATGCCGTCGTCTGAATCGCCTTTATTCGGAACAGTCTACACATTTCCCTTAAGGTTGCGCTCAAAAAATTTGTTTCTTAGTCCGACAGTATTGTTTCCGTGGTTCCGTACCGGCAAATGATATCCTCGACCAGGGCCCTTGCCACGGCAGAAGCTTCTTTATGCGATAACGTTACCGCTGCACTGTACGTAGTGTGTGCATTCTGGAAGGTAAGAATGTACTTATTTCCAGGTGCTGCCTTGGGTAGCGGCCTTACAACCGCTATGTTGTCAAATCACTCGATTGGATGTCAGTGATAACGATTGGTATTCGTTCCTTCTTCCTTAATCTATTTTTCTCGCAGTTTTTACAGGCAGCGATATGTTGCTCCAGGTTTCCTAACACCGGGCCGGTCGTACTTGAATATGATCCTTTTCAGGGTACGTTTAACGGCCTAGTGTCTTGCCAGAGGAGCATCGTGGTCTGTTATATTTTTTTGCCGATCCTCCACCATAAGGAAAAGCTACGCAATTACGGCAGCCTCTAATATCTCTGATCAGGCTGTCCTCCTCCAAGTTGGTTGTTGGTTGCTCGGTCTGTGGTATCCGCGGTGCCTGGCTTCCTTAGCTATACCGTGCGATAAACCAGTCGGGGTACCTTGTCTCGCGCTGCCAACCGCTTACTGCGCCGCTGGCTCTGCCTTTCGCTCTGTAGGCATTGCGATTCTCTCTTATGCTGGACTTCCACTTCACTCTACTTCGCTCTCTGTCTTCTCGCAGCGTTGCTTTGGGCGAGCGTTCGTGCTATCCCTACCCCGTGTACCTACATTGGCGGTAGGCAAGGCGGATCATCAGTGTAGTGTTCGAGATGCTGTGCGCTCTGTCTTGTCGGCTCTCCTCTTTGATTCGTTCTTCGTACTGAACGTATGCCTCAGTACACTGTCTCTGTCTTGCATACTAACGATTCTCTTCTCCCTCTCTCTCTTTTACTCTTGTATTCATAGTCGCAAAATGTGGCTCAGAGCATCAGCGTTGGTATTTCGCTTTCCTGCCCTATATCGAATTCATGCTCAGACTATTTGGCTTTCCATCGCATGAGTCGTGAGCCCGGATCTTAAACCCCAAACAATCAGATGAGTGGTTGGTAATCCGTCACGACCTTGAATCGTATGCCATATACAGTATGTGACAGAACTCAAGAACAAGATTAATACCGTGAGGTGCGGGATACCCACCTGAGTAAAATGTGAGCAAAACAATTAGTTTGTTAGTTATTATCGTTTAAAGGTGGGCTAATCACAGATCAGATAGTAACGTTACAGCTACAGCGTCTAGACTATCATGCATTACATGTATCGTGGTACTTTTATAATCGATTTATTCGATGCTTTAAGGATTTCTCGATTTTTATTTTCAATTTTAATAAATTATTTTAAACGGCGAATTTTCTGTGGTGTTGTCATTTGTTTTTTTCGCTGCCTCGAGACCAACCGAGAGCCGAGTGCTGCAGCGATTGTTTTTTAATTGGCATGATATACCGGAGTACAGTGAAGTACTGGGCGTCTCGACGCTGTCATTGTGACATCACTCTTGCTCTGTGATTGGCCCACCTTCAAACGCTAATAACTAACAAACGAATTGTCGTATGTTTGATCCAATAGGAAAAATCTTTCAAGTAAAAGTTGTAGGGTTTTACACAGGATATACAATGGTCTGTAACGATAATTTTTCTCGTTAACCTTAAATTTATTTTCCCAGGGGAAATTCGAGCTCGATCACAGGTGTAATTAATTGTAGACTTCGGGGTGGGTGAGAGCAGGGTTTATTTATGGAAACAATTAAAAACAAAATGTTAACGTTCGGTTTTCTGGTACCGATAACCAGTACGATTCATTTAAATTTTGTAATTCCTACGATTATTTTTACAATTCTTCTCGGCTATTTCGTTCACATAGGCTCTCAGTGCACTCGGTAGTATGTTATTGTTTTGTGAGTTAGTAGTGACCCAGTTACTCTACACGCACACACACACAGTTAAAAGCGTCGAACTCGCTCTTCGAACCGGTATCTCTATTATGTCTAACTCTCTCTATCTCTCACTCAGTTCACTTCCTTACTGTCTCCTTTCAACTCGTACGCTTACACACTTTTAATCTATCCTACCGATTTAAATGCTATGCAACTTAATTCTATTTGCCTAGAGACTATACGCTTAATTCTATTTAATTAACTCTATACAATTCATTCTATTCACTTTAAAAACTATCCAAATCTAGATCAATATCAGTTGACTCAATATGTCACTAAGAATTTCGATATAATTTTAATGACTCGCCTGTCCTTTCTTTCCTGTCGTTTTCGTTGTTCCACGCTTACTAACACGATTATTTTTATCTTGGAAAATCACGTATTCCACTCAAATACTAGAATGAATAAATTTTTATAACTCAAGAAAAATGCACAACTTTGTTTTTTAATCGCTGCCAACGTGGTAACCTGGGCCAGAAGAGTAACGAGCGTAAAAGCGCTTTTCCCTCCGCGCAGGCTCTTTTATAGCCTGCCCCCCCCCCCCCAATCTGGTACACCTCTCCGTCATTATCGGCTTCGATTTTTAAATCTACCGAGATTTAATAATTTCTCAGCTTGCCGTTACCGCGCTACCCGTCTTCCTCTCGCCGCCAAGCGAGGTCGCTGACCTGCAGTTTTCGGCAGCGAGGGAATTCCAGAGCTCTGACGTAGCTAGTTTTTCTCACATGTCCGAGTGCGATGGCCTATTGTCCGCTGTACTCGGTGCTTCCGAACGTGATTTCGGCTCTTATAATCGTTTGACAGAATAGCGTTAAGCTAGGGCTAGGCTAAGGCTTGTAACTATGTTACAGGTCACATAGGCAATTTCACCGATAGACTCGTCGAGGTTAGTTGAAAGTTACCTTCAATCTTTTCAAGCGAACCCATAATGCGTATTACATAAAATTGCAGTCGATTTCGATACGAATTTCTAGAAAAAAAGCTCGCTAGCTTTAAAAAGACTGCGGGTGTATCCCTATGAACTCTGATACTTCAAAGTTGAAACGGTATACGTTGGTTTATGCACCGTGCCTTTGCGTATTGAAGGAAAATTTTTTTTCTAAAGACAAATTCCTCAAGAAACAAAGAATGATACAAAGGTTTTTCGGATTATGCAAGTTCCATGATAGGGTTAAACTGCACAAATGAACAATCTTCACGGTTTCATTTATAAAGAAATAGAGTTGTGGAGAACTATTCAATTCCAAATACTACATAAATTGCGAAATCTGTGTCGAAACAAGTGCTTGTGCGCAAAATTTAAACTTAATACATTCAACGTACCAATAAGTTCTAATTCGTCCTCTTCTGCTTTGTGATCCGAGTTGTAGTTATTGTAACCATCCGATGTTGGCTCACTTTCATAATAGCCTTGCTGCCAAGCGCTATAACTACTCCAATAAGATGACGTATCATAGTAATTGTAAGCGTCAGCATTGGTACTTGATGATGAATATTCCGATGCTGATTGTGGTGGCGTAGAACTGAAAGAATAATAATGAAATCAACGACAATGACAACGACAACAATGACAACAACAACAACAACTTCCGACCTTAAAGGCAGTCAGGCAGAGTTATTTAGAGTCAGAATTTTACAGAGCCGATCGAGTAATACCTCGCAAAGCTTTGTGTATAATAAAAATAATAGTCACAAGGACATCAAAATTCTGGACTCAACAGACTACTTACCTCCAGGTTGGAGGAGCAGTCAGGCCTAACGGTTTTCAAAAACTGCCCGCCCGTCAAAGTTTTTGTTATATAATTATAAACTAAGTTACCTATTATTGCAACCTTTAAAAGGTCGTTTTCGGGGGTTGACATGAAAAAGAATGTAAGATTGGTATCTCAAGATACTCAGGATTGCTTGTAACGTCCAGAATAGTGATTTAGAGAAAAATGTGTGGAAATTGTGTATGTGTGTGCGCGCGCGCGTGTGTGTATAACATAACTTGCAAAATTCAAACCTCCATATCTCAAGAACGACTCTATCATATATCTGAACTTTGGCACGCCAGTGGAGCAGTTACGCTCCTCTGTTTGTTACAGTTTACGCAGTAATCGAAACCGATTCAGATTTCATGAAAATTATATTTTTCGGTAACTTATTAGTTCTTTACAAATAGAGCAATTTTAGTGGACGATTGATATTGAAATTGTGCCGAATCTATAAAGGTAATTTGATAAAGATCGGTCAAAGGTTTCGGATTTTATTGCAATTTGAATTTTTTAAGTTTAATCTGTTTCTACTTTCAGAACCTTTGACAAAATGAGCCAAAACTTTTTTTTTTTAGAAATTTTTTTTTGAAAGAAAATCAAACAATAATAGAAAAACGAATTTGTATTTAAATAAAAATAAAATACTAATTCTAGCGGGAATTTATTTCTGAATGAAAATCAAGTACTAATTCCTTCTGAAATAAGTATTCAAATCTAAATTCCTTCTGGAATTGAAGTTTGAATTTTATTCATATACTAATTCCTTATGAAATTATTATCAAAATAAAAATAATTTACTATTTCCACTGGAATTTAAATAAAAATTGATTTGTACTTCAATTGGTACGCGTAATTATATAAACGGAAATTATTAATTCCACCCGGAATAAGGGATTGATGTTATTACAAAAGTATTTAAATATGCCGATCTCTGCTATACCGGTTCTGTGTGGCCGTGTTTTGGTGCAAACACGTGCACACCGTTCAGACAATACATGAGATGTAGACATTTCGAATGAAGTTGTGCTTGGCTGATGTGTGGTGTGTGCGACAGGGGTATCGTAGAATATTCTAGAAGGATCGGGGTGATGCAACCTGCTGATCCCCAATGTTCTCGACGGTGCTCGTGAATTATCTTGAAGATTTTGGTTTGCTCGACGAACTGTGTACTACCGCTACTATGACGATACGAAACAAAAACAGTTAGGTTGGCCGAACCGTCTAAGATGGCAGATTGAAGCACTCGTTTTCTTCTTGGGAGCGTAGGTTCAAATCCCACTCTTGGCAAAGTTTTTCACTTTGTTCTAAGTCATATTTAAGCCGTTCCAACTGTACGCGAATATTATTTTATCTATTATCATCGGAATGGTTGACAGGATGAGAAAGAGTAAAACCAATATTTGTACGATGTTTGAATATTTATTATAAATGTTCATTAACAACAAAAAGCACACATTGTAGTCATTCACTAGATCTGGCAACATCTTTATCCACCTATATCTACGATTCATTGTGAAAAATGTCCATATGTTATTCTTTAATGTTCGTTCTAACGCTCGACGATTGACGCTTTCATGACACTATATGTTGAATAACAATTGATATCGTATTATTTGCAAGCTCTCGAAACTCTTTATCGTAAAATTCCTTACTGTTATTACGTCCCGAGATAAAAAATGCTTAGTAGCGCGACGTGCTATATATGTTGAATAACAATTGATATCGTATTATTTGCAAGCTCTCGAAACTCTTTATCGTAAAATTCCTTACTGTTATTACGTCCCGAGATACAAAACGCTTAGTAGCGCGACGTGCCAAATCCGTGCGTAAAGCGCAGGGTTGATATTTATTTGTGTGATGCTATGCTTGTGGGACGCACCTGACAGGCTCGGTCTCTCAAGACTGCAAGGGTTAGAAGATTTATAGACATACTTAAATTGAGCTTAGGAGGCAAAATAATAGTATTGACGTTTATTTATCGTATTTATCACACATTCGGAGTAATTGTGTTTTACGGTTACTTCGATTATAATAATTAAACTCAGCTTAAGTTATTAAAACAAATAGTCTTTTTGTGGAATTATTTTTATTATTAAATTTATGTCTACGCGAGAGACTAACGTGCGGCATATTAAATACTGGGTTCTCGAATGACTCGGGGTAAAGTACAAGTGGCCAGAAAACAATTAAACCGTAGATTGACTTTATACTGTGGAACGTACCAACACGGAGCTCTTCTTAGCGCGAGTGCTACGATGATTGAAGGAAGAAAACAGTTTATTTTGGATTATCACTTTATTCTGGTGCAACGTCCAGTTTCCCCGCCTCGCTTTTGCTTGGCAGCAAATATCATTCTTGGGTGAAACGGGGAGGAAAAATATTGTTTTATGCCGAGCTGTTTCCTATCCAGAACCTGTCGCGCGCAGTTGCAAGTGACTCAGGCACCGTGATCGAGACAAAAAAAAATGAGGAGAAAGATAACGGGCTTTCTAGACCGCATGTTAGTCCACGGGACGAGGGAGGTGTCGACTCTTGCACACGTGCCAATCATGGCACTCGAGAAATTTCCAAAGCCTGTGCCCGGAATGTAACACCGTCATACGTTTGTAGATTCTTCGGTTTTCATGCACGCCTTTGTCTCGTCGTCTCCATTAATATTATTCCGTGGTAAGCATTAGCCACAGTCTGTGCTTCTTTCGTCTTGAGCCGTTCAGCCCATGTTTACTTTGAGAATGCATCAACAATAGTGAGAATGTATAGGTTGTCGAGTGTGCATGCAAGCATATCTACTATATCGACTTGCCAAAGATCGTCATAGCCTCGAATTGTAAGTCGTCTTCGAAAAAAGTTCTAGCCGACGAGTGTAGCTTGTTAACCAATTGTCTTTTAGTTACTCATAATCATCGTACATCAGAGTTATTTTAACACACACTGATCACGTGATTGAACTCGATTAGGTTCTGTATATATTGCAAGCGCTACCGAGATGCAGTCTCCGCACACCCACGAACAGCAACGGTGGAGAGGTATCGCGCGTCATGGTTTAAGACGAGAATTAGCATTTTTACTTTTTTCTACCTGTTTTGGATGTATCTAGTGTGCGTAGTTCGTGGTGACGCTGGCCTATCGACTCGTTAGAATTCTATTGGTAATTTATTCCCTTAAGGGGCTATACCAGTGTGAACGCTGAAAATTTGGGTAATTTTTGGGAATTTTTTGGAAGAAAAGTACTCAATTTATTGTTTCGGAAAATTAAGAATATAATTGGCTATATTTGACCTATATTACATAATTTTTTCATAGAAAAATATTGAGATCCAAGCGACTTATGCGTTGCCTTCGGACGCCAAAAAAAAAAAAGTTTCTCCACTGCTGACATGATTCCGGCCGATTGAGTAGCTGAAACCGGAAAAGGAAAAAATGTCGTTAAACTGAAAAGTATTTCCTGCACAATGACGCAGGATTTTCGAAAAATATCAAAATCTATCAGGAGTACAAATTGAAAATGCGGGATTTTTTTCTATTTTTGAACGTTTATTCTGAAAAAATGGTAACAAATGAATTATTCAAAGTATTGTCCATCGCTAGCCACAACTTTTTCCCATCTTTCTGGCAATTTACGGATACCGTCGCGAAAAAATTCGGCCGGCTTGGCTGCTATCCAGTCATCGACCCATTTTTGGGCTTCTTCGTAAGAATGGAAGCGCTGGTCAGCTAGGCCATGTGTCATCGATCGGAAAAGGTGGTAATCGGAAGGAGCAATATCTGGGCTATACGGCGGGTGGGGTAAGACTTCCCATTTCAGCGTTTGTAGGTATGTTTTGACCGGCGCTGCAACATGTGGCCGAGCGTTGTCATGTTGCAAAATTACTTTGTCGTGTCTTTGCTCGTATTGTGGCCGTTTTTCTTTGAGTGCGCGGCTCAAACGCATCAATTGAGTTCGGTATAGTGCTCCTGTGATGGTTTCGTTCGATTTCAATAGCTCATAATACACCACACCCAGCTGGTCCCACCAAATACAGAGCATGAGCTTGGCGCCGTGAATATTTGGTTTGGCCGTCGATGATGATGCATGGCCGGGGTAACCATATGATTTTTTGCGCTTCGGGTTATCGTAATGGATCCACTTTTCATCACCAGTGACAATGCGATGCAAAAAACCCTTCCGTTTTTGCCGTTCGAGCAGCAGTTCGCATGCAAAAAAACGGCGCTCGACGTCTCTCGGCTTCAGCTCATACGGCACCCAATGTCCTTGCTTTTGGATCATTCCGAGGGCTTTTATACGATGGGAAATGGCTTGTTGTGTCACTCCCAATGAATCTGCGAGCTCTTGTTGAGTTTGACACGAGTCTTCATTGAGTATTGCCTCCAATTCAGCATTCTCAAACTTTTTCACTTGGCCCGGCCGCTCTTTGTCCTCAACGTCAAAATCACCACTTCTAAACCGCACAAACCATCTCTCGCACGTTGAAACCGATGGAACATGACTCGGATAAGCCTCGGAGACCAATCGATGTGCTTCAGCAGCACTTTTCTTCAAATTAAAGAAGTAAATTAAAACTTCCCGCAAATGCTGTTTTGTTGGCACGAAACTCGACATATTGAGAGCTCAAAAAAACTATGAATTTGACACTGCGACAAATTGACACATACTGAAAATTAAAGCTATAAGACGTAGCTTTGACATGAACATAGTCACAGTACTGCCTGATGCGTATAGCGTTAGTAACGCCATCTGTTATCAAACCCGCATTTTCAATTTGTACCCCTGATAACAAAATGGCGTAGTTATGAAAAAAATATCTGTTTTTTGCCTAAAAATGGTCGTTTTTTTCAATGCCAAATCGTCAATTTCCACCCGATTAAAAATATCCTGTGTCATTGTAGAGTAAATGTTTTCAAGAGTACTCAGTTCAAATTTCAAGTCAATCGGATAATTGCTCTTTGGGTTACAATGTCAGCAAATTTGAAAAATCTAATTTCGAGAAAAATGTATTTAAAAATTTAACTATTGGTTTTTCGCAAGATAAAATGATATTTACTATACAATGGACCCTCCTCTTCCTCGAATAATGCTTGCTGAGAGGCTGCAGCTTTTCTCCGAGCTGTTTGTCCCTCTTTTGAGGATGCTTCATGACGTAACTCTACCTGGTTGATTCGGCTGTCATCTCTCTCCATGGCATATTCTTTTGCAATAGGACCAATGATGACGTTCATTACTTGTAGCATTTTTAGAATAGCATAAAAACCATCGTTAAATATTGAGACTGCAAGGAAATTAGCGAGCTCGATCGTTTTCAGTCCATTATGAAGGTGCTTTGGAGCAAAGTGCCAGAGCAAGCCGTTATAACTTTCATTGTTATTCTACGTGTTCCCTCCTTTGCATCGCTCTAGTAATTCCCTTGAAGTCAAGTCAGTATAAATAGTTTCCAAAGCTTTCGTAACACCCTTGTCAAGTGGCAGATAATCATGTTTGAACTTTGATACGTCCATTCCTTGAGCTTTCGCGCGGCGATATGAGCACCAGCTATTCGCACCTGCAGGGCAATTTCCGTGGTTCCGATTTTCGTCTGTCGAAGACAAGTGATGCAAGGTAGCCCAAATTTCTTGATACATTTCATCAACATTATCTTGATGCCTGGTAATTGCCAATCCATAGTATTTCTGGAGTTTATTAATAACTTTGTCAGTTAGCTTCACGGTATTCTTACTCCTTCCTCCTAAACCTTTGGTTCGTTTAACTGCGTTGAACGACTCCAGAGTACCTTTTAAATCGCAACGCTGATTTCAAATGGCCCTATAGAGTCCCCTCTTATACCTACGAGTGGTTGCTCTTTAGAAGGCTGCCATTCAGGAGTATTAAAGATAGGGCCTTGAAATTTTTACAGGATATTCTTCAAAGTATAAACTATCGAAAAAGGCAAAAAAAATCGATTTTTTGAAAGTGTCATACAGGTATAGCCCCTTAATGACCTAACGTGAGTACAATTTCGGTTCCTTAAATGTATGTAGCACATTGCATTTTGTGTTATTCTATTCGCTAAAAACCTCATTTCACCCTGCCAGAACTTGGATTGAACTGATTTCCATCCGAATTGCTTAAATCCGGGTAGAAATTATGATGGTAGTGATCTGGCTGACACCTCTGCGTCATCTGTTGCCAACAGTCAGTTGCGATATCTTCGGCTAACTGGACTGTTAGATAGCATGTGGTGTGAGCTCTCGCTGCCAGACGTCAGATGCCGATGTTGACGTTTTGGCTCCATGCGGTCCCACTACACACCGGAGATTGGCTGGTCTGGACTTTCTTCCTTTCTTTCATGGTTGCAGAGTTTCGGCGTCGGCAGCTATGTGTGAACAAAATGTTTCGACTACCACACTTTGCTCTATTTCATACCGAAATGTCATCTTTTTATCTGTGCCTCGTCTGCATTACAGATTATATCTGTATATAGAAGCGTCTCTGTAGCCCATCTTTGACCTCGAAAGATATTATAAAAGTAGCTATCTCTTTTTAAGCATATAGCTGCAGTAGCTGCCAACATCTAATTGGAAATTGTTTTTCTCTTCCAGGTGCCGCATCATTTGTCGTACCATCTGTTATCTCGCTGATAAAGCAACAATAACCGCGTCACCGACCGACCGCCATCGCGTAAGTGCGAGTGGAACGCGACATTGATCTGCACAGGTGCGCGAGCCCGTGGAGATAAAACGCACTAGTCGTCTCAGCTTACATACTCACGATTTCAAAAAAATGCATGACAGCATTGTTGCTCTCCTTTTACTATCAGGAGTACAAATTGAAAATGCGGGATTTTTTTCTATTTTTGAACGTTTATTCTGAAAAAATGGTAACAAATGAATTATTCAAAGTATTGTCCATCGCTAGCCACAACTTTTTCCCATCTTTCTGGCAATTTACGGATACCGTCGCGAAAAAATTCGGCCGGCTTGGCTGCTATCCAGTCATCGACCCATTTTTGGGCTTCTTCGTAAGAATGGAAGCGCTGGTCAGCTAGGCCATGTGTCATCGATCGGAAAAGGTGGTAATCGGAAGGAGCAATATCTGGGCTATACGGCGGGTGGGGTAAGACTTCCCATTTCAGCGTTTGTAGGTATGTTTTGACCGGCGCTGCAACATGTGGCCGAGCGTTGTCATGTTGCAAAATTACTTTGTCGTGTCTTTGCTCGTATTGTGGCCGTTTTTCTTTGAGTGCGCGGCTCAAACACATCAATTGAGTTCGGTATAGTGCTCCTGTGATGGTTTCGTTCGATTTCAATAGCTCATAATACACCACACCCAGCTGGTCCCACCAAATACAGAGCATGAGCTTGGCGCCGTGAATATTTGGTTTGGCCGTCGATGATGATGCATGGCCGGGGTAACCATATGATTTTTTGCGCTTCGGGTTATCGTAATGGATCCACTTTTCATCACCAGTGACAATGCGATGCAAAAAACCCTTCCGTTTTTGCCGTTCGAGCAGCAGTTCGCATGCAAAAAAACGGCGCTCGACGTCTCTCGGCTTCAGCTCATACGGCACCCAATGTCCTTGCTTTTGGATCATTCCGAGGGCTTTTATACGATGGGAAATGGCTTGTTGTGTCACTCCCAATGAATCTGCGAGCTCTTGTTGAGTTTGACACGAGTCTTCATTGAGTATTGCCTCCAATTCAGCATTCTCAAACTTTTTCACTTGGCCCGGCCGCTCTTTGTCCTCAACGTCAAAATCACCACTTCTAAACCGCACAAACCATCTCTCGCACGTTGAAACCGATGGAACATGACTCGGATAAGCCTCGGAGACCAATCGATGTGCTTCAGCAGCACTTTTCTTCAAATTAAAGAAGTAAATTAAAACTTCCCGCAAATGCTGTTTTGTTGGCACGAAACTCGACATATTGAGAGCTCAAAAAAACTATGAATTTGACACTGCGACAAATTGACACATACTGAAAATTAAAGCTATAAGACGTAGCTTTGACATGAACATAGTCACAGTACTGCCTGATGCGTATAGCGTTAGTAACGCCATCTGTTATCAAACCCGCATTTTCAATTTGTACCCCTGATAGTTATCTCCTTCTTAACATTATCACACTCGTTAGGTGTTAAAATTTAATATTTAAACAGCGCTTTAGTCCGTTATGTAATGCAACGTTGTGTGATTTAAAAAAAAAATTTGTAACACCGCTAGGTTCATAAGCTTCATTAATGGCAATTCCATTTCTTCGCTCGCTTAAAGCTCATTTGGATTCACTACACTGTCTTTTATGATGTTGAATATTTTGTAAAAATGTCATTACTGAACTGGTACTCTAGACAATAGTTCATGTGAATAACAAAACTAAGTTAAGGCGTCGGAATAGAATTCGATATTAGAAACCGCGAGAGGTCGAATTACTCTATGTTGAGCAGATATCGGTATCTGTTGAGAAATCCGCTGACGCATGGTGATCGAAAATCGTTGTGCGTCGGCTCGTTGGTACTGGTGTTGTGCTGCGCTCGGCTGTCGTGCGAACAGCCGAGGCAGCGCTTCGTAGGCATGCTACTCAAGCGAGAGACTATCATAGGTCTCTCGCTTGACTGCGGTGTCTCGCAACGACGCTAGTAGTATGTGTACACCTTTGCTCCATCCCACTCCTATCCCCACTCCTTCCCCCACCACGCAGCTACCCCCACCACCTCACTTTTCCACCACCGCGCTACCCACTCTGCTTGACCAGTGTCGGTAACATGGAGATGGTAAAGTGAGGTGGTGTGGGTACCTTGGTGAACAAGGAAGAGTAGAGATAAGAGTAGGATGGAGCATAGGTGTACACATACTTGGAATAAAATATTTGACTCACCCTTGTGCTGGCTGCAGCTGCGACGACTCTCCAGAGTGACGGGACACACACACACACACACACACACATATATATATTCTCTCTCTCTCACTCACTTACTCACACACTCACTCACTCACTCACTCAAAAACCACAGCTATGCGTACGGGTAATACGAATTACTCGCACTCATGGACCTTGGGCACCGTCGGGCGTGGGCATCCGTATCCTGATCAGCGTATCATTACCACGCGCTGCTTCGATCGGATCTAGATTTCCGGCCTCGTCAATTAAATCATCGAGACCGAATACTACACACTTTACAAGCAGCACCGGTAACGCACTAATCGACGGCTCTGGGTAAAATAGGTGCTGCCAATCGATGTATATCGATTCCTCGAAATCGACCAGCAGTACCTCACAGTACCCGTCATCATCCGTGTCGATGATCGACCCGCGCATAGTCCTTTCATTCCATACAACCACACAGGACACTCCAGCGCACAAATCACTTATTAAAAATCGTCTCCGCTCAGATTGCTCCTCGATATATAACTTATATAAATAGGCCTCCAGTCCGTACAATTCCGCGCACATCACCTCCGACCGCAGACACATCGTATTATCGTCGGTGTCGCATACCACCCGACACACAAAAGCCGCCGCTAGATCGTGGCCTAGATTTAGTGGATACATTTTTCTATTCAGACCTTCGTCGCGCACTGCTAAAGACAGACTGGATGCTCCGGATGAGGCTGGCGGTGATCACAGTGTTTGAAGATAACAAACCCCCTCTGAGTCATACCTAGGTGTGCAACGCTTTGAATGCAATGTCAGCAGTTTTGCACGCGTGTACCGCTTTGCGCTGTGCTTCTCGTGAAGCGAATGCTCTGCAGTAAAAGACGCAGAATATGATACCGTGCCGCGAGAGACCTCGATTATAATATTATATTATAATTTATATATAATTATAAAAGAAGAGACACAGTAAACCGATGTATTTGTTTTTAATTAGCAATATTTTTATTAAATCACTTTACAGATATTTACCGTCGTATGCAACATCCCTGCAAACACGGTAATCCTCGCTCGGAGACTCCTCTGCCGTTAAATTTACTTTTATCACTGTCTGATCGTCGAGAGGCAAAAGCATTGTAATATTCACGCACTAATCTGTCGTTTTTCGTTACATTATCGCTAAAGAGATTATTAAATCGCGACATGGTGAAGCCGCACGACATAAGGTGTAGGAATACGATGCAAAATTGTCCACACACATCCGACGTATTACTCTGTAGCTGCTTGAGGCCGTACCGATAGAACTTGCAGTTTCTTCGTAGTCGGGCGAGATGTTGCGGTATAACCGGTGGTAGCCCGTAGCTATCAAAGTACATTCCTTTTCCATGATGGTTAACGTACATGGCGATCCAATGCTCTCCAGGTCCGTCGTGGTTATCCGTGTTAACTACGAGGCCGGCTGGTAACGACCATACACGAGGAATTCTGTCAGCCGGGTATACGCCAACGGTTGAAAGTGGTAGATACTGCAGACTCTCGTAGATTTGTCTAGTGTTCATGCTGAACACATAGTCAATGATTAAATGATGACCGATACGCTTTGAAAGACGTATATATATGCAAAATTTATTTCACAGCGTCGTCGATCGTGTCACGACCACATGATGAAGATTTCTCCTCTTTTTTATTCTCTTCCTCTTCGTCTGCTGACCAAACATCCATGTATGATTCTCCTTTAAATGGATGCTCGCGAAGCCAATTTTTTATTTGGAAAGCCTGGCGCATTGCACAATGCGAAGACGCTGTATCATTTATCATAGCGTGTCTGAAGCATTTTCGCAAAGATTTCGGCATAAATGTGTACGATGGGGCGCCCTCCTCATCCTCCAGGTTGGAAATTTCACGACTCGTGATATCGCAAAGAAGTATAGCCTTCTCGTGACCACGCGTATAGATGCGTCTTGATTTTCGCGAAATTTCACGCAAGTTAGCGTATACCTGTTTACAGCTCACATCGCCCTCGTACCACTCCATACCGTGAAAATATTTCGAGAGAAAATTATTCTGGCTTCTCGATTGCTGTGGTAATTCGGCAAAGTGACACGGCGGTGCAACGATCCAATGAGCAGAGTACGGTCTATCCACTGCTACCACAGCAATTTCTTTCGGAATAAATTCCGAGTCTTTACCACGCATTCCCTGTATATCCACGACGATATCCATTTTCACGTCTAATCCGTACAGATGACCGAGTTCGACTGATTAGTTACTCGCGGACACGCTTCTACGTGTCTTAAAACGAAATAATTTTATGCCGACATCAGCACATTTTTCGCTTATCCGGTAAAATTCACCATTACCTGCCGAGAGGCATCAATTTCAAGGACATTATCATATTCCGCGTAGACTACACAATTTATCGTTGAAGCAAGCGCATCCTCAAATCGTACCTCTATTCTCACACTACCGTGCTTTATTAAATTCCAATGTGTATTGCTGTTCGCCGAAAGATCGGGTGTCAAATCAAAAGCAAACAGACAGTATCCATCGCGATAATTATTGCGATCGATCGAATTACCATCGTTCAAGAAATGTATTCCAGTTCCCGAAAACAACGTTTGAAAAGCATCCACATATAGATGATTTTTCGTGAAATCAGGTTGTAACGGTTTCGAAGGTATTTGAGCACCATCTACATACAACGAGAGATAATTTATCTTGTAATTTTGGAAATTGAACGGATTCATACTGAAGTCACCGTTAAACGCTTTGTTATCGACAAAACCGATAATTATACGCTTCGGCAACTGACCTAACACGATATTATCGATAGTCTCTCCATGAACACCCGAGTGTATTGAAACGGCTTTTACCTCGACTCTCGTAAGAGGATATTTAGCCGTAGATTTTGCCAGAGTTCTAGCATGTGAGAGCAGCACACCAGGAGCTATTTTTGTTCTACGAACGAGAAGCGATGCCTCGAGAATCTTTAAGCCGCATTGACCATTCTTTGTATCCCCCACAAGACAAAATGAATCTCTAGACCGAACCAGCCGTAGGCGCATCTCGACACCGTTTAATAGGAACCGCTCCTGATTGAATATATCGCAATGCAGATGACCGAGCAAGTCTACAGTTTTTTCGACATTTAAAAATTGTTTTCTCTTCACAAGCCCCGTATTTTCCGATGTTATATCATCCATTTTTCCAGGTGTATCGTCGTACCAGAGAACGCTCGTGAGATGCGAATTTTTTGCTGCTGGACCGTAATTCAAAAGTGTTTCTATGTACGCTCGATAAGCGTAGGCGTTATTTGGAGGTGAAACTAATTTTTGATTCAGGTATACATCTACCTGATTAAACATAGAATGCAAGAGATTGTTTACAGGGCCAGCACTTACTTTCGACGATGTGCCCACGGCAATTTCCGTAATGGTAGGAGATGTTATTTTCACTCTCAGACTAAGCATAGTATGCGCGAGATCGATATACTCATCACCCTGTCCGGGAATAACAAATTCAATCGGTGAATCATCTGTTAGCGAAGATATTGGTTTGTAATACACCCAATTGGAGCCTTCGATAGTAGTTTGCGTCGGTGGGAGTGAAAATAATTCAAGTTCCGATTTAAGACACTCGCACGAGTGCGCATGTAGAAAAGCCATCTTGTTTCAGCTATCCAAAAATATCTGCAACCGTTCGTTGACGAGTCTTCTTCTTCTTCTTATTGTTCTTATTATTCTTCTTCTTTTTTATTGTTTTTCTCTTTATTACACTTTTATTTTTACGAGAGATACGTCGTGGTTTACGTTCGTTCGATGAATGAGGAGTACGTGAAATTTTGCGCTTTTTATAACCAGACCCCCGCATGAGAGTGTCAATTTTTTCAGAGGCTTTGCGTTTGAGATTACTGCCTGATTCTCGCGCTCTCTCGCGAATAGCATCTTTCACAGCTATATTTCTATCGAGGATATCACCGGCTACGTTTACACCAGCGCGCAACGCCTCTTTTCCAACTGCTTTAGCGCCCTTCTTTAAAAGTGGTAACACTCGACGAAACAGGCCCCCGAGAAAGATACCGATACCGTGTCCTCGCTGATTAGGTGTTCCGATATAAACATGGCTAATACCACCGTACCCGCGACGACCCCATCCGTGCTGCACACTGTCAATATCATCCATAGTGGTGTAATCAATCGTGGGACCTTTTGAAATGTAGTGTCACAGTCAACGTTCCCCGCTCGAATGGTATAGGATCCCCAAATTCGTCTCTTATATCGATCTCGATAGTGTGTAAATTATTGCGCAAGAGAGGTATATATCGTGGCGTTGAAAACGATTTAATTTTTATCGAACCATACGGACAGTCATCAGTATCAATGGGAACAACTCGTAAGAGGGGTGTTTGTACATCGCCTGTAATATAGCTCTCGCAGATATCTGTGTATAGAAACATGCTGCCCGGTATAGCACCGGTGAGAGATGCAGGCCTCGACCCTGTGTATTCGCAATGCGGTTCTATCATTACGGGGCTACAAGCCTCTTCCGAGAATCCTAGTAGCCTTGCGATAGCGGGCGATACGCGAAAGTCGTGGTAGCGTAGATCGTCGCATACGCGTGCCACTTCGACCTGCCCGCTCGGAAGCGATTTAAAGCGCAAATGATCGGCCACGTGAGGTAGCTGATTTATACTCTCCAAAAGAGCGTCTATAGAGCGATATACACCAGGTGCTACTTGGTCTCTATCAACGCTCCTCCGTGTTAAAAGATTTAAACCCGATAAATCATAATCACCATCCTCAAAAGTTACGAGATTTTCTACAGTAGGAACATGTAAAAGAGTCATCGGATAAGCAATTTCCACAAGAGAAACAGCCCATTCTCCGTGCAGGCGTATCTGACGCGGTAGTTTTGTAATAAATTTCGTCGTCGTATTATCCGGAAAATACTGCATACTACTGTTGCTCGGTAGTACGACAAAGAAAGAGCTATCCTTGGAGCTCATATTTATCACGGACGATGATCCCGAGCGTTCTTCTTCTTCTTCTTCTTTGTCCTCTTCTTCTCTTTCGTCTTCTCAGATGACGGAGGCACTCGTACTCGTGATAATTCTGCTTCGTAGAAAATACCGTCGATAGTCTCGTTATTCAGATCGTGTAAAATATACACGAATGGCTCTCGATTCAACGATATTCGTTGAATCTTGAATAATTCGTTCCTCCAACCACGCTCATATCCTTTCACGAAAGCTGCTTTAGCTGTACTGATACGTACCAAGTCACCGACGCTGTATTTAGGCTTTTTAATTTTTTTCGCGTTACGCTCGTAACGCCGTGCTAAATTGTCTCGGGCTATAGAGGCATTTTCGAGGGTTACTTCGCTCGGAGGAATACGCGTTCCGCTGTGTCTAGTGTGATTATAAGCATATAAAAAATGTTGTAAAACATCGATGTAACGCTTATTTCGCGTGTATGTAAAGTAGCGCCACATTCGCTCTTTTATTGTTCGATTAAAGCGTTCGGCAATCGAGGCTTTTATATCAGGGTTACGAGCAGCGCGAAAATCGATATTCTTTTTCTTGAGAATTTGCTGAAACGGTGCGCCGATAAATTCTTTGCCTCGATCAGTTTGCAATTGTTGCGGGCGACGATTGTTACTGCGCGCGAGTATGCGTGTGAGACCGGGGGCCACGTTTGCGCTCGTTTTGTCACGCAAAGCCTCGACCCACGCGTATTTGCTCAACACATCAATAACAACAAGCAGATACGCGTACCCATCGTTGTACGTGGCTATCGAGCGAAGATCAGCTAAATCAGCCTCCCATACATCGTCTATATTACTCACACTGTACGTACGACGGGGAAATCGTCGTCGTACGAGGCGATGCATGTTATATGAATCCTGTGTCTCGAGCCATGGTAAAACATTTTTTCGCGCTACTCTACGATCCACCTGGGCCAAATTTTTTGCTCGAGAATAGGAAGCAGGATGAGCGGTGTCATAATAGATTTTTTGAAGAATTTTCATAATTTTAGCGATGACCAGTTAAATGGATGCTTTTTCTTTTTCTTTTCTAACTGTGCGGGTGGTCGATATTCTACTTGTGCAAAGTTTTGCAATTGTTCGTCCTCTTCTTCATTCCCCTCCTCCCCCTCGATGATGTCGTTTTCAGCCGTGAGCATTAAATCTCTGTTTGAGTGTGCGGTCTCGGCCTCGTCGTCGTTGTTGTTGTTGTTGCTACCGTTGCTGCTGCTGCTGCTGCTACTATCGTTTTCGCGCGGTAAAATAAGACGCCGCTGTGGTGTCGACGATGATGTAGGTGTAGGCTCGTGTAGTAACGCGGGGTTACCGATAAATTCACGCGGCATCTGTATCGCTCGCAGGAGTTTGGCAAAGTGAGATCGTCCGATAGGTTTCGCGCGTTTTCTAGCTCGCATAGCATCGTTAACAAGATCAACGATATTGGAATTTGAAATTCTTCTGCCGTCTATGGAAACAACGCCGTTACGATCCCATGTCATTTTTTTACCAACGGCGCTGCGATGCAAATTGCGAAGCAACGATATTGCTTTAGATTTAAATTTTTTTGGTACGCTATCGATAATAAGTGTGTCATCGAGCCGCGATTTAACTTTGTTAATTAAATCGTCGTCGGATTTATTCTCGTGGCTATCGAGTATTGCTACTTTTCGTTTTGATGAAATATTCGGTACGGCATTATCGTACTCGACCATGTGAAGATAACGCTGTAAAACCTGTTGGTACGCTATCCACTTCTCTCTCTCGCTCTTGTACGAGTGAGAGTTTAGAATTTCACTCAGCTCAGAGTCGAGGCGCGATAATGGCGTACCGGTAGTCTGTACGGAAGGCAACGGGTCTGCACTAGTAGTAGTAGTAGTAGTAGTAGCAGCAGCGGCAGTAGTGGCGAGTCCAGCGAGACGATGTATGTTATCATGAGGAATAAGTACCATCTTTCTGGCATATTCCATGTCTCGCGTAGGCCAAGACAGGCGCAAGAAGCAACTTGAGAAATCCGACACAGTGCTCGACGATGATCTTCCTGTTACCGCTCCAATTTCCCCTTTTAGCGGCTAGTCGCCGAAGAATTGTCGCGTGCCTCCGAAGATGATTCTTTTGCACGTTGTTCAGACTCACGTTTCCCTGTAAAACGTTTAGAGCACACTCGCATATACAGCGTACAAGCGCTACATCTGCTTTGCGCAAAATTGCACGTCGTTGCTCTTGCTTCAGATAACACAACGCTTGCAATATAATTATCTGCTTTTTATCGAGAGGTCCGCGCAACGCCATTACAAGCGCATTACTGGTACATCGCGCGACGCATCGCGAACTTTTATTGCTTTTTGAGGCACGTAAACGTAATGGTATTGGTCATCGGGAAATATACAGGCGCGAAATCGACAATTATCAGGCGTCGATTGTTTCAAGTCAAATAATAGATAGCCGTGCGGTGCGGCTGTTGCATCGAAATATACTTCCTGCAAAAATCGCGGATTCTCGAGACGTACCTGGCGGGCTAGGTGATGAATTTGCGCGCGATCTCGCGGATTTTTGAAGACAACGATATAATTAGCGTTTAAGGAGATATCGCGCTGCCCGTGACCCTGATGGAAGAGATTTTGCGTGATGAAAATGACACTAAGATTTTTATGATGGCTACCCTTGGTGAAAAGATCGACCACGGTATTGTTGGATGCCTCGCGCATTAGATCGTCAATGACCACAAGTTTAAGTCTTGCGTCATTCGAGTAGTCTACTGCTTGCGGTAAACCCTCGCGAAATTCGATTTTATCACCGTACTCTGAATACCCGGACTGCCACTCTGAGTAATAAAAAAGTATACGCTCGAACGGGACATCCGTCATTTCGCGCATGTATTTAAAGAATTTTTTTACAAAATATGTTTTACCACATCCCGTAGGACCGCTTATCACAGCTGTCCACGGATGTTTCCAACGTGTATCCATATCGACGAGTGTCTATCAAAATCAATCAGCAGACTCTTAAATAAGCTTATACCGCGGCTGCGGCTGCGGCGGCGGCGGCGGCGACCCCGCGGCATCAGCTATTTTCGCGGCCTTAAAGAGCTGATAAGACGCGGCGCGCCGGCACTAGCTGATGAGGCGCGGGCCCGCGGTATAAGCTGGTGTTTACGCTGTATGTAAATTAAATAACGATCATTTTTATATTTCTTACAAATAAAGCAATATTTTTATTTCACTATGCATACATCTCTAGATACAAATTTTACGAATCATCAAATTCTAAACAACAATATTATATCCACGGATGTAGCACTAGAAAGCCAGAACAAAAGGAAACACTCGATAAGAAAGACGGGACAAAAGGAATCAACGATGAGAAAGTCAGCACAAAAAGGAACGGTAGAGAGATAGCAGCTACTGTTACGAATATCAGCACAAAAAAAACGATCCGATAACGGTTTTATACATAATAAATCAATTTTTTTCAATGTATTGTACACGGTAAATATGTTACATGAAACTAGACAAAAAGATTATTTTTAAATATCGCGAATTCACCCGTAAAACTATATACTTTTTTGCGTTATACTAATTAGCGTATTTCACAATAGCCATACGGTACAGTAGCGTACAGCCCGTGCCGTTTTCGCTTCGTGTTAACAGGCTGGCATGATTTCGTTTCTTTACGCGTTACTACATGATGAAATTCCGTACGTCGAATAGCGTCGAATTTTAAAATAATAGGTACGCTCCTTGCTCCTGTCACGAAAGATCGTAGTGCGTTATAATTTACGTGACGGCTATTCGCAAAGTTTAGCGTGATACCCTTCACTTTACATTTTTCAATAATCGTACCGTCGGGTTTACGAACAAGGTATGCGTAAAATTTTGGTCCACCCGAAACGAACGAAGTTATATAACTACCAGGCCCTTATTCACTTAATTCATCCGTAAGATCTCCTAGAAATTGACCGATTGGCGGCTCATACTCGTTACCACCGGGATGGCTCACGTAAATACAGGAGTCCGTATCGCAGTACAATATTCGTCGCCCGAGCCCCTCAAGATAACTGTATAATTTTAGGCGTGCCTGTGCCGTCGTGTATGCTGCAATCACGGCGTTTGATGTCGGCGATGGTTGGATAGCATCGCGGTTGCTCACATAGTTTACATACATAATCTTGTGATTAACCGGTAGCATCCCCGTCACCTCAATCTCCGGACTCGTTAGTAAATTCATTAGCTCCGCGCGCGTGAAAACGATAACGGTTTTCGTGAGATTCTCTCGTTGACCAAACTTTCCCCAGAATGAATTAAGAGCCAATTTCGCTAGTGAACGTAAACCCGGATTTGGCTGCAAAGCACTTCGCTCGAGATATACACCCTCAGACTCCTTGTACAATGCTATAAAACGCTCTATTGCTTCCTCGTCATCGTTACACTCTGTTGGCGGACCACTCGCCTCCTGTTTTATTTTTAGGAATGTATCGATGTACTCGGCAAAATGACCGCCTCGTCGCGTTGTCGAGTCATACTGCGTAACAACGTATTGCCAAATTTCATAGATACGCGTCACTTTATATCCGAGCGACACAGCTTTTCTCAGTTCGTCCACGACCCATGTGCCGTCAAACGCTCGCTCAGTCGTGTCATCGTGTGTACAAACCTCGGATGTGTCCATATCTGTACAGCACGTTCTACACAGGGGGAACAGTAGTTTCCCATGCATGCGAACAGGCAGTACGGGTACATACAAATCGCGCGGTGCCAGCACGGTACACTTCACGAGACCCTCGACGACACTTAGATCGTTTTCAAGTCCTACGAGTTCTCGACACTCGTCGCCTACGTACAATTTCGGGTGTCCAACGGGATATTTTCCATTCTTACATACCCACGGATACAGCGAGCAGACATCCACATAGCGTATCTGCTCCCCGTTCGTGACGTCGTACAAGCTTACAAAATTTTCCGTTCGACCGCCAAAGAATGCATCGCGTGGTCCGAGAGGCGCCTGCTTGACCATGGCGTGATTTTTCACGTATATCGACATTTCCTCGTTATTCTCGAGTAATCTGTCAAAATCGCATTCCCATATTTCGGTTAGAGTGTACCCTTTCGATCTGATTCGCCCGGAAATAAGAATGGTACGCTCGTATCGCTCATCCATTGTATCGCCGAATTTAGTTCGAGCATCTCTATTCACGCGATAACATCGCGGACAACCGTGCCAAAAGCAGCCATGAAATTGTAGAACGTGATGGACCCCCGCATCCACGTAGTAACCGTCCACGGCCGGTAGGCCGGCCGGAGGGCGATACTCTCTCGTGCGTCCAGCATGAGCGATAACGCAGTTGAGCTCACGCTCGAGCCATACGAGCCATACGACGGCCTTGCGCGATTGCTTATCGCCCCAGCGATATCCTCCTGGTGGTAACACCGCAATGCGATCTTTCTGTAGAAAATTCTTTCGAAATACTCTCATACATGCTGATGCTATCGTGCATGCTTCTGTAAAGGGGCACACGCTCCCACAACGTATAAGTAACTCTCGAAAAGCTAAACACGCTCGTCTCAAAACCGTAACATCTGTACGACAATATTGCACAAATTGCGTCGCAAAATCAAATTTATAATCTACGCGACTCGATTCTTCCTCATACCATTTTAAAAAGCGCTCGCGATCCGCTGAGAATATGATATCGGGTGAGTAAAAATGCAAAGCCGGCAGAGGACCTGAGTAATTCTGATATTCCGGTGTGTTGAATAAATGGGGAAATGTACCTTTTGCCACCTCATCAGCGAAACCAAAGGCCTTAGGTAAAGCGCTAAGAGCCATGGGTAAATAGTTTAGACTATCGAGAAAAACGACATCGCCAATTTTCATCGAGACAATCTTCGTACCGTTCATAATCAGAGAGGGCAGCTGTGTTTTTTGCACCTCGATTAAATACCGTAGAATAAATTGTGCGTCGAAACCTCTAGCATTATGGGCGATGCAGATGGTCTTTTTAAATTTTTGCGATAATGCCAATTTTACGAGATCCCCAACAGGATCATCGATAAACACGAATTCACGTTTACGGCAGTTAGCACAATCTGTCTCTATATCTGTGATATCCAGACATGCCATACATACGCATTGTGCGACACATAAATTCGGCTCGTGAATTCGTGTCGATTTATCATCATGCAATTGCGCGTGTTGCTGCGTCTCAAAATCATAAAATAAAAATCTCGTGGAAGACTTGTCTTTTTTCTTCTCCTTTTGCGCATCCGATTTCTTAAGAGGTGCTATAAAACATGCATGCGTAGTCGGCCGCGTTTGTTTGCATGTAGCACAAAACGATATACCACATACATGCATCTTTTTATCTGTGGTTTTAATCATACGCGAGCAGCCTCTACAGATTTTCAATGCGTTACAGACGCTGTACCGTCTATATTTACGAGACGTGATGCCCGCGGAGCCCTCACTCTTGTGATGAGCGAGGCAAAAAGCACCAAAGAACGAACGATTACAGTCTGCGCAATACTCAGGCTGAGAGTCTCTATTACCGTTGCAATAAGTGGATTTACATCGAGCACATTGATAGCTACATCGATGCTCGAGTACTCGAATATACTTGGAATTACATTGCGTGCAGAACCCCCGACTACCTAGCGCACCGGCGAGATTTAATATCGGTTGATAGTGATGAGAACGCTCGTAATAGAGAATAAAGAGTGTATGATTAATTTTACCTGTTGCAGTGAGTACGTATTTTCGCCCATCGTACAGAGCCGGAACGCGTTTTCCGAAGGTGAGAAATTCATAAACAACAATTGCTATACCCTCGTGAACCAAGTACTCCTGAAAGAGCTGAATTTCGCGCGCACCACACCCCCTAGACGGTGTCGTTACCCCTGCATTACGTGTGAGCTCTATCGCCGCTGTATATTGCGCACCTCGAAGCCCGTTCCGAATTTGACACCATCGTCTGTGTAGCACACCCGCACGTATTTGACCGCGTTCGGCATGCGCTCGGGCAGTGACAAGGGATCGTTGTAGACACAAATTATCGCGATTACTTATGCGTAAAATTGACTTTTTTGCTATAGACTCGTGTGTAAGCCTAGTGCCCACACCGGCTCCTTCGACGCCTCGTACTATACACGTCGTCATTCTACATGTACCAGCGTCTATTCGAAATTCGCGCGCGCTCTGAGCTACACTATTAATTAGTCGCCATATATCGTCGGGAACGATGTCACGAGCTGGTCGAAATGATAACCATACAGGTCCTTGCGCAAAAGACGGTACGCTCAGAGTTATACCCACATAATCATGTCCTTCGCACGATTCTGTAAGACGTGTGAGAACATCTCGTACACCTCCCTCGAACCATGTCAGATGATCGATACCGACCGGTGGCTGACGAAAATAAAAATCTGTCTCTCGACCCTGCATCCTAAAGCGTGAAAAATAACGTCTCTGCTCGTTGTCGATACCGAAACGTTCACCAGGAGGCAAAATATCACCACCCCGTGCAGCAGTCCTTCCATCGCCGGTCTGTCCACCTGCAGGCATAATTAAACCATTTATTAGAATTTTTATTTAATTTACTTTAAATTTTTCTTTGTCGCTGGCTATATACTATGCATATAATTCGTGTAACGTAAGAATTACAAACTTATATTTGCTTCTAGTCCTCGAATCCGTCGACTGCACCCGGGAACCGCCGACGCATTTCGTAAACCAACTCGATTGTCGGCGGTCTCGGCACAGTGAATCGTGCAAAGCGAAAAACGTTTGGGTCCGTCTCGTACCCTGCTTTTTCATTTTACTATTATTATCCGCGTAATTTTTTTATTTTTGTCAGCGTAGTTGTATTATTAAAAGCTTACCTGAATCTACAGGGTCCTCCTCCTCTTCCTCCTCCTCCTCGTCGTCATCGTCTACGTCTTGCTCCTCCTCCTCCTCCTCCTCCTCTTCTTCTTCTTCTTCTTCTTCTTCTTCTTCTTCTTCTTCCTCGCTGTCTGTATTGCTGTTGGCATCAACGTTTGAACTGTATTGTCGCGATGGGCCTGCGACGGATTCATCTGGTTCTCTCGAGGGGCCTGCCATGAAAAGACCGTTTGTAGGTTTATAACCGCAGAATGGCTGGGTAAAATTTATCCAGCGATTTCCTACGGTGCTGTCGCCATCGTAGTCCCTGCTATGATCATCTGAATCGGTTCTACCCTCCTCATCGAAATCATAGGTGTCGGATCCCATTTCTGCGTCCTCATACCGTCGAACTATATAAAAATCTTATGAAATAAAGGAAATAAAATAAAAGTAATTAGCGCTGTATATTACTTACGTCTTTCATTGAGTATGGGTTGCAGAGCAGTCTCATTCAGCCAACCTCGTCGACGAATAACACGCACCACCGAATCAATAATTATTTGATTATCAAACAATCCAATATTATACGCGTCAACTAAATCGCGCTGATGACACTCGCACAGCATACCGCGAATTTTACGAACAACCGCCTGTGTCGGAAGTTCCCATAGGGTGATCTGTAAATTTCTTCTACCCCAGCGCGAACGCAACGACGGTCTACGCTTCAATATAAACTCTATCAATTTTCTTATCAATGAGCGCTTTACCACTCTGACCATGATTGTGCTGTTAGAGTAGTAGTAGTAGTAACCACAGTAAATCAGACAATTAAATAGAGAATTTTCAAAGCGGCTCACTTTTATATATATTCCTTTAACAAGCTCTCTCTCTCTCTCTCTGCATATACTGCAACGATGTAATGAATACGACTAACCAAGAAGATGGCCGCACGCGATCGCTTTACAAAAGCAAGACCTGAGGAAATATTTAGCGATGATGATGTACTTAGTTATCGAGTTTCGCTGATGAAAGTCATATTGTTTTCATCTAATTTCAAGGCACTTGGCCATGAGGAAAATCATCAAATTTCACCGACGAATATTATCTGTATGTCAATGTGTGCGTGTGCGCATAAGTGTGCGCGAGTATGCAAGAGTTTTGGGATATATCTGCTGCTGTTACTAGGCTGTTGAGGAGAATGCGACAAATATCAAAGGATATTGGCTAGCAATTTTCAGGCGTATGATTTGCAGTATCAAAAGAAGAGGCAATGCATTTAGGTGGTGGGGGCAATCTGTATAAAACGGAGTATGAACACCACCGACGATTCATTCGAAAAGTTACAGTCTACAGGAAAGCAATAAAAATGGCAAATAACGGTGCTAAGTCTCTTGCGATATCGCAGTATATAGCGAACCCCGTTATGTACGGTTTAAATAAATCATTTGGTAAAATAATCGTAGCCGGGTTCGAGTTGAACTCTACGTGTACGCTTACACCGGTGGTGAAAATATTGTCGAATACTTTTACCGGAATTACACTCGGTGCGGACGAGTGGCGAGTGTTTAAAAGTGATTTTTCTCGCGTACAACAATATTTCGAAGCTCATGGGACTGATGCCGAGAAAATGTGTAATACCCGCATAGAGCACACAACGCATTACACACTTTTAACCTCGTGTTACCAGCACAGAGCTGTGTCGTTTGGTAAAATAAGTGGTAGCGCTGATGAGGAATACGAGAATCAAGAGGAATCTGGAGAATCGAAACGGAAACGCTTCCGAAAATACTCTCCAAACATTGTTCTTCAGCGGTTTACATTTGATATGCTCGTCGAAATAAGTAGAAGAATTGATATTCATATGCAAGTTCTAGAGAGCAAAAGTGAAACGATTCAGAGGTGTATGAACGAGGTGGTATCATATGTCCGTGAAAAGATAGTTGTCAGTGAAATGCCTCGTGCAGTAGCGTATGAGATCATCGGTTCCAAGGACTTCTTTGAAGAAGCGCTCGAACACATCGCGATCTTGCTAACGCCAGAGGATACGGAGTTTATGAAAATTATTTTGTCCGAAATAATTGTGCTGTTTCGTGGTCATATCGCTGATCATGCATCGGGTGTTGCGTTGCGAACGCAATAATTCTACGTATGTGCAGCTATTTGTGATAAAGAAACGGTTGTAAATAATTGTATATAGTGTACATTTCACTCGAAATATTATAAAGTATACACCGATGTCAGTCACAGTGAGAGAGAGAAAGAGAGAGAGAGAGAGAGACAGTCGTAAAACCGAAGCATCAGCAAAGGTCTGCGCTAGAAAGAAGACGGATCGCTCGTCTCTGTTTTATTAACACAGCAGATCATGGAATACGTGCCAATGTCGATTAGCAGCAAAGCAGCGGAGCTTGGTAAGTAAAAAATATAAAATAATTTTAAATCATGTGATATTTATTTTTAATTAAAAAAATAATGTTTTGCAGAGCGAGCAGCCCCTGCATATGAGCCGACACCGAGGGTTCGTTATTCGTGTCATGGAGAGCGAGAGGAAGATAGAGCTAACTTCGGGAAAGAAAAGTGCCACCCGACATCCTCATCCGCAGTTGTCGTCGGTGGCAGAAGATCATCAACGCTGCCAACTTTGTATAATGAGTCGTGGCATATCAGGTAAGACAATATCGATTATTCTGTACACGATGTTTTTTATTGATCAGTGCGCTCAATTAAATAGTTGTTTCGTTCTTTTTTTCAGAAGTACACTATGATGACAACGTCCACAGCGAAAAATAATTTAAAAGCAATATTACGAGTGATAATACAAATTAATTCCATATAGCGATAAAAATAAAATTAACGGTGAAGGAATCTCCGAGCGTGGATGACCGTGTTTGCAGGGCTGTTGCATACGACGGTAAATGTATAAAGTGCTTTCCATAAAATATTGGTTAATTTAAAAATATCTGATCTTACTGTGTCTCTTATTTTTATAGCATAATAATTAAAGTCTTTCTCTCTCTCTCTCTCTCTGTGAGGGAACATATTCTATATCTTTTACTGCAGAGCAAGCACTTTGCGAGGAGCATAGCGCAGGGCTATGCATGCTCGAAAACCTCTTTCGTTGCATTCAAAGTGATGGATACCTAGTTATGATTCATAGGAGGCTGTTATCTTTATGCCCGTGATACTCTCTAGTAGCGTCTCGAGCATTTAGTCTGTCTTTGGCATCCTGTTTGGAAACAATAAAAAGCAATATGTATCCACGATACGGCAAGGAGATTTTAAGCGACGCGTTTTGGTGCCGATTAATGTTTGTCGAGAGTGTAATGAGTGTGTTTCTGCGTACGCAGGAAATGTGCGATGCATACGACGATCTGGAAGAACTCCTACGTAGTGTGTATTTAGTGGAACGTCGTGGAAGATCCATTGAACTTGGGGAGTTGCATATCGGCATGTCCTGTATTGTGCCTCGTTTCAATAACGTTGTCCGCGGGGAAGTGGTTTACCCGGACTTTGATGGGTACTGCGAGGTGTTGCTAGTCGATTTCGGCGAAACTATTTACATCGACTGGTCTCACCTATTTCATCCGGATCCTCTAGCAAGTATGCTACCGGTTCTTGTCATGGAGTTTTCCATATACGGACTCGACCGCGTGGACGTTGCAGGTATCGAGCAGCTCGTCGAAGAAGCGTGCGGTGGAGATGACTTGATCGCTGTCATGATGCGACCTCTTGCCGGCGATAGCGTTCCGCGGGTTCGCTTATCGAACGGTGAACGCGTGGATGTGGCGGCGTTTATTATAGAAGCCCTCGGTGATGAGATAGATATCGGCTACGATATCGATGCCGTGGACGAGGGCTTTGACGAGGACATAGTAATGAATTAAAGACGCTGTGCATGTGTATGTGTGTGTGTGTGCGTGTGTGAGAGAGTACATTCGAGAGACAGGAGTTTAAAATCGCTTTGGCAGGAGGGTAGATGCCTACAACAGCTGCGGTGGTGGTGAGTACATAATTTTATTCATTTTTCCAAGTATGTGTACACCTTTGCTCCATCCTACTCTTATCTCTACTCTTCCTTGTTTACCAAGGTACCCACACCACCCCACTTTACCATCTCCACGTTACCGACACTGGTCAAGCAGAGTGGGTAGCGCGGCGGTGGAAAAGTGAGGTGGTGGGGGTAGCCGCGTGGTGGGGGAAGGAGTGGGATGGAGCAAAGGTGTACACATACTACTGACGCTTTCATAGATCTCAGCCATCTCGAAATTTTCGACGACGCTCATGAAAACCGCCTAGACAGCTACATCTACTGCTCTCAGCTCGGACTTCTTTCACCGCTTTTCTCAGGATCTACTCAACCCAAAAGTGCTCAAAAGGACTCAAAATACTCGGTAAGCGTGCACCGTCATAATTCACACAAATTCAATAGCGGTGAGGTGAAGAAATCTCAGCTTGTGCATCCTCAAAGGTCTCACCTCGCGGCGTGCTTTGCAGCGCGGGCTGCTTCGCGTTTTCACTTACATATTTCGGCACGCTATTAACCCTTTGCACTCGGTTGTCCCCTCTGAGGGGACAACGTAAGTCTAGCATATCACTCGGTTGTCCCCTCAGAGGGGACATGAAAGTTTATTAGCGATTACGGACAATGAACTTATTCCACCGAAATTTTTTAAGAAACACGTGTTCTCCTGTAGTTTTCTATTAAAATGGCACAAAAAAACAAATCGGAATATGATAAAATTAACAAGATGCATGATAAATAAATCAACCGTTTACACGTCGAAAAAGAACGTGCGAAGTGCGTTCACGACGGACTATACACTTCTCTAATCCATTGAGCAAATTGTAAATTTAGTGGATTAGGCGTACAACGCTACAGGGGTATGGCTCAATGAAATGGGAAACTTGATAAGATAATAAAGAAATCCGAAAACTGAGAGAAGAAATTTACAAGATCTCAGTTCGTATTGAAGCGTCGAATAGTAAAGATCTCTGCAGTAATAAGACAGTGTTATGCTTTCGTAATTTACCATTAGTAATTTCCAAAGCATTTCTTCATCCTTTCTTTTATTATATAATCAAAAATTTTTTGTTCTAAAAATGGCAAAACGAACAAGCACCAGTGAATCTCGTGAAGTAAGCAGTAGTGAAGATGAGTTCCAGATAGACATTTATACAGACAGATTTAACAAAATAACTATTCAAGCAGAAGAAAATGATAGTAATGATAGTGATGGTGATGATATTATCCAACCAACAAGAAAAAGACGAAATTTTATAGATAGTGATAGCGATACAAGTAGTGAAAAAGAAAACATCCCCGTAGAAGACGTATCAAGTGAAGAGTGGGAAGACGTTAGTGAATCTACCGATTCTCCATCAACAATCGAATTTGACATATGTATATCACCAAACACCCGGACCACAAATACGAAGCAATATAAAAGAACCCATAAATTATTTTACATTATATTTTACAAATGAATTAATAGACAATATAATAAAAGAAACAAACTATTATGCTGTTACGTCCTGGTCCCCCGCTATATTCCACGCGAAATTTTTAAAATATTTCTAACCAGTATTTTACACATTTTTATATCACGTATATTATTAATACGAACAGATATATACCTGTTCTTTCTCTATATATATATTTTTATATTAATATGTTTCTTACATACCTTATGCGTATAATTATCCATACATTTTATATGCGCGTAATCAATACGCGCACCCTGTATTTGATGCATGTAGGTATATGTATAACACGTGCATGCACACATACATTAAGCCATATTCTTAGCCGTCCACTGGGGTATAAGCGAGAAACGCTGAGCAAAGCATCGCGCGATAACCACCCGTGCGACTTTGTTTAGTCCCACGACTAGAGCCAAGCATGGTTATTGAATATGACTTTGTATTTGTCATGGCAATGCACAGCCTCTCTCGCACCCTAAACGGGATAAGGTTACTCGCCACATTCCAATGTTATCCACTGGCGAGTAGCTACTTCAAATCTTTAAGCTAGCGTAAGCAATCCCACGTACCGGGCCGTGGCGCTCGGTCCAGGCGACCGTCGAACGGAAGCGATAAGCCCGACACCCGGCCGGGTTACGCTGACAGGCCGGTGAGGCTGCGAGGCCCGTTGTTCTGATTCTTAGAATCTAGATAGAGACCCGCGGGACTCGCAACTCTGCACTTTTGAGAGTAGGCGACTGGAGGGGCACTTAGCCACCCAATATACCGAGTCGTTGTCTTAAAAGAGGCAGTCCTCATCGTGCGGTCATTCGGAAAAAGACGCCCTAAAAAATTAGAAACATCGTACCTCTAAATTAGCGACATCGCTCCTCAAAATTCGTATTTTCTTAATTGTTCGCGCATTCAAGTATTTTAATATTTGTTTGCGGATTTAAAACATTTTATTTGTGCATTGTTCGCGCATTCAAGTATTTTGGTATTTGTTTGCGGATTTAAAACATTTTATTTGTGCATTGTTCGCGCATTCAAGTATTTTGGTATTTGTTTGCGGATTTAAAACATTTTATTTGTGCGTTATTAATATTGTTCGCGCATTCAAGTATTTTTGTATTTGTTTGCGGATTTAAAACATTTTATTCGTGCGTTATTAACATTGTTCGCGCATTCAAGTATTTTGGTATTTGTTTGCGGATTTAAAACATTTTATTTGTGCGTTATTAACATTGTTCGCGCATTCAAGTATTTTGGTATTTGTTTGCGGATTTAAAACATTTTATTTGTGCGTTATTAACATTGTTCGCGCATTCAAGTATTTTGGTATTTGTTTGCGGATTTAAAACATTTTATTTGTGCGTTATTAACATTTTTTTGCGCATTTAAGAGTTTTAATATTTGCTCGCGCATTTAAACATTTTATTTGTGCGCGTTCCAATAAAAAACGGTATTATACAAGGGTGTTCCGTGGTTTTCATAGATCCACCCGCTGAAATCCCAACATTTCCCAACCCCGGTCTTCTTTACTGTTTTCTGTCGCCAAGCTTGCCGCGATCTCTCTCTCGTGGGCTAGCTACTTTGTGTGACGCTTGGTCGTAGGGCCTCCGTGGCCTTTGGCTTTTTCCTTTCTGACTAGGTGATCTGGAGCGCGACCCTCGTTGCACCTCCAGATCACGTGTTGTTTGGTCCCGCACCTGGTTGCGAGTCTGCAGCACTCTACACCCTGGTGGCGCTTGGAAACTCGCGCCGGGGGATCTTTTAACTAGGGAGCGTGGCGTCGACTAAACAGTTGCACACCCTTCCGTCCTCTTTGTTTCACGAATCCGCGTGGTACCCCAGGGTCCTACACACGGGTTCTATTTTTCTTCCAAGCGGTTCGCGCGCCCACCCTCAATGTGGACGCCGATCCTCTAACTGTGTATACCCAAACTCCCGCCTACTTTACTGTTTTCAGTCGCCAAGCCGGCCGCGATTTCTCTCTCGTGGGCTAGCTACTTTGTGTGACGCTTGGTCGTAGGGCCTCCGTGGCCTTTGGCTTTTCCTTTCTGACTAGGTGATCTGGAGCGCGACCCTCGTTGCACCTCCAGATCACGTGTTGTTTGGTCCCGCACCTGGTTGCGAGTCTGCAGCACTCTACACCCTGGTGGCGCTTGGAAACTCGCGCCGGGGGATCTTTACCTAGGGAGCGTGGCGTCAACTAACAGTTGCACACCCTCCCGTTCCACTTTATTTCACGAACCCGCGTGGTACCTCAGGGTCCTACACGTGGGTTCCATTCTTTTCCGAGGAAACACCGTATGACCACAAAGAAAGTGGACAACGGTCTTTCTCGCCAACCGGTCTTAATTACCTAAAAATCTAGATGGGCAAAACCCGTAAACGCGCAGGACGACAATTGCGAGAAAAACAATCCGAATCGTCGCAAGGATCTGCGTCAGAAATCGTAGAAACCGCACCGAATCTTAACCGAGGGTTAACCAACGTAACGGTACAATTACGCGATTGGTCCGACGGCGCGGGTGGGCGAACCCTAAAACGGGTCCCTGTGGCGGCTATTCGGCCTATGGTCGTGCAACGTTGCACGATCCGTCCCGACGAGGAACGAGCACAGCCGCAACCGGGACCGTCAACATCGTCGTCGACGCACCAGCCGCAACCGGGGCCAGCAAATTTTTCCGACACCACTGATTCGGACTCGGACGAGCGTCCCGTCGTCGTCCTCGACTAGTTCGTGGGGAACGGCGCCAACTAGTTTTAAGGTGAGTAAACCCGTTTGTTTTTGTCGGAAAATAAAATATTTCGACAGGTCGACCGTGCCCCAATCCCGAGGCAGCGCATTCTGCCTCAAAATGGGGGAAATAAAATATTATTCCGTCGTTGCGTCCACTCGTTAAAACCCAGGACGTAACAATGCCAACGAAAAAATAAGAAACAAACAATTGTCACATAAGTCAACTTGGCACAAGTGGCACGATGTTACCAAGCGAGAATTCCTAGCTTTTATCGCCGTTATTCTAAACATGGGATTGATTCACCTGACAAATCTTCAAGAATATTGGTCTACTGATTCCATTAGTAGAATTCTTTTCTTTTCCGAGACTTTCAGTAGGGACAGATTTCTACAAATCTTTTGGATGCTTCATTTGAAGAAAGATACACGAAGCGATAACACAATTAGAACTCGTATTCAAAAGGCCAGCAATTATTGAGAATATATAGATTCTAAATTTAGTGAATATTTCATACCATACAAAGCAATTTCTGTCGATGAATCTGTGATAAAATTCAAAGGCAGAATATCATTTATAACATACACATAATCCAAATAAGCCGACCAAATGGGGTATACGCATATATGCATTAGGCGATGCAAAAACTGGATATTTTTTTTCAATACTTCCATATTCTGGCAGCATAACATCCGATAACCTTTACCAGCCAGATCTTCCTGTAAGCACGAGAATTCCATTGCATTTATATAAAAAGTTGATAGACAAAGTTCCTGATGCACAAGGATACCATATGTACACCGATAGATACTATACCAGCATTCCTTTAGCAGAAGAATTGCTAAAGATGAAATGTAATCTTACCGGCACAGTAAAAGTAAATCGAAAAGGCATATCTATGGAAATTCGAAAACCAAAATTTTCAACAAAAAAGACAGTGGCATATAGAAAAAATAATATTACGCTTCTTGCGTGGAAGGATAAAAGAACTGTCACAATGCTAAGCAATTTTAATAACACAAGAATGCAATCAAGCCCCAGAATGTTACGTGGTTGAAATATTATATGAATTGATAAGCCTCAAATGGTTCTCGATTATACAGCAAATATGGGCGGTGTGGATCTTGCGGATCAATACGCCTCCACGTATTGTTTTCTGCGGAAATCTTTGAAATGGTGGAGAAAATTATTTTTTTGGGGATTGGAAATGTGCGTTATAAATTCCTTCATACTTTACCGAATCTCAGAAGAAAGAAAACAGCAAAAACCAATGACACACCACAAGTTTGTGAAAAGTCTTGTAAAGCAGTTGAGAGGTGATTTTCGCGAATCTCGAACACATCCATCTACATCGTTGTCAGACAATAGACTGAATAATAAGTTGCATGTTCCAAATGTGGGAGAAAGAAAACGGGATAGTATTGTCTGTTCTGACAGAAAAACACCTGGTGGAAGGCGGCAAACAATATTTTATTGTGAAACATGTACAAATCAACCTGCTATGCATATTGGGAATTGCTTCAGACTTTACCATACTGTAGAAAATTATAAAAAATACATTTTGATTTTTTTTGTAAATATGTGTTCTTCAATGTCTACAAATTCATATAAACCAAATTTCATTACAATTCCTTACTTGGTTCTAAAATTATACTGTATAATATCACGTTTCCAGGGTGTACGTTTTCGCGAAAAAGTGGCGTCGAGTTGCTGGTAGGTAACGTCCGAAACGGTACCGAGTGCAAAGGATTAATATAATTGTACGTACAGCTCATTCAATTTACTTTAAATGCATTCTTTCATTTATTTTTTTGAAGTGAAACTTCTAATGCGACTTCCAACAAGGTTGCGTTAAACGTTTAACGCTACCATGGAGGGGGTATGAAAGCACTGTTGCGTTAAACGTTCAACGCTCCTGGGGAGGGGGAATAGAAAGAGATAGAGCGAGAGTGAATGCGTTGCACTCGAACGCATGCGCGTAGTATACCTGTTACAGGCCAGCGCGAGCGTTAGCAACGAGTAGCGTCCAATATTCCAACGCAAGAGGGAGAGAGAAAGAAAGATACACAAAGGTAGAAAGTAGGAGAGAGAAAGAGAGTGAGTCGGTAGATCCCAAGCACATGCGCGTGGTATTCTTGCTATTCAGCGAAGTAAACATTGTGAGCGTCGTGAAATTAGCTGAAATACGTACTTGTTGTTCTATTTGAATTTATAATATTTATAATATTTATTATTTCATTTACTTGTTTCTTTAGTTTGATTTGATACACATATAATTTAATAGGGTACTATTTTATTTTTTTATTTTTATTTTTATTTTTTTATTTAGTGGATAAGAATTGTAAAAAATGAGTGAAAACAATCCCACGGACAATGCGACGGATTTAAGGTTATGTCAAGGTACGTCTCTTGTGAATATCAATTGATTGTTAGGTTTTCTCTTTTGAATTTACATTATGACGCATTCACATACATTATTAATACAAATACATTTTCCAGGGCGAGACGATGAGGCAACCACAAGCACTTCCACTGGTTCAAGAGGTCCACGAGGGAAAAATGCACAATATTACCGTGATTACAGAGCACGGAAGCGAGCGGAGCAGGAAAAAGAGTCGTTGAATAGAACTAGTGATCCTTCTGCGACTGCTGATTCTTCTACAATTAACGTCGCAGGATCAGTAACATCGAAGAAAAGGAAATCAGCCGCGGAATACCAGAGAGAGTACCGAGCACGTAAAAAAGCCAAACGTGACAATATACTCATTGATTCGCTAGCTGTAATTCCATCAACTTCGACGGGGGGATTGACTACCACTCATCAATCAACTATAGTAGACCAACTAACAACTGCTGGGCCTTCTATTAATCCACAAACGACTGCTGGGTCTTCTATTAATCCACAAACGACTGCTGAGCCTTCTATTAACCCTTTGCACTCCGAGTGTTTTTTTACTCAAGAGTGCGGCAACTCCGTGACATTTTTGCATTGGAGCATCTGAAAAATGAACTTATGTTTTACTAAAAAAAAAAAGATCTGTTGTTATAAATTTATTTATTTAATTTATGTAGTTTGTGATAAAAAAAATACAATTTGATATTTATATTTTGTAATTCAACTTAGTGTGATATTTGTGGAAACAATCTCCCATATGCATCCGTGACTTATTTGGACATGTGTCACAATATTCGGTTGTTTCCCGTCTTCCGGAATTACCTTTCCGCTTAGAACACACTATACAGTCCTTTTTGGTACCTCTTGCTAGTCATTGAACGCAAACTATGCTGGTTTTTCTAACTGCAATGAAAGCATATGGCGCAATAGCGGCGCCTACAGAGTTAGTGCACTGACAGCATATGGCGCAATAGCGGCGCCTACAGAGTTAGTGCACTGACAGCATATGGCGCAATAGCGGCGCCTACAGAGTTAGTGCACTAACAGCAGATGGCGCAATAGCGGCGCCTACGGAGTGCAAAGGGTTAATCCACCAACGACTGCTGGGCATTCGACGAATAGTTATATTGGTTTTGCAAAGCCAACAAGGAGGAAAACACCTGCAGAATATCAGCGAGAATATAGAGCAAGGAAAAAAGCTCAACGGGAATCTACGAGGGCTGCGAAAACCAACGACGGTTCAATGGACATTGCTAATGAAAATACCAGCAATATTGGTGACGAAAATGCAAGGATAAATCCACAAGTCCCATATACTCAATTCCATCAGCATAAGAAAGCTCACAACTACATTAGAACAAAATTCACCGAGAACAATTTTGGTTATGCATGCTCGATATGTCATCGATTATGGTTTAAACAAGATTTGAAAGGACACTCTTCAGATATTGGTCAAAAAGTTCTGGACAGAATCTTACCAAATATTCCGAGAGAAAGTATCGAATTGTGTGCAACGTGTTTTCAGTCAGTGCAACATAACGAAATACCAACTTATGCAGTTTATAATGGTTTCAAATATCCACCAATGCCAAAAAATTTACCACCACTGGATATAATAACGGAACGATTGATCTCACCTCGAATCCCGTTTATGCAGATCAAACGCTTAAGACACGTTCATGGTCAATACGGCGTATATGGACAGATTATAAATGTGCCTGTTAACGTGGATACAATGGTAAAATGCCTGCCACATCAATGTCCATATCAAGAAAAGAAAAATTCACAAATCCAGCTACGTTCAAGGCTTGGTTAATAAAAGGACAGTTAAAACTTGGTTGAATTTTCTGAAAGATACTCCACTGTATCATGACATTGAAATTGATCAGTCTTTTTGGAATGGACCTGTAACGGATGGAGAAATACCGAACGATGAATTAAGTGAAGCGATCACAATGGAAGATAATCTCGTTGCTCAGCAGCAAACCTTATTATGGGATGAAAATAAATATTTGGGACTTGCAGCAGGAGAAAATCAAATTCCAAAAAGTCTGCTGTTTGACGAGTACGCCGAGGAACTATCATTTCCAGGAATTTATCTTGGACACATGAGAACATTTCGTGAGGAAATTTCAGTCACACTTTTTCAAATGGCAACGAGTGAAATACGACGAACTGATCGACGAGGGGTTAATCCTCGCCATTTGCTGTATATGGCTGGGAAAAATATGAGACTGCGTGTTGCTTCATCACTTACTGTTGCCTTCAAGTTTATCGGCAATGATACAAAAGTGACGAAACAACAAATCGAATCAGAAGAATATGTTAACGATTGTCTAGAACAGGGGTCTCCAAACTTTCCAGCCTTAGGGCCATACTGATTACTCCAGTAAGTTCCGAGGGCCAAAACCATATTATCATTGTTGCCGGTGGTAAAAAGTGAAATAGTCCAAAATCTGTCCGCGGGCCGTAGTTTGGAGACCCCTGGTCTAGAAACAAATCTGGCATTCTTGAAGTCGATGCCGAATTCCGTGTACTATTGGTCTCAGCGCAAAAAAGATCTATTTGCCATGATTCGGCAACTTGGTAGGCCGACGGTTTTCCTCACGATGAGCGCAAACGAAATTGGATGGATCCCATTGCTGCAGTTGCTACAGAAATTTAAAGATGGAAGAATAATTTCTGAAAATGAAGCAAGTGAACTCAATTGGTTGCAAAAAAGTACACTTATCAACGAGGACGCTGTCACATGTGCCATCTATTTCGACAAATTAGTTAACACGTTAATGACTCTCCTACAGAACAAAGGCCTATGCTCATTTGGAAAATATAAAGTGAAAGATTATTTTGAACGAATCGAATTTCAACATCGTGGGAGTCCGCACGCTCATATTTTACTCTGGTTGGAAGATGCACCAAACAGTCCACTAGGCGATGACAAAGAAGCTGCGATAACATTGATCGATACTTTAATCTCAGTATCAACCTCAGAAGCCTCAGGTAACATCAAGCTACATACACATAAACACACGTTTACGTGTTATAAGAAAGTGCGGGGTAATCAGCCACAGAAATGTCGGTTCGAAGCACCTTTCCTGCCTTCTCGGTCTACGCAAATACTTATTCCTATGGATAAAGAAGAACAGAATTTTGCCAGATATGCTGATCATTACAAGAAAATGAAATCCCAGTACGAAATTACAGATTACAATAGTATTGATGACTTCTATCAAAGCAACAATATAACTTCAGACGAGCATTATTATAAAATTGTTTCCGCAGGAATCAATCGGCCACGAGTATTATTAAAACGTGAACCATCGGAGAAATGGCATAATCCATACAATCCATTCTTGTTCAATGTGTTGAAATCGAACATGGATTTGCAGTTCATATTGGACGAATATTCGTGTGCAATGTACGTAGTGGACTACGTCAATAAATCAAACCGAGGGATAAGTAATTTGCAAAGACAGATTCTTGAAATAACTGAAAAATATCGTGATTTTGGAGTGGTTGAAATCACGAGAAAAATGAGCGTCGATTTATTGAATTCTGTGGAAATTTCTAGCCAAGAAGCAGCTTGGTGGTTGCTGCGTAAACCGATGTCACATGCATCCAGATCAGTAACGTTTATTCCAACATCATGGCCTGTCCTTCGACAAAGAATGAAAAAAGCACGCACGGAATTGGCAGACCTTAATGATGAATCCACCGATATTTGGAAGGATAATGCCATTGATAAATACGAAAGACGACCTCAGGATTTAAATGATCTTACTCTTGCTCAATTTTGTGCGCATTATAGATGTAATAAAAATGAATACAAAAAAATGAACACCTCACATATTATAAGATATACAAATTATAATATGGCAACTCAGTTTGAAGAGTACAAAAGAGAAATGGTGATGCTACATATTCCCTTCCGCAACGAAGAGATAGATCTACTTTCTGAGGCAAAATTTCTGGAAATCTATACAGAAAATGAGAACATCATCATGGAGCGTCAAAAGGAATTTGAATCTAACATCAATATTGAGGAAACTATGCGACTATGTGAACAGTTATATCGTTAAGAAGAAGATTTGAGGCAACTAGACAATGAAGTTCGTCCGGGAGCAGTTCCAGAGCCACCTCCATTCAATGACATGTATGCGGATCCCGATTCAAACATCAACGATGATCTTCGTTTAGCAACTTTGAGTTGTCTCCGAGCGATTGCAAAGCGGAGAGAGAATTTAATGCCAAATGAAGAATTTTGCCAACTGATGCGAGCAACCAATCTTGAACAACGATCGATTTTACTAGAAACTATCCATCATTTAACATCGCAACCACTTCAACCATTGTTGGTGTTCCTGACGGGCCCAGCCGGATGCGGAAAAACCTTCGTGGTTCGTCTGATCATGGACATTTATAATAAATATGGAGCCACAAATGCACATTGCAATGCGTACCTAACATGTGCTTCGACAGGAAAAGCTGCAGTGGCAATCAGCGGTACGACCATTCAGACTGCTCTATCATTATCCACCAGCTTAGACAATAGCTTGAGTTCTGAAGCATTACAACAATTCAGATCATTATTTCAACACATTCGCTTGATGTTAATCGATGAAGTCAGTATGGTTGGAGCGGAGCTTTTGGAACGAATTGATAGAAGATTGAAATTGATAACAGGCAAATCAGATACCCCTTTTGGAGGACTGGATGTCATACTGGTTGGAGATTTAAGACAACTCCCACCAGTGAAAGCCACACCTATCTTCAAACAATCGAAACATTATATTGGTTCAAAAACTTGACGCTCATTCAAACTTCACGAACTCACCCAAGTCATGCGTCAATCAAATGTTGTATTTTCGACGATTTTAACGAAGATAGGAAATGGAGATCGATTGGATGATGTCGAACTTGCACTAGTGGAATCGAAATTTGTGACAGAAGAAGAGGCTAATCGGTTATGCCCGCACGGCATAGGTCTGGCTTATTCCAACCAAACTCTTGAGAAATATAACAAAGAAATTCTAGAAAATCAACCAAATCAGACAATATCCGAGGCTATAGATTTCATCTCAGGTTGTGACAACCAGGAACAACTTGAAAGTGCACGTAGAGCACTTGAAAACAAAAAATTAACAGCAGACACCGGTGGATTACTGAAACGTATGACATTCGTCCTTGGGCAGTATTACATCATAACGACCAACATTGAAGTTGCTGATGGATTGGCCAACGGCGCCATGGGAAAATTGGACCACATCGAAAGAAATGATAACGGGGAAGTTACTCGGGTATGGTTGATATTTCCGAATTGTGAAAGAACTGGAGTAAAAGCTCGGGCCGTGGCACGTTCATTTATGATCGCTAATAATCTCAATCCTTTAGCTGTCCCGATCGGTCGACGAAATGCTACAATCTATCTTAATAGACAAAGAAGTATCTCAGCTAAGAGAAATCATTTTCCACTAGCACCAGCCTGTGGATTGACGATTCATAAGTCGCAGGGGGGAACTTTCAATGAGGTGGTTTATTATTATGAAAAAATTCAATCCCAACAGTTGGTTTACGTTGCCATGTCGAGAGCGGTTTCAATTGAAGGCTTGTATATTATCCCAATCAACAAACATAAGAAATTTTACCATGGGAACGGGAGTAACGACCGCTCGTGTGTCGCTTTGCGGAATGAGATGATGAAATTGCGTCAAAATCCACTTTCCACCTTGGATGAAGAACTATGTAAATTTATCAACTCGAAAAGAAACTTATCAATCGTAGCATTCAATTGTCAAAATGTTCGTGCACACGCCAATGATTTGACGGATAGAGTTTTTGAAAAATCGAACATTTTAATGTTATCAGAAACGTTTATGGACGATAATGAACCTCCTGTTCTCATACCAAATTTTGATTTCATTGTGAGATTTCAACGTAACGAAATTCGGAATGCAGGGGTTGCTATCTATCACAATCAGAAAAATGGATGTCATATTGTTACTCCACATTTAGATATAAAAACTCCTTACTCAGGTAATCCTGATGTGACAATTTCAACGTCAAAAAGAATTGGAGACATATGTGCTGTAGAGTGCACAGTCAACCACAGCGAAAATAATCCGAAGAAGTTGATTCTAATTGCCATTTATATTTCACCAAATGCAGCCATGAGGGATATTAAATTATTTATTGCAAAATCTTTATTGCCACTATCCATTGCAGGTTCACAAGCTCTGGCAGACGTTACTGGTGAAGAAATTGATTATTGTGAGCGGCCTGTGATCCTTGCAGGAGATTTTAATGTGAATTTCTCGTCACCTGAAGCTGAAACATTATTAACCTTCCTTAAAGACAAATTTGGATTGGAAATGGTAGGAATGATCCAACAACCTAAGGGGGAACTACCATTAATGCAGTTTTTGCAAGAAATATTCAAAAAATAGAACTCAAACATTTCGTATCTTACTTTAGTTATCATAATCCCATTGTAAATGTTATAGATTTGGATATTTCTCCACTCGAAAATGATAATTAAAAGATGCGATCAATTGTGAATTGTAAGCAATGTTAATAAAGTTTGTCTTAAAGGATATGAACAGTATGACTTCACTAAAAATCAATTTCTACCCCTTCCTATTTTCATTTCCACATTACGAAGTTTCACTCCTTCCGCGCGGAGGGGCTCCACGCACAATTTTTTTGTAGTTGAGCTAGACGAGGTGGTAATAAAGACCATTTTCTCTACCAACATCTTTCGTCTGGTTATTTGGTGAGTGAAAATTCATTCTCATTCTCTTTCGATATATTTCAGATCGTGCTAATCATCAGGTACTCTCACAGACATTTGAACGATAATTGAAATTCGGGTAGAGATGTAGGCAACATTGTCATTGGGTTAAAGGACCGCTAGCAGTATCGCGGGCATTTGAGCAGTCATCGATATGCGGTTGTGGACATAAGACGACGGTATAGCAGTAGTATCACAGTTTCTGATTACTTAATCACTGTCTATCGCCAGTGTAACTGCTACTCTTCTACAAATGAACTACAATGCCGAATTCGTCAAGCTTAGTGCTATCGTGGCGGTCTATTATCGCAAATCTTAATGAAGTTGCGAGGGTCGATGAAAGAAGTTCCTGCCGACAGTACCATTCAATACCCTGAAGCCTAATATTCTATAATTGCGCAGGTATGGTATCAAACAAATATCTACACGTTCTAGCGAAACAGTATGCTTTTTGTACTGTGTTGTATATTTATGTTTTTCACACATTGGCGGTAGCGATTAATAAATATTCTTTTAAAAAATGCATTCCAGATGTTCTTTTCTCTTTTCTTATGCTAGAATTCAGATGTAGAGGGAGTACCAGATTCACTTAAAATACCATAACACTTCAATAGCTGCACTCAGAGTTTAATCAGAATTTTTAGTGAATAAAGTGAGAAAAGGCATTTAATAATGACGCGATTACTAAGTAAAAAAATCTGTATAAAGTAGTAATGGTAGCGAGGGCAGTAAATAAAACTGTTTCAAGTGACATTTTCAAACCATCGAATAATTATGGTTACTTAGATAATGACAATATAAAAGTGGCGGTAAAGAACGACGATAAAAATCCTGAAGCGCTGAGAATACTTCAAGAATATTGTAAAGGGTGTCCCAAAATTCGCGCAAGATTTGAATTTTGCGCCAATTGTGCGGTAAAGTGTTGCCAACGGAAAAAAATAGACAGCGTAACAGCTGACAGTTCAGCGTTACTAAAATAGAGCGCAACACGAAAGAACAACGCGTTTTCATGGTTGAGCAATATTTAAAAAATAATGAAGTTTTGGCAGATACAGTTCGCAATTTTCATACAAAACATGGTCGGAATAGTGATTTAACTTCATTAACTGTGAAGAGATTAATTTAAAAAATCAGGAAGACAGATTCAATTAGTGATCTTACAATTAGCCACTCTGGCCGCCCGTCAACAAGTCGTTCAACACAATACATCGAAGCAGTTCGTGAGAGTATTGCTGAGAGTCTAGGAACATCAATTCGACACCGTGGTCAGGAATTGAACATTCTGAGAAGCTCTCTACAGCGTATTCTCACGAAAGATTTGCATTTTCACGCTTACAAAGTTCAATTGAATCAAGAACCGGGCACGGATTGGGAGTGCAAAATACTTCAACAGTGTCGAGTTTGCAATGGCAAATTGTCGAATCTGCGTTCAAGAAGCGTATTAACGTAGGTATGGTGATAAACGTTTAACACACTGATCCATTACACGTTGTACTTGATTCCAAGAGATTCGTCTTAGAAAATGTGAGACAAGGCAGAGGACACTATAATTGTGTAAAGGTAAATGTAACATTTAAGGGCCATTCCACTATGAAATATTCGAAAAATCGAAATAAAAAAATATTATCTTTTATCAAAAGTACGTATATTTATGAATATACTGCAGGAGTTTCCGGGCCTGGTTCGATTGAACCAGTGACTTCTGTCAGTTAAATGGCGCTTGAGCCACTTTCCATGCCAAAACTGGTACGATCGAGTACACTTCAAAAATCGGTACAAACAAAATTACCATCTCGATTTTAACATTTTTAGAAAATTGTAAATTAATTAATAAACATTAACAAGTGAAGCCGGAAAAGTGGATCGAGTTATACTAATATTTCACCTGCGTGTAAGCATAAACACGCTGTGAACAACGTGCAGTCTGATGATAGCGGTCTTAGCGAACATGCACGCGGCGCATAACGATATACGCACTCACCCGTCCACCCACCCAACCTAGGTGCAAAGGGTGGAATTCTAAGAATTTCTCGGGATAATTCCTAGTACGTCAAGGATTATATGTGGGTTAGAAAGAGATGAACATATATATTGAATAATAAGTGAAGCACACATCAAATGTGAGAATGGTGAGGAGAACGTTCGATGATTTCTCAAGGTGAACAATTTCTAGAATTGAAAGCGAGATACATGTGCATTAGAAAGGGATATACGCTATCTAAAGCAGACATATGTGTTTTGAAAAGAAATACGCATATATTCAGCAATTTGCGAAGCGCACGTCGAATATTCAAACGCAATTATAGCCACCTATAAGTGGGACAAAAGAGAATTTTTCAGGATAAACAATTTTTGTAAGGTAGGCCAGTGAGTTCGGAAGAGAAAGACGTTTCGCGAATCTCGAGGCATCGAGGTCAATCGGTAAAAAAGTCAAAGAGCTTGTTGACAACATTACATCACGCTGCGATGTTGGAATATTCGTGCGTAATTGTTATATGCATGTGACTATTATCCTAGTGTCGTTCACTATATAACATGACGGCAAATGGTTAGTATACACCGATTATCTGGTGTCGCATGTGTGGGCGCAGAACTCTGATCCACACACCAGCGGAGAAAGAGAAATAGGTGAGGCCGCGTTCTCACTCAAGGGAGTGAAGCGGCATATATTTCAACAGCTGCGATTTTGGTAAAGCGCGAAGCGACAATCTTTGTTGGGATACGCAAGTTAAATATGCGCCCATGCTCCTCTCTTCCCCTTCTTCGTGCTCTCAATCTCGAGCCACTGCGTGAGCTTGAAGAGAGTTAGTATAGAGACACGAGGGCTCAAGCGCGATAGCATGTCGCGAAGCTTCCCCAAGAATTTTATCTGAATACATAAAGTTTATATTTATAGAAATCTGTGTCGTCTTATTCACTCCACGACATCAATCCCAACAAAAAATAAGTGGTCCAGAAATTAATTCTTTTGCCACTACCGAATAAAGTGTTTCACGTGCATTATACAAGCAATACAAGAGGACACGGTTGTAGATGCTTAACATATTGGTCCTTCGAGCCGGATATTTCCGAAAAAAATCTACGGCTTCGCGAGTTTATCGAAGCTTCCTTGTTAAAGTAAAAACATTTGTGTTATTCGACGAAATTCTTCGAATAAGAGGTCAAAACCAACGTTCAACTACGAGGACGTTGGAAGGTCGCGTGTCGTTGTTGGACTTTGTGTTGCCCACGAGGCGTGGAGAAGCAACAGAGACAGAAAGATAGGAGAGATTGCGTGTGTGCCCGAGGCATCGAGGCTACGACGGACACACCGGTTTAATACACACCCAAGAGCGAGAGAGACAGCACAACAACAGCCTACAGAAAAAAACGCCAACTAAAACGAAGCTATCGAAATTCAATGCGAGGTGAGAGTCCGGAAACGACGCTAATATTAGACCAGGTTTTTTATTAGTGCCTACTATTTTAAGTGTCAATATATCCTCCACTGCGTCTCGGCTCTTTTCCTTGTTTCTTTTTTTTTCTTTTTTGTTCTTTTTCTCGAACTCTTGTAGAGAACAACATTAATTTAGTTTATTTTCTCTCTCGACGACTCTTTTCGTGGAGCGAGGTACGATGAGCAACGAACATCGCACGCTCGTTCAAAAACGCGCTGTAATAAAATCGCATTCAACTCGTTTTTAGGGGTATTTAGAAACATGGGCTGATCACCCAGATGAACAGTGCAGTAATGAATGAATCCAGATGAAAAAGTGCAGTATACCATTGATCTATTAGAAACTGACCCCCAGGATGACAATGAAAGCGTTATGTTTGAAGAAACGTATTTCGAGCTTGTTGCACATGCTCAGCGGCGGCTCAGCGGCGGCTCAGCGGCGGCTCACGGCGCTCAGGCCCGCGATTGCTTCCGGCAACGCGCAGGCTAATGCGACGTTGCAGGCTGCGCACGACATGAAGACGAACATAAAACTGCCTACGATTAACTTACCCATTTTTAGTGGAAAATACGATGCGTGGTGGAACTTTTACGACAATTTTTAATTGATCGTTCACGATAACGAGCATCTGAACCTTGTTCAAAAACCAAAGTACTTGAGATCGTCATTAACAGATGAGGCAGCACAAGTAATTCAATCATTAGAAACGTCATCTCAGAATTACGAGGTCGTGTGGGCTCTCATTCGAGAACGTTACGACATTAAACGAATAATCATACATTCGCGATCGCGCGATTGATAATTTTAAATTGCCAAGACTAACAAAAGAATCAGAACAATTGGAAATTCTTAAAAAATTGTTATTACGTTTTGAAAGTGTAAGTCAAGAAGCTCAATACAGTCGACCAAAAATCAATCTCGTCTAAATATTACGCGATTGAAAACCAGTCAAAATGCTCAACAAACTCTCGTAACCACACACTCAAAGATAGAATGCGCACTTTGCAAGCAGAGTCATAATATATTCCAGTGAGGGCAGTTTGTCAAATCGAACCGTGATTCTTGATCCGCCATGGTGAAGCCTTTGGGGCTCTGTTACAATTGATTCAGGCCAAATCACGTGGTAAGCGATTGTAAATCTAGTACGTACCGAAAGTATAGACGTAAGCATTACACGCTTCTCTATTTTGAAAACGAATCAAATCCCCAAGCTTCCATTAATTCGAGCACGGTAGTTCGGACGTCAAACCACACACTAGCCTCCAGGCAATTGTGACTTCGCAAGTTTTGTTATCTACTGTATCGGTATTTATGCTAAGCAAGGACGGAGAACCCATTGAATGCAAGGTATTGTTGGATAGCGGATCTCAGTCTAATTTTCTTACCGAGCGATTGTGCAACTTATTGAACTTTGCAAAAAGGGAGGTTAACATACTGGTTTCGGGTTTTAATCAGAACCTAACGCGTATCAGACATTCCACCATGGCGAGTATTAGATCCAGGGATGGACGTTTTAATGCTGAGTTAACATTCCTGGTTGTATCTCGAATCGCGGAATCGCTTCCAGCACAAACGATCGATCGGCATAGCTTCAGTCTCCCGACAAACGTCGCTTTGGCAGATCCCGACATCTGCAATCCTTCCGAAATTGACGCGCTCGTAGGAGCAGAGTTATTCTATCAATTACTGTGCGCGGGTCAAATTAGAATCAACAACACTGCCTTAATTTTGCAAAAAAACGCAGCTCGGTTGGATAGTCTCGGAAAAAATAAACGGTCACGCGATCGCGGCAAATCAAACTGCAAGCAGCTTAGCTATAGACTCCTTTAATGCACAAATCGCGAAATTTTGGGAAGTTGAAGAAGTTCCGAGCGGTAAACATGCATCGAGCGCAGAATGGGAGTGCGAGAGTCATTTTTCAACAACGTATTCTAGGGACCCGAGCGGACGATATATCGTTAAGCTACCCATTAATGATAAAAAGTTCGAGCTTGGCGATTCTTATCAAGGAGCAAAAAAAAGATTGTACTCGTTAGAACGAGGATTGGCCCAATACCCTCTATTGTATGAAGAGTATGCAAGATTTCTTAGCGAATACAAAAGGCTCGGTCATATGACGGAGGTAACGGGCTCAGGTACCACTGAGGGTGGATACTTCATCCCACATCATCCGGTGTTCAAGCGTGACAGTCACACAACAAAATTGAGAGTCGTCTTCGATGCGACGTCAAAAACCACCGGTGGAATCTCACTGAACAACGATTCAAGAAGATCTGTTTTCCATTATCACGAGATTTCGGACCCATCGATACGTTTTAAGCACCGACATCGAAAAAATGTACGGGCAGGTCACTCTCCATCCCAACGATGTCAAATTTAAAAGGATACTGTGGCATGAAAATCGGAATGAATCAATTCAAACATTCCAGTTAAACACGGTAACTTATGGCACAGCCCCCGCACCGTTTCTTGCAATCCGAGCGTTGGTGCAATTGTCTGTCGACGAGCAGAAGCAATTTCCGTTGGCGAGCAGGGCTATTCAGGAGGATTTTTACGTCGACGACGTTCTAACCGGCACATCAATCTCGAAGGAACAGGAAAATTGCGAGGCCAAATCATTGAATTATTGGCCCGTGGCTGTTTTCATCTTCGACAATGGTGTTCGAACGAACCAAGTCTCTTGGAAAAATTGTAAAAAAAAAATCTGTCGATCCACATATTTGCTTAACGAAGGTGAAACTCAAAAGACTCTCGGCATTCGTTGGCAGCCTCGTAACAATGATCTGGTCCACCTCGTGAAGCCATTTCATGAACAACAGCGTACAACCAAGAGATCCGTGCTCTCTCAGGTCACCTCACTATTCGATCCTGTTGGACTTTCGGGCCCGATCATAGTGAAGGCAAAAATGATGTTACAACATCTCTGGCAGCTCAACCTAGATTGGGATGAATCCGCTCCCCTTAATGTTGCCACATTCTGGAACAAATGCAGTGAACAATTCCACATAATAAACAATTTCACGATTCCTCGCCAAATCATCGTAGAAAACTTCATCACTATACAATTACATGGGTTTTGTGATGCAAGTGAACGCGCTTATAGCGCCGCACTGTTTGTGCGATCAACAACTTATTCGGGGAGCCATAGGGTTCGATTGATTTGTTTGAAAACTCGCATGGCGCCAATCAAGAAAATAACGCTGCCGCGGCTCGAATTATGCGCAGCAGTGCTCCTTGGAAGACTCTACGAAACAGCTATCAGAGCATTAAGAATCGCATTCAATAAGACGTTCTTTTGGTCAGACTCTACAATTCCTCTTCATTGGATTCAAACATCACCACACAAGCTAAAAACCTTTGTGGAAAATCGAGTATCACAAATACAACAAAACACCAAGGCTGGGATATGGAGGCACGTACCGTCTTAAGATAATCTCGCTGACGCTTTGTCGAGAGGACAATTTTCCAGCGACTTTATCGACAATCGCATCTGGCAAAATGGTCCGAATTGGTTAACTGAAGTTGAAGCGGCATGGCCTCCGAATTTGATACCTAACATTGAAATACCGGAGCAACGCGCAATCGTCGTCTTATCGGCTGTACTCGATACTGATCTGCTCTCGAGGTCTTCGTCGGTTACTATGATGAAACGGATTATCGCATATTGCCTGCGCTTCTACAATAACTGCCGATCACGAACGACTGTCTCGGACGATCTCAGCGCGGAGGAAATCAAAATCGCCGAAACTATCATCATTAAAATGGTTCAACTCTGCTGTTTCAAAAAGGAGTTACGCCTCCTAACTGATAATCGTATGTTAGATAAGATAAGTAATATACACTGAAGGGATACTCCGAGTCGGCGGTCGCTTAAGATATTCGCCCTTAGAATTCGATAAAAAACATCCAATGTTACTGCCATCTAACAATCACGTAACAGAGCTTATCATCCGTAAAATTCATAACAAACTACGTCACGCTGGGAACCAAGCCACGTTGTATGCAATAAGAGAAAATTATTGGTTTCTAAATGGTAGAAACTGCGTCAAAGGAGTGATTCAAAATGCATGGCATGCTGTTGGTGGAAACCCTCGACTCCCGAGTATACGATGGGTGACTTGACAAAAAATAGACTTGTAAGGTCTAAACCGTTTGAAAATGTCGACATTGATTTTTGCGGCCCATTTTTTATCAAAGAAAAAAAATATCCTAATCGCAGTAAGGTTAAATTTACGTATCTGTATTTGTATGTTTGGTCACCAAAGCTGTTGACCTTGAAATCGTAAGTGACTTAACGACAGAAGCATTTATCGCGAGCTTGAAGCGACGGTTCGCGCATCGTGGCAAGGCTAACATAATCCAGTCTGATAATGCGACAAATTTTGTAGGTGCAAGCAACCACCTAAAAGAAATGTTCGAGTTCCTGCATGAGAATAAAAATCAAAAAACTATTATGCGCTTTCTGTCCGATCAAGGAATATGGTGGTTGTTCATACCTCCTTGCTCACTACATTTTGGTGGAATCTGGGAGGCCTCGGTGAATAGCTTAAAGCATCATATGCGCCGTACAATAGGAGATGCCTTGTTCACCTTCGAGGAACTCAATACCTTTGTGATTGAGGCAGAAGCCATTTTTTATTCAAGACCCCTCACGCCCCTGTCCGCTGATCGGAATGATCCCTTTGTTTTGACATCAGGTCACTTTTTGATTAACGCCTCTCTCCTGTCCATTCCCGAGCATGACTTCACGAATACAAAGTCAAATCGCCTCATAACATGGCGGCACATACAAAGGGTAAAGCAACACTTTTAGGAGCGTTGGAATAAAGAATATTTAAACGAGCTGCAGCAGTGCGCCAAATAGACAAGGGGTAACAGTATTCGTATAGGGGATTTGGTAATACTCAAGGAAGACAATATGCCACCGTTGCGTTGGATTACCGGTAGAGTGGTAGCTACTCATCCTGGTAACGATGGAATAGTCAGAGTGGTGACCGTCGAAACGGCCAATGGAGAGTATAAGCGAAGCGTAAAAAAGGTATCTCCATTGTCTGCAGTGTAGAACGCAAGTTTTAAGAATGTTAGTCTTAGTTTTTATATGTTCCATGTTCCTCTTTCTTTGTTTGAACAAATTGTTCAAGGGGGGCGGTATGTTGGGATACGCAAGTTTAATATGCGCCCCTGCTCCTCTCTTCCCCTTCTTCGTGCTCTCAAGCTCGAGCCACTGCGTGAGCTTGGAGAGAGTTAGTATAGAGACACGAGGGCTCAAGCGCGGTAGCATGTAACGAAGCTTGCCTAAGGATTTTACCTAAATACATAACGTTTATATTTATAGAAATTTGTGTCGTCTTATTCACCCCACAACATCAATCCTAACAAAAAAAAAGTGGTCCAGAAATTAATCCTTTTGCCAATACCGAATAAAGTGTTTCACGTGCATTATACAAGCAAGACAAGAGGGCACGGTTGCAGATGCTTCAACAATCTTCAAAGACGAAAGGCGACCATTTTTTAAAAAGATATATGGAAAACGGAACGACCCCGCCGAGTTAGTGGGAACACTGAAGAGTAGGTCAATAGGCTACAAAATCAGATTTTGACAATGAGAGAGAGAGAGAGACGGAGATAGGGCCAATTCATATAAAATGAGCGACCGGAAAGAAGTCGAGGTTAATCTTTTACAAACAACCACTTACGTCGAATCGCAGCCAATATTTACGGAATCATTAAAAACATAAAAGGAGGCATCTCCAATATCTCGAATATGCAGTGTACAACTAGTCAGCAGTGAAAAAAGAGCCCTATCGCAAAACAGAAGAGGAAGCGACATCAACAACGAGTTAACTACATGCAAAAGATACCAATCTACGTTTTTCGACTGAGACGATAACGCAGAAACATCAATGGTTTTATTCTATAACTGACATGTCGAGTACCGTTTCGATGCTTTTATACCACTGTGCCTAAATCCTTAATCTGTCACGCTTACCAAGTTCAGAAATAACATATGATGACGAACACATTTGGTAACTGCTTGAGACCTTGTAAGCTTCATACCCTTTTTGATAATCACGGGCGGGGTTGCATGAGCATTAATATCACTGAAATCATACTACCGCACGAAAAAAATAAAATGCGAGTTCAAAAAATTGTATGTCATGGATGCCGGCTTTAAATGCCTTCTTGAACCGACCGAAAACGACATGCAGTATCAACTGCAGTGCATGTTTCGCATAATGTGGCGTACTATTTAAAATGTGGCTTTGATAATTCTTTGATTCTTCCTTAAATAATAAGGTGCCGATGGAACCACTCACATCCGATCAAAAGAAGGGATTTTTTACAACACTAAAATATGTCAAATTTATAAAAAAATACTTTGTCACCCTTTGAATTACACAAAATATAACAATATCCCTATAGTTTGTTACAACCTCTCCGGGTATGACTCACACTTTATGATAAAAGCATTTGTGACACAGTTCAATAGCAGAGTGAATCTTCTCCCAATAAATAAGGAAAGATATATTTTGATCACAAAGTATATCGAAAATACAAAACTGCATTTTATCGACTCATTCAGATTTATAACGAGCAGCCCTGAGAAGTTAGCATCATACCTAAATAATACTGACAAAAGCATTACACTCAAGTCCTATGAAAATACAGACGAGTTCAAGTTCCTGACGACATAAGGACTATTACCGTATGAGTACGTAGATTGTTGGGAAACACTCGACGAGAATCAGTTGTCATCGAAACATTTTTTTTTACTGAAACTTATATGAGGAAATTTCATAACAAGATTATCTGAATGCGATTGATGCGTAGAAAACTTTTAATATCTACACTTTCGGTGAATACTCAGATCGCTTCTTGAAAACTGATGTCCTACTATTAGCCGATATATTTGAAAATTTTCGATGCAACTGTATTTATACTTTCAGCTTGGATCAGCTATATCACAGCTCCCTGACTTGCTATCAACACAATGCTCAAATAAACCGGTGGACAACTTGAGTTTCTCACCGATGCTGAGATGCTTCTGTTTATTGCGAAAGTTATTCGAGGAGGTGTATTTCATTGCTCAAATCATTATGGTCAAGCAAGCAATAAATACCTGGGTGCAGATATTGAGCCACGCAAAAAGGAATCATGTATCTAATGTATTATGACGTGAATAAGCTATGAGTCAACATCTACCGACTGATTCTTTCGAGTGGGAGCACGAGGGTATGTTTCTAGCCTTCCCGACGATTCTCCTGTAGGTTATATGCTTAAAGCCGACCTGGAATATCTCACGTAGCTTTTTGAGTTACATAAAGACCTTTCCCTGTGTTTGAGAATGCTCGGACGCTCTGCCAAGCGTAGCGAGACTGCGCACTGCAGGCTAGCAAGGGCAACTGCTTGCTGTTGCCACTCAGTGGCAGCACCACGCAGGAGCTGTAGATCCCACACTAGGTCAGCGTGCCAAGCCACAGGTCTCTGCGCGCAAGCGCACTACGACAGCTTGGAGAGAAAACGGCTGCTTCGTATAACGCAGCCATCTTGCGTTTTGCTCTCGGACAGCTCTCTTCTTTACCGTGTTTCGTGCTTGATCAAAATAGTTCAGCGCATCTAAATAAGTCTCATCGATAAACTCTGTCGACCTACAGTCTCTACAACTCATCCATCATATCAGCATTGATAGATTGACGTCGGCCAACCAGTACATCAACATATTGGCTCATCGTGTCGTGCACCCGGCGTCAGCTTCACCGCGAGGCCCGGTCGTGACAGCACATCTCATCAAATTACACTGATTAATATAATCGTGTGTGGTAACTAGTTCACCGAAATTTATTCACTCTTTATATGCTTATTTTGATACCTTGTTTTCTATATTTTACTTGTTTTATTTATGTAATTACGTCCACTGCATTTTGACAGGTAGAGCAATAAATGCTACTGTAATCTACATCTGTATACTGACTATTAATTTACCTGCTACAATTTTACAGTCCACTTATCTCCAACATCTGAATTCTCGAACAACCTGTGTCCGGAGCACTATGTGCCTACACAATGTAAAAGTTCAATGTTAATGACAACGGTTTTGCCAAAGAACGGATTTATAATTAATTTCAGAAATCTGAAACAATGTTTAAATCTAGGAATGAAATTCAAGAAAAATTATAAAGTTCTAAAGTTTAAACAAACTCCATAGCTTAGAAAGTACATTGATCTTAACACTGAAATAAGAATGAAAGTCAGAAATTAAGTTAAATATAACTTTTTTCAGCTGTTAAGTTAAATATAACTTTTTTCAGCGTTATTCAACGCAGTCTTAGGAAAAACTACTGAGAATATGAGGAAGCAAAACGCCGTTAAATTTTTAACAAAATGGGAAGGCAGATGCATTGCGAAAGTTCTCATTGCCAACCCCAATATTCATGGTTGTATCGGTTTCGACGGCAACGTGGGAATTATTAAACTATATCGTGTCAAGCATATTTTAATAAGCATGTATTCGCTGGGTTTACCATCCTCGATTTGTCAAAAATTACTATTATACAATTGCTATTTCCATTAAATTATGTGAAGCAAGCTTGACTTGTCAAGATTTGATACTTCCGATTATCCAGCCGATAATACCTATAGAAATCCGTCCATAAATAAAAAAAATTCTTGGTCTGATGCAAGTCGAAAATAACGGTAAAATAATAATAGAATTAGAGTTTGAGCAAAAATTTTATGCGTTTCAAACTCTGGATGAGGATAAGAAATGAGCTGATGGCACCAAAGGGCCCATGTTTTGAAAATTAAAGAAATCCTAGTTGGGAGCAGATTTAATTGATGAAAGAAATGATATGATCGAAAGCACCGGTTAAATTATGTATAGATTGCACAATGCGAAGATTTATTCACTGATATCACTCTCAATAAACGAAATACAAAACAGAAATAATAAGAAAATAATGTTCAATAATGCGAGAACTAAAGCCACTTTGTCCACCATGAGACACGAGGTAAGTAAGATGACTGATCGCGTGGAGAAGAGACGTGTATCGAAGTGTCCGAACCGCTCGTGAAACCAGTCGAAGAAATCCTTAAGAAGAGCACAGAATTAACTTGAGCGTAAATCCAACGATCCGAGAGACACTGTCGGAAATAGTGAAGAGACTGCGCAACGAAGAATTACTACGAGCTCAACCTTGAAGCATGCACTACAGAAACCGAAGTTGTCTCCAAGAAGACCGAAATAGAACTGATTTTTAACAGAGAAACCGGAAGAAGCATGAGCGAAGGGGGGCGGCGGCCAGAAGCGACCGCGCGTCTAGAAGGATCCGTAGAGACAATGCCTGTTGACTGTGGGCCTCGCTCGAACGTTCAGAAAACTCACGTTTTCTAAACAGCTCACGTGAAACAATAATATTATATGATTCCAAAAATAGTGTGTTTGGACATGAAAAAATATTAAAAAATTAGTTTTTAATTCAAAGCAAAAAGCATAAAGCTGACACCATTCGACAAAAGAAGGTAACAGTAAGCTAGTTAGATGATAAGATAATTATAAAACCTAACAGTGCGGATACATCACTATCGGGTTATGCTGTATAATGATGATAAGAATGTAAATAACGTAAAAATAATACGATTGTTACGTCCCGAGCTGAAGGCTTGGGTAGCGAACGTGACAAATCCCTGAGTGAAGCGCAGGGTTTATTTTGATTTTTATTCGTGAGATTGCTGAACTATCCGCCCCTACACGGGCTCGGTCTCTCGATAATGAGAGGGTTGAAGGAATCAAACTCAGGAGAGTCAATTTATAAAGAAATGAGGCATGGATTTATTATGACAAACATACTCACGCATCCATACACACACTCACACTTACAAGTTCTGGAGTTATAATTATTTAGTCCTTTTGTGTCGCTTATAATTAGATTATGGTTACTATGTTTCACTCTATATTGTTTTAATAAAACAGCGTACGATATTGCATAGTCTTTCACTTTATAATAGTCTGTATCGTTTGCTTTATATTAATCTTTATTGTTTAACGCGAGAGATTGATATACGCAGCACCACACTCTCGGCGTTTTCATCGACTCGAGGACTACGTGTCCCGAAGCGAAAACCTATTTACCGGAGAATTTATAGAGTGCTGTGCAACCCACCTCTGCGGAGGTTCAACTCTTCGAGCTTTTTGCTATGATTGTCGAGAGAAGACTGCCGTTCTCCTCACCTGGACAGGAATCGTGAACCCCGTGCAGGGAAAGAGGAGGCCAGCCGACAGTTTGGACGTGGACATGCTACAGAAAGCATCGTCGATATTCGCTGGTTGTGTCGATCTCTTCTCACTGTGATCTCTGCAATGACTTCTAAAATCAGCCCTTTGTACAATGAGCTACTGAAGCAGTACAAGTTAAAAAATATTCGAAGGAAGAGCTTGCAAAATTTACTCGAAGCCTTCTCGCGAATTATCGATAGAAAAATAGCTCGAAGAAAGCCTCAAACATTTTATCCTATTTTAGAGGTAGAATCGGATTGGTGAATGAGATTTCGCTGATAGTCGTACATCCGTAACAACCAGTTATCATCAATTTTCATGGGATTAATTTGCAGAGAAAGTCAGAGGAAATCCAGAAAATAAAATAATCCACTGCGTTCCATAAACTGGCTGCTTCTGATGAGCTGTTCAGTGGTATCCCTGGCAAGTTCTGTGGAGAATCTAACCACAGCTATAACAGTATTAGAGACGATCCCGTACCAACTGCTTCAGGTATTGTGTACGATAATTTAGTAAATCCTCGTATGGTTGTAGGCAAAGGCCGATATTACCTAAAAAAATTATATTGGAGATGTATTTGCATTTAAAAAATGTTATACTGTTACGTCCTGGATTTTAACGAAGGGACGCAACGAAAGAATAATATGTTATTTTCTCCATTTTGAGCCGGAATGTGCTGGCTCGGAATTGGAGGACGCTGGTGAGGGGTGAGTTTGATATAAATAATAAATAAACACAGAATAAACACCAGATGCGCTATATATTAGCACGTACATTAAAATGGCGCGCACAATTGTAAATCAGTAAACGTTTATGTACGGTAGTATTGTCCCAAATAGTCTTTCACTGTATATATTAAAACAGTTAACACGAAACAGATGAGAACATGTATGTGTATATGTATATATTATAACAGTTTAATGGTCGCGCATTCAACATTAACAGAAACCTTTAAACCACTAGAATTAAAGTCATTAAAATAGTATTCACTTTTGGAATAACTAAAGTCACTAATGTATTAGGATAAAATGTTATATTATAATGTTTATTGATTGCGCTAACAACGCTACGACCTATTGGGTATTCATGAATATTAAAATACCGTGTTGTTACGAGGACCGACCATCGTGGTCGGCCCCCGGAGATGAACTAACTAATTGAAGTGAAGAAAGCAGTGCAGAAGGCACGCGTAAGAATTATAATAAACTGACATGCGGGGCGCAGCGCGTCTTGTCGATGCGCTGCGTCTCGCTGGCCAGCGTGTGAACGCTGGCCTAAGCAAAAAAATGTCGTCTCGCCGGCCAGCGTGTGATCGCTGACGTTAGCAAAAGAATGAATAATAAATCGTATATAAATTTTTTAAAAATTCAAAAATTCACAAAAGGGGTTGGAGACCCAGGACGTAACATATACATATAATTCATCTTTTTTTCGCGATAACCGCCCTCACATTTTAAGGATGTTTTACGTGTATATTCACAGTCAAAAGTAGGATTCAATGAGAATTTTAAATACTTCACGATACAATAAAAATCTGAAAAATGACGATGTCGAAGACCCGAAGAACATTGGTTTCGAATAATAACAATATTAAAAGTTATAAATAGATAAGTATAAAAAAAAATCACGGATATTCGTTGAGTCGTGAATAATTCGTTACTTCAGCCTCGTCCATATCCTTCCACGAATGCTACTTTCGCTGCACTGATACGCACTAAGTCACCGACACTGTATTTAGGCGTTTATTTTTTTTTTTGCATTACGCTCGTTATGCCTAGCTAAATTTTCTCAGACTATAGAGGCGTTTTCTACGGTCACCTCGCTCGGAGGAATACGCGTTCCACTGTGTCTAGTGTGATTATAGGTATATAAAAAATTTTGTGAAACATCGATGTAACGCTTATTTCGCGTGTATGGAAAGTAGCGCCACATTCGCAACCTTATCATGCAATTAAAAAGTTGGCAATCGGGGCTTTTATATCGGGGTTACGAGCAGCCCGAAAATCGATATTTTTTTCTTTAAAATTTGCTGAAATGGAGCGCCGATAAATTCTTTGCCTCGATCATTTTGCAATTGCTGCGGGCGACGGTTGTTACTGCGTGCACTATGCGTGTGAGATCACGGGTCACGTTCGCGATCGTTTTGTCACGCAAAGCCACGCGCATTTGCTCAACACATCGATAACAACAAGCAGATATGCGTAACCATTGTTGTACGTAGCTATCGAGCGGAGATAAGATAAATCAGCCTCCCATACACCGTCTATATTACTCACGTTGTACGTACGACCGCGATTTCGTCGTCGCACGAGACGATGCATCTTATATGAATCCTATGTCTCGAGCCATGGTAAAACATTTCTTCCCACCACTCTCCGACCCACCTGAACCAAATTTTTTGCTCGAGAATAGGATGCAGGATGAGCGGAGTTAAAATTAATTTTTTCGAAAATTTTCAGTTTTTAACGATGACCAGTTAAATGGATTCTTATTCTTTTTCTTTACTAATTGTGCGGGGGACTGATATTCGCTGGGACGACGTTGGCTGTCTACTTGTGCGTTATTTTGCAATTGTTCGTCGTCTTCTTCCTACCCCTCCGGCCCACTGATGATGTCATTGTCAGCCGTGAGCATTAAATCTCTGTTTGAGTGTGAGATCTCGGCCTCGATGTTGCTGCTGTTACTGCTGCTGCTGCTATCACTAACGCGTGGTAAAATAAGGCGCCGCTGCGGTGTCGAGGATGATGTGGGTGTAGGCTCGTGTAGTAACTCGGGATTGCCGATAAATTCACGTGGCATCTGTATCGATCGCAGGAGTTTAGCAAAGTGAGATCCACAGACGCGTTTCTCGCGTTTACTTGCGTGCATAGCATAATTAACAAGGTCAACGATATTGAATTAGAAATTCTTCTGGTTGCTTACATAGTTCACATACATGATCTTGTGATTCACCAGAAGCGTACTCATCACCTCAATCTCCGGAATCGTTAGTAAATTCATTAGCTCCGAGCGCGTGAAAACGATAACGGTTTTCGTAAGATTCTTGCGTTGACCAAACTTTCCCCAAAACGAATTGAGCGCTACTTTTACGAGCGATCGTAGACCGGGATTTGACTGCAGAGCAATTCGCTCCAGATTCCCTCAGACCCCTCTCGTAAAACGCGACGAAACGCTCTACACTCTGCTGGAGATCCACTCGCGTCCTGTTTTATTTTTTAGGAATGTGTCGATGTACTCGGCAAAATGACGGCTTCGCCGCGTTGTAGAGTCATACTGCGTAACAACGTATTGCCATTCTCATATTTATTATATTTTCCATTCTCATACACCCATGGATACATCGAGCACAGATCCACATAGCGTATCTGCTTCCCATTCGCGACATCGTACAGACTCACAATATTTTCCGTTCGGCCGTCAAAGAATATATCGCGTGGTTTGAGAGGCGTCTGCTCGACCATTGTTTTTCACATATAACGACATTTTCCCGTTATTCTCGAGTAATCTGTCAAAATCGCATTCCCATATCTCGCTTGGAGTGTACCCTTGCGATCTGACTAGCCCGGAAATAAGAACGGTACGCTCGTATCGCTCATCAACTGTGTCACCAAATTTCGTTCACGCATCTCTATTGACGCGATAACATCCCGGACATCCATATCAAAAGCAGCCATGAAATTAAAGAACGTGATGCACCCCTGCCTCCACGTAGTATCCGTCGACCGCTGGTAGACCAGTCGAAGGGCGATACTCTCTCATGCCTCCAGCATGAGCGATAACGCAGTTGCGCTCGCGCTCAGGCATACCAGCCATGCGCAGCTGTTTATCGCCCCAGTGGTACCCCTCTGGTGATAACACCGCAATACGAACGTTCTGTAGAAAATTCTTTCGAAATACTCTTATACATACTGATCGTATCGTTCAAGCTTCTGTAACGGGACACACGCTTCCGCAACGGATAACTCGCGAAAAGCTAGACACCCGCGTCTCAAAACCGTAACATCTGTACGGCAATATTGCACAAATTCCATCGCAAAATCAAATTCATAATCGACGCGATTCGATTCTTCCTCTTACGATTTAAAAAAATCGCTCGCGATCCGCCAAGAACATTGTATCGGGTGAGTAAAAATGCAGACCCGATGACGGACCTGTGTAATTCCGGAATTCCGATGTGCTAAAGAAATGTGGAAATGTACCTTTTGCCACCTCATGCGCCAAATCGAAGGGATCGCAGTACATAAAAATTATCGCTATTACTTATGCGTAAAATTTACTTTTTCGCTATAGACTCGTGCTTGAGGTTGGTGCCACCACGGGCGCCTTCGACGCCTCGTACTATACACGTTGTCATTCTACTGGTACCATTGGCTATTCGAAATTCGCGCGCGCTGTGAGCTACACTATTAATTAGTCGCCATATGGCGTTAGGAACGATGTCACGTGCTGGTTAAAATTATAACCATACAGGTTCTCAGGTGAAACACGGCACGCTCAGAGTCATACCCACATAATCATGTTCCTCGTACGATTCTGGAAGACGAGTGAGAATATCTCGTACACCGCCCCCGAACCAAGTCAGATGATCAATACCGTTCGGTGGTTGACGAAAATAGATATCTGTCTCCTGCCCCTGCATCCTAAAGCGTGGAAAATGTCGTCTCTGCTCATTGTCGATACTGAAGCGTTCACCAGGAGGCAAGATATCACCTCCCCGTATCGCAGTCCTTCCGCTGCCAAGCTGTCCACCTGCAAGCATAATTAAACCATTTATTAACATTTTGTATTTTATTTTCTTTATTTAATTTTTTTGTTGCTAGATATATACTAGGTATATAAATTGCATAACGTAAGAAGTACGAACTTATATTTACTTCTAGTCCTCGAATCCCTCGACTGCACCCGAGAACCGCCGATGCATTTTGTAGACCAACTCGATTGTCGGCCGTCTCAGCACAGTCAATCCTGCAAAGCGAAGAATGTTTGGATCCGACTCGTACCCTATTTTAAAAAATTTTTACTGTTCTTATCCTCATAATTTTTTTATTGTTGCTATCGTAATTGTATTATCAAAAGCTCACCTCAATCTACTGGATCTTTCTCCTCCTCCTCCTCCTCCTCCTTGTAATTCTTATCATCCTCCTTACTCTCCACAACGTGCTCCACCACCTCCTCCTCCTCCTCCACCCGTTCTTCTTTTTCTTCTTCTTCCTCGTCATCTGTATTGCTATTGGTGTCATCGCTTGAACTGTATTGTCGCGACGTACCTGCGGTGGCTCTATTTAGTTCTTTCGTAGAATCGACCATGAAAAGACCGTTTACTGGCTTATATCAGCAGAACGGTTGGGTAAAATTTATCTAACGATTCCTTGCAGCGGTGTCACCATCGTTATCCCTGCTGTGATCGTCTGAATTGGTTCTGCCCTCCTCATTGAAATCATAAGTGTCGGATCCCACTTCTCCTTCTTCATATCGTCGAACTATATAAAAATCTTGTGAAATAAAGGAAGTAAAATAAAAGTGAATAACACAGTATATTACTTAATTCTTTCACTGAGTATGGACTGCATAGCAGGCTCATTCAGCCACCTACGTCGACGAAGAACACGCACCACCGAATCAAGAATTATTTGATTAACAAACAGTCCAATATTATGCGCGTCAACTGAATCGCGCTGATGATATGTGCACAGCATACCGCGAATCTTACGTACAACCGCTTGCGTCGGAAGTCCCCATAATGTGATCCGTAAATTTCTTCTCCCCCACCGCGCACTTAACGACGACTTACGCTTCAAAATAAACTCTATCAATTTTCTTACCAGTGAGCGTTCAACAACCCTGACCATGATTGTGCTGTTAGAATAGTAGAACCACAGTAAATCAGACAATTAACTAGAGATTTTTCAAAGCGGCACGCTTTTACATATATACGTTTAATACGCTCTTTCTCTCTTTCTCTCTTTGCATATACTGCAGCGATGTAATGAAAACAGCTAACCAAGAAAGTGGCTGCGCTCGTTCACTTTACAAAAGCAAGATTCATGAAAATAGTTAGCAATGGTGACGTAAATGTAAGACCCTGTCACGTACTAAATTGTCGAGTTTCACCGACGAATGTCATATAGCTTTCATCTCAATGCACTCGGCCATGAGGAAAATAATCAAATTTCGTCGATGAATATTATTTAGTTTTCATGCCACATCGTATCTGTATGTCAAGGTGTGAGTATGCACATACGTGTGCGAGAGTATGCAAGTGATTTAAAATATATTTACTACTGCTGTTACTTAGCTGTTAAGGAGAATGCGACAAATATCAAAAGATATTGATGAGTCATTTTTAGTCGTATGATTTCCAGTATCAACAGTATCGACGATGCAATTAGACGGTGGGGGTAATCTGTATAAAACGGGATATGAACACCGCCCACGATTTATTCGAAAAGTTAGTCTACGAGAAAGTAATAAAAATGGCAAATAACGGTGCTACGAGATACACTATATCGCCCTATATAGCGAACCCCGTTATGTAGGGATTAAATAAATCATTCGGTAAAATAATCATCGCCGGTCTCTAGTTGAACTCTGCGTGTCTTACTCCAGCGGTGAAAATATTGTCGAATACTTTTACCGGAATTACATTCAGTGCGGATAAGTGGAGAGTGTTGAAAAGTAATTTGTCTCGCGTACAACGATATTTCAAAGCTCATGGACCTGATGCTGAGAAAATGTGTAATACCCGCATACAGCACAGAGTGCATTACATACTTCTAACCTCGTGATATCAGCACAGAGTTGTCTCCTTTGGTAAAATAAGCGCTAGTTCTAATGAGGAATACGAGAATCAAGAGGAATCTGAAGAACCGAAACGGAAACGTTTCTAAAAATACTCTCCAAACATCGTTTTGCAGCGGCCGACGTTTGATACGCTCGTCGAAATAAGTAGACGAATTGATATTCATATGCAAACGCTAGAGAGCAAACGTGAAACAATTCAGCGGTGTATGAATAAGGTGGTGTCGTATGTCCGCGAAAAGATAGATGTCAGCGATACGCCTCGTGCAACAGCGTATGCGATCATCGGTTCCAAAGAATTCTTTCAAGAAGCGCCCGAGCACATCATGACCTTTCTGGCGCCGAAGGATACCGATCTTATGAAAATTATTTTGTTCGAAATAATTGTGCTGTACGGTAGTCATATCGCTAGGCATGCACCGGGTCTTGCCTCAGGAAAGCAATAAATCTCCGTGGGTGCAGCTCTTTGTAATAATGATACAGTTGTAAATTTTTGTATATAGTGTACATTTCGTTCGAGATAGTATAAAGTCCTAAAACCAAAGAATAAGCAAAGGTCTGTGACAGAAAGAAGAAGGAATTCTCGTCTTTGTTCTATTAACACAGCAATCATGGAATACGTATCGCTGTCAGTCAGCTGCGAAGCAGCGGAGCTTGGTAAGCAAAAAAATCGTGATTTGAAAGCATGTAATATTTATACTTAATTATAAAATTTTTTGATAGAAAAGTCAGCTACTTCATATAAACCGACACGGGAGACCCGTTATTCGTGTTATGAAGAACGAGAGGAGGATATATACACTGTACAGCTAGATCCAGCTTCAGGAAAGAAAAGTGTCACCAGCCATCCTCATTCGCAGTTGACGTCTGTGGCAGCAGGTCATCAACGCTGCCAACTTTGTATAATGAGTCGAGACATATCAGGTAAGACAGTACCTAATGTTCTGTGCATGTTGTTTTTATTGATACGTGCGATCAATTAAATACTTGTTTCATTCTTTTCTTCAGAAGTACGCTTTGATGACAACGCCCCCAGCGAAAAATTATTTAAAAGTAATATTACAAGTGATAATACAAATTAATTCCGTAAAATGATTAAAATAAATTTAACGGTGGAGGAATCTTGGAGTGAGGATTGCCGTGTTTGCAGGAATGTTGCATACGATGATAAAAGTGTAAAGTGCTTTCCATAAAATATTGATTCATTCTGAAAAAATACCTGATCTTACTGTGTCTCTTATTTTTATAGCGTAATAATTATAAAATTATAATTGAAGTGTCCCTTTCTCTCTCTCTCTCTCTCTCTCTCTCTGACGGATCATATTCTGCGCCTTTAACTCCATGGCAAGCGTTTCACGAGGAACACAGCGCAAGGTACATGCTTAAAAAACCGCTGTTGTTGCATTCAAAGCGTTTAATACCTAGTTAAGTAGTATGTGTACACCTTTGCTCCATCCCACTCCTTCCCCCACCACGCGGCTACCCCCACCACCCCACTTTTCCACCGTCGCGCTACCCACTCTGCTTAATCAGTGTCGGTGACGTGGAGATGGTAAAGTGAGGTGGTGTGGGTACTCTGGTAAACAAGAAAGACTAGAGATAAGAGCAGGATGGAGCAAAGGTGTACACATACTTGAAAAAAGGAAAAAAATTAGGTACTTACCTCTGTTGTTGTTGACGTCCACCTTCCTTCGACGGCGATTTTAAACTCCTGTCTCTCGCTATCTCACTCACCCAAACACACACACACACGCTCGCGCGCGCGCCGACACTTTCATAATCGAGCATTGTCTGCTTCAGGAAGCTCGGGGTTCTCGAAGCCCTCGTCCACGTCGCCGCCATCGTACCCGATGTCTATTTCGGCACTGAGGACTCCGAAAACCCGCTAGCCTCATAACGAGGATACATTGCGAAAAATACGTTTTTGACTGCGCGATCACGAAGTTGAAGGCAGACTGAATGCTCAGGATACTGCTGGTTGGTATCACGGGGTTTGAAGATAGCAAACCGCCCTCTGAATCATAACTAAGGTATCCAGCGCTCTGAATGCAGCGACAGCGGTTTTGCACGTGCGTACCGCTTTGCGCTGTGCTCCTCGCGAAGCGCTTGCTCTGCAGTAAAAAGCGCAGAATATGATACCGTACCGCGAGGGACCTCGATTATAATTTATATATAATTATAAAATAAGAGGCACAGTAAGACGATGTATTTGTTTTTAATTGATCAATATTTTATTTAAATCACTTTACACATATTTAACACATAGTCAATGATTAAATGATGACCGATACGCTTTGAAAGACGTATATATATATGCAAAATTTATTCCACAGCATCGTCGATCGTGTCACGACTACATGATGAAGATTTCTCCTCTTTCTTATTCTCTTCCTCTTCGTCTGCTGACCAAACATCCATGTATGATTCTCCTTTAAACGGGTGCTGGCGAAGCCAGGTTTTTATTTGGAAAGCCTGGCGCATTGCACAATGCGAAGATGCTGTATCGTTTATCATAGCGTGTCTGAAGCATTTTCGCAAAGATTTCGGCATAAATGTGTACGATGGGGCGCCCTCCTCATCCTCCAGGTTGGAAATTTCACGACTCGTGATATCGCAAAGAAGTATAGCCGTCTCGTGACCGCGAGTATATATACGTCTTGATTTTCGCGAGATTTCACGCAAGTTAGCGTATGCCTGTTTACAGCTCACATTACTCTTGTACCATTCCAGACCGTGAAAATATTTCGAGACAAAATTATTCTGGCTTCTCGAATGCTGTGGTAATTCGGCAAAGTGACACGGCGGTGCGACGATCCAATGAGCAGAGTACGGTCTATCCACTGCTACCACGGCAATTTCTTTCGGAATAAATTCCGAGTCTTTACCACGCATTCCCTGTATATCCACGACGATATCCATTTTCACGTCTAATCTGTACAGATGCTCGAGTTCAACTGATTAGTTACTCACAGACACGCTTCTACGTCTCTTAACACGAAATAATTTTATGCCGACATCAGCACATTTTTCGCTTATCCGGTAAAATCCACCATTACTTGCCGAGAGGCATCAATTTCAAAGACATTATCATATTCCGCGTAGACTGCACAATTTATCGTTGAAGCAAGCGCATCCTGAAATCGTACCTCTATTCTCACACTACCGTGCTTTATTAAATTCCAATGTGTATTGCTGTTCGCCGAAAGATCGGGTGTCAAATCAAAAGCAAACAGACAGTATCCATCGCGATAATTATCAGATAACAAATTAATCAGATAACAAGCCATCTTGTTTCAGCTATCGAAAAATATCTGCAACTGTTCGTTGACGAGTCTTCTTCCTCTTCTTATTGTTCTTATTATTCTTCTACTGCTTTATTACTTTTCTCTTTATTACACTTTTATTTTTAGGGTAGATACGTCGTGATTTACGTTCGTCCGATGAATGAGGAGTTCGCGAAATTTTGCACTTTTTATAACCAGACCCCCGCATGAGAGTGTCAATTTTTTCAGAGGCTTTGCGTTTGAGATTACTGCATGATTCTCTCGCTCTCTCGCGAATAGCATCTTTCACAGCTATATTTCTATCGAGGATATCACCGGCTACGTTTACACCAGCGCGCAATGCCTTTTTACCAACTGCTTTAGCGCCCTTCTTTAAAAGTGGTAACACTCGACGAAACAGGCCCCCGAGGAAGCTGCCGATACCGTGTCCTCGTTGATTAGGTGTTCCGGTATAAACATGGCTAATACCGCCGTACCCGCGACGGCCCCATCCGTGCTGCACACTGTCAATATCATCCATAGCGATGTAATCAATCGTGGGACTTTTTGAAATGTAGTGTCACAGTCAACGTTCCCTGCTCGAATGATATAGGATCCCCAAATTCGTCTCTTATATCGATCTCGATAGTGTGTAAATTATTGCGCAAGAGAAGTATATATCGTGGCGTTGAAAACGATTTAATTTTTATCGAACCATACTGACAGTCATCAGTATCAATGGGGACAACTCGTAAGAGGGGTGTTTGTACATCGCCTGTAATATAGCTCTCGCAGATATCTGTGTATAGAAACATGCTACCTGGTATAGCACCGGTGAGAGATGCTGGCCTCGACCCTGCGTATTCGCAATGCGGCTCTATCATTACAGACCTACAAGCCTCTTCCGAGAATCCTAAGAGCCTCGCGATAGCGGGTGATACGCGAAAGTCATGGTATCGTATATCGTCGCATACGTGGGCCACTTCGATCTGCCCGCTCGGAAGCGATTTAAAGCGCAAATGACCGGCCACGTGAGGTAGCTTATTTATACTCTCCAAAAGAGCGTCTATAGAGCGATATACACCAGGTGGAACTTGGTCTCTATCAGAGCGTCTCCGTGTTAAAAGATTTAAACCCGATAAATCATAATCACCATCTTCAAAAGTTACGAGATTTCCTACAGTAGGAACATGTAAAAGAGTCATCGGATAAGCAATTTTCACAAGAGAAACAGACCATTCTCCATGCAAACGTGTCTGACGCGGTAGTTTTGTAATAAATGTTGTCGTCGTATTATTCGGAAAATACTGCATACTACTGTTGCTCGGTAGTACGACAAAGAAAGAGCTATCCTTGGAGCTCATATTTGTCAGGGACGGTGATTCCGTGCGTTCTTCCTCTTTGTCCTCTTCTTCTTCTCTTTCGTCTTCTCACATGACGGAGGTACTCGTACTCGCGATAATTCTGCCTCGTAGAAAAAACCGTCGATAGTCTCGTTATTCAGATCGTGTAAAATGTACATGGATGGTTCTCGATTCACTGATATTCGTTGAATCTTGAGGAATTCGTTACACCAACCACGCTCATATCCTTTCACGAAAGCTGCTTTAGTTGTACTGATACGTACCAAGTCACCGACGCTGTATTTAGGCTTTTTTATTTTTTTCGCATTACGCTCGTAACGCCGTGCTAAATTGTCTCGGGCTATAGAGGCGTTTTCGAGGGTTACTTCGCTCGGGGGAATACGCGTTCCGCTGTGTCTAGTGTGATTATAAGCATATAAAAAATTTTGTAAAACATCGATGTAACGCTTATTTCGCGTGTATGTAAAGTAGCGCTACATTCGCACTTTTATTGTTCGATTAAAGCGTTCGGCAATCGAGGCTTTTATATCAGGGTTACGAGCAGCGCGAAAATCGATATTCTTTTTCTTAAGAATTTGCTGAAATGGAGTGCCGATAAATTCTTTGCCTCGATCAGTTTGCAATTGCTGCGGGCGACGATTGTTACTGCGTGCGAGTATGCGATAGTAGCAGCAGCAACAGCAGCAACAGTAGCAACAACAACGAGGCCGAGACCGCACACTCAAACAGAGATTTAATGCTCACGGCTGAAAACGACATCATCGAGGGGTGGAGGGGGATGAAGAAGAGGACGAACAATTGCAAAACATCGCGCAAGTAGAATATCGATCTCGCGCACCGTTAGAAAAGAAAAAGTAAAAGAATCCATTCAACTGGTCATCGTTAAAATTATGAAAATTCTTCAAAAAATCTATTATGACACCACTCATCCTGCGTCCTATTCTCGAGCAAAAAATTTGGCCCAGGTGGATCGAACAGTAGCGCGAAAAAATATTTTACCATGGCTCGAGACACAGGATTCATATAACATGCATCGTCTCGTGCGACGACAATTTCCCCGTCGTATGTACAACGTGCGTAATATAGACGATGGATGGGAGGCTGATTTAGCTGATCTTCGCTCGATAGCCACGTACAACGATGGGTACGCATATCTGCTTGTTGTTATCTATGTGTTGAGCAAATACGCGTGGGTCGAGGCCTTGCGTGACAAAACGAGTGCAAGTGTGGCCCGCGGTCTCACACGCATACTCGCATGCAGTAACAATCGTCGCCCGCAGCAATTGCAAACTGATCGAGGCAAAGAATTTATCGGCACTCCATTTCACCAAATTCTCAAGACAAAGAATATCGATTTTCGCGCTGCTCGTAACCCTGGTATAAAAGCCTCGATTGCCGAACGTTTAATCGAACAATAAAAGAGCGAGTGTGGCGCTACTTTACATACACACGAAATAAGCGTTACATCGATGTTTTACAAAATTTTTTATATGCCTATAATCACACTAGACACAGCGGAACGCGTATTCCCCCGAGCGAAGTAACCCTCAAAAACGCCTCTATAGCCCGAGGCAATTTAGCACGGCGTTACGAGCGGAATGCGAAAAAAATTAAAAAGCCTAAATACAGCGTCGGTGACTTGGTACGTATCAGTACAACTAAAGCAGCTTTCGTGAAAGGATATGAGCGTGGTTGGAATAACGAATTATTCAAAATTCAACGAATATCAGTGAAACGAGAATCATTTGTGTATATTTTACACGATCTGAATAACGAGACTATCGACGGTATTTTCTACGAGGCAGAATTATCGCGAGTACGAGTACCTCCGTCATCTGAGAAGACGAAAGAGAAGAAGAAGAGGACAAAGAGGAAGAACGCACGGAATCACCGTCCCTGATAAATATGAGCTCCAAGGATAGCTCTTCCTTTGTCGTACTACCGAGCAACAGTAGTATGCAGTATTTTCCGAATAATACGACGACAAAATGTATTACAAAACTACCGCGTCAGACACGTTTGCACGGAGAATGGTCTGTTTCTCTTGTGGAAATTGCTTATCCGATGACTCTTTTACATGTTCCTACTGTAGCAAATCTCGTAACTTTTGAGGATGGTGATTATGATTTATCGGGTTTAAATCTTTTAACACGGAGACGCTCTGATAGAGAGACCAAGTTCCACCTGGTGTATATCGCTCTATAGACGCTCTTTTGGAGAGTATAAATAAGCTACCTCACGTGGCCGGTCATTTGCGCTTTAAATCGATTCCGAGCGGGCAGATCGAAGTGGCCCGCGTATGCGACGATCTACGATACCATGACTTTCGCGTATCACCCGCTATCACGAGGTTCTTAGGATTCTCGGAAGAGGCTTGTAGGTCTGTAATGATAGAGCCGCATTGCGAATACACAGGGTCGAGGCCGGCATCTCTCACCGGTGTTATGCCAAGTAGCATGTTTCTATACACAGATATCTGCGAGAGCTATATTACAGGCGATGTACAAACTCCCCTCTTACGAGTTGTCCCCATTGATACTGATGACTGTCAGTATGGTTCGATAAAAATTAAATCGTTTTCAACGCCACGATATATACCTCTCTTGCGCAATAATTTACACACTATCAAGATCGATATAAGAGACGAATTTGGGGATCATATACCATTCGAGCAAGGAACGTTGACTGTGACACTACATTTCAAAAGGTCCCACGATTGATTACATCGCTATGGATGATATTGACAGTGTGCAGCACGGATGGGGCCGTCGTGGGTACGGCGGTATTAGCCATGTTTATATCAGAACACCTAATCAACGAGGACACGGTATCGGCAGCTTTCTCGGGGGCCTGTTTCGTCGAGTGTTACCACTTTTAAAGAAGGGCGCTAAAGCAGTTGGTAAAGAGGCGTTGCGCGCTGTTGTAAACGTAGCCGGTGATATCCTCGATAGAAATATAGGTGTGAAAGATGCTATTCGTGAGAAAGCGAGAGAATCAGGCAGTAATCTCAAACGCAAAGCCTCTGAAAAAATTGACACTCTCATGCGGGGGTCTGGTTATAAAAAGCGCAAAATTTCGCGAACTCCTCATTCATCGGACGAACGTAAAACACGACGTATCTCCCGTAAAAATAAAAGTGTAATAAAGAGAAAAGTAATAAAGAAGAAGAAGAATAATAAGAACAATAAGAAGAAGAAGACTCGTCAACGAACACTTGCAGATATTTTTGGATAGCTGAAACAAGATGGCTTTTCTACATGCGCACTCGTGCGAGTATCTTAAATCGGAACTTGAATTATTTTCACTCCCACCGACGCAAAATACTATCGAAGGCTCCAATTTAGTGTATTACAAAACAATATCTTCGCTAACAGATGATTCACCGATTGAATTTGTTATTCCTGGACAGGGTGATGAGTATATCGATCTCGCGCATACTATGTCTAGTCTGAGAGTGAAAATAACATCTCCTACTGCGGTAAATGCCACGGGTACAGCATCGAAAGTAAGTGCCGGCCCTGTAAACAATCTCTTGCATTCTATGTTTAATCAGGTGGATGTATACCTGAATCAAAAATTAGTTTCACCTCGAAATAATGCCTACGCTTATCGAGCGTACATAGAAACACTTTTGAATTACGGTCCAGCAGCAAAAAATTCGCATGTCACGAGTGTTCTCTGGTACGACGATACCCTTGGAAAAATGGATGATATAACATCGGAAAATACGGATCTTGTGAAGAGAAAACAATTTTTTAATGTCGAAAAAACTGTAGACTTGCTTGGTCATCTGCATTGCGATATATTCAATCAGGAGCGGTTCCTCTTAAACGGCGTCGAGATGCGACTACGGTTGGTGCGGTCTAGAGATTAATTTTGTCTTGTGGGGGATACAAAGAATGGTCAATGCGGCTTAAAGATTCTCGAAGCATCGCTTCTCGTTCGTAGAACAAAAATAGCTCCTGGTGTGCTGCTCTCGCATGCTAGAACTCTGGCAAAATCTACGACTAACTATCCTCTTACGAGAGTCGAGGTAAAAGCCGTTTCAATACACTCTGGTGTTCATGGAGAGACTATCGATAATATCGTGTTAGGTCAATTGCCGAAGCGTATAATTATCGGTTTTGTCGAAAAACAAAGCGTTTAACGGCGACTTCAGTATGAATCCATTCGATTTCCAAAATTACAAGATAAATTATCTCTCGTTGTATGTAGATGGTGCTCAAATACCTTCGAAACCGTTACAACCTGATTTCACGAAAAATCATCTATATGTGGATGCTTTTCAAACGTTGTTTTCGGCAACTGGAATACATTTCTTGAACGACGGTAATTCGATCGATCGCGATAATTATCACGATGGATACTGTCTGTTTGCTTTTGATTTGACACCCGATCTTTCAGCGAACAGCAATACACATTGGAATTTAATAAAGCACGGTAGTGTGAGAATAGAGGTACGATTTGAGGATGCGCTTGCTTCAACGATAAATTGTGTAGTCTACGCGGAATATGATAATGTCCTTGAAATTGATGCCTCTCGGCAAGTAATGGTGGATTTTACCGGATAAGCGAAAAATGTGCTGATGTCAGCATAAAATTATTTCGTGTTAAGAGACGTAGAAGCGTGTCTGTGAGTAACTAATCAGTCGAACTCGAGCATCTGTACGGATTAGACGTGAAAATGGATATCGTCGTGGATATACAGGGAATGCGTGGTAAAGACTCGGAATTTATTCCGAAAGAAATTGCCGTGGTAGCAGTGGATAGACCGTACTCTGCTCATTGGATCGTCGCACCGCCGTGTCACTTTGCCGAATTACCACAGCATTCGAGAAGCCAGAATAATTTTGTCTCGAAATATTTTCACGGTCTGGAATGGTACGAGGGTAATGTGAGCTGTAAACAGGCATACGCTAACTTGCGTGAAATTTCGCGAAAATCAAGACGTATATATACTCGCGGTCACGAGAAGGCTATACTTCTTTGCGATATCACGAGTCGTGAAATTTCCAACCTGGAGGATGAGGAGGGCGCCCCATCGTACACATTTATGCCGAAATCTTTGCGAAAATACTTCAGACACGCTATGATAAACGATACAGCGTCTTCGCATTGTGCAATGCGCCAGGCTTTCCAAATAAAAACCTGGCTTCGCCAGCACCCGTTTAAAGGAGAATCATACATGGATGTTTGGTCAGCAGACGAAGAGGAAGAGAATAAGAAAGAGGAGAAATCTTCATCATGTAGTCGTGACACGATCGACGATGCTGTGGAATAAATTTTGCATATATATATACGTCTTTCAAAGCATATCGGTCATCATTTAATCATTGACTATGTGTTCAGCATGAACACTAGACAAATCTACGAGAGTCTGCAGTATCTACCACTTTCATTCGTTGGCGTATACCCGGCTGACAGAATTCCTCGTGTATGGTCGTTACCTGCCGGACTCGTAGTTAACACGGATAACCACGACGGACCTGGAGAGCATTGGATCGCCATCTACGTTAACCATCATGGAAAAGGAATGTGCTTTGATAGCTACGGGCTACCACCGGTTATACCGCAACATCTCGCACGACTACGAAGAAACTGCAAGTTCTATCGGTACGGCCTCAAGCAGCTACAGAGTAATACGTCGGATGTGTGTGGACAATTTTGCATCGTATTCCTACATCTTATGTCGTGCTGCTTCACCATGTCGCGATTTAATAATCTCTTTAGCGATAATATAATGAAAAACGACAGATTAGTGCGTGAATATTACAATGTTTTTGCCTCTCGACGATCAGACAGTGATAAAAATAAATTTAACGGCGGAGGAGTCTCCGAGCGAAGATTACCGTGTTTGCAGGGATGTTGCATACGACGGTAAATATGTGTAAAGTGATTTAAATAAAATATTGATCAATTAAAAACAAATACATCGTCTTACTGTGTCTCTTATTTTATAATTATATATAAATTATAATCGAGGTCCCTTGCGGTACGGTATCATATTCTGCGCCTTTTACTGCAGAGCAAACGCTTCGCGAGGAGCACAGCGCAAAGCGGTACGCACGTGCAAAACCGCTGTCGCTGCATTCAGAGCGCTGGACACCTTAGTTATGATTCAGAGGGCGGTTTGCTATCTTCAAACCCCGTGATACCAACCAGCAGCATCCTGAGCATTCAGTCTGTCTTCAACTTCGTGATCGCGCAGTCAAAAACGTATTTTTCGCAATGTATCCTCGTTACGAGGCTAGCGGATTTTCGGAGTCCTCAGTGCCGAAATAGACATCGGGTACGATGGCGGCGACGTGGACGAGGGCTTCGAGAACCCCGAGCTTCCTGAAGCAGACGATGCTCGATTATGAAAGTGTCGACGCGCGCGCGAGCGTGTGTGTGTGTGTTTGTGTGAGTGAGATAGTGAGAGACAGGAGTTTAAAATCGCCGTCGAAGGAAGGTGGACGTCAACAACAACAGAGGTAAGTACCTAATTTTTTTCCTTTTTTCAAGTATGTGTACACCTTTGCTCCATCCTGCTCTTATCTCTAGTCTTTCTTGTTCACCAGAGTACCCACACCACCTTACTTTACCATCTCCACGTTACCGACACTGGTTAAGCAGAGTGGGTAGCGCGATGGTGGAAAAGTGGGGCGGTCGGGGTAGCTGCGTGGTGGGAGAAGGAGTGGGGATAGGAGTCGGATGGAGCAAAGGTGTACACATACTACTTAGTTATGATTCACAGGAGGTTGTTATCTTTAATTCCATGTTACTCTCTAGCAGCATCTCGAGCATTCAGTCTGTCTTTGGCATCCTACACGCAGACAAAAAAGCAATATGTATCCGCGATACGGCAAGGAGATTTTAAGCTACGCGTTTTGGTGTCGGGTAATTTTAGCGGAAAGTGTAATGAGCATGTTCCTGCGTACCCAGGAAATGTGCGTTTCGTACGACAAACTGGAGGAGATTCTACGCAGCGTGTATTTAGTAGAGCGTCAAGGAAGGCCCGTTAGACTTGGCGAACTCTATATTGGAATGTCCTGTATTATGCCTCGTTTCAATAGTGTTGTTAGTCGATTTCGGCAAGACCATTTACATCGACTGGTCTCACCTATTTCGTTCGGAGCTGCTAGCAAGTATGCTGCCGGCTCCTGTCATGGAGTGTTCGATATACCGGCTCGAGCGATGTTGTAACTCATCGAAGAAACGTGCGGTAACGAATGCCACCCTTTGCAGGTGATAATGCTCCGCGGGTTTGATAAGCGAACGGGGAGGTCGCGGGTGTGACGAGATAGACATTGGTTACGATATCGATGCCATGGACGAGGGCTTTGACGAGGTGACTCTCTCCAACGCGGACGTAGCAAGAAATTGAGGACAAGGTGATCTCTCTCTGTGTGTGTGTGTATCAGAGTACATTCGAGAGATAGAAATGTAAAATCGCTACGGCAGGACGGTGGAAGCTGACAACAGCTGAGGTGGTCAGTACATAATTTAATTTATTTTTCCAAGTATGTGGACGCGTTTGCTCCATCCATCTTTTATATCTACTTTTTCTTGTTCACCACAGTTCCCACATCACCCCACTTTACTATCTCCACGTCACTGACACTGTATAAGCAGAGTGGGTAGTGTGGCGGTGGAAAAGTGGAGTGGTGGGGGTAGCCGCATGATAGGGGAAGGAGTGGCATGAAGCAACGGCGTCCATATGCTACTGACGTACGAGTTAACTGCTGGAAAGGATCTCTTTCTCCTTCTGGCGGGTCAACATTATGTTGCGCGACCACCACATAGAAGGATTCGTATCTTATCATAGAATTCTCCGAGGCTTTGACCTTGTTTCATTCTAATTCGTGAGATCACGTTCGCGTAATAATCAAACGGTTTCCCCCTCGCGAGTAAATTCTTTGAATGTTTAATATGCGCATCTACGATATTTTATTGCTCCCCATAAACTACGTTCCTTATGTCACCCTGCAGATTGGCTATTGCTGCCTTCACGTACTTGCTCCGTGACGCCTCTGGCACGAAAGCAGCAACATTTCTTATGTTATGTAAATAGTTCCTAAGGGACATTTTTTTCCCATCAAACTTAGGTATTTGCATGAATCGATGCTGCAACGACATGCTATTTATCATATCGGTTATGTTATTAAGTAAGCCTGTCGAAACGTCACCATCGTTTGATTGTCGTTAGCTGTTACATTTTTCCCTACATACCCAACTGCTCTAGAAAATCCTTACTTTTCACCATTCTCACAATCTACTAACATTCTCTATCTCTTAAAGTTCATTCTCTCACATGAGATTCACATTTAACCTGTTTCCTATTGGAAACCATCCAGACACTAACCATGCGGATACACCAGACGATAATATCCACTTTCTACTTTATTTCACCTACTACACTTCTAACACCAATGTGTCGTTCGAAGCGCCAGCCATTTAGCTGCATATGATGCTAGAGGTCTAATTTCCGCCTATTCGTATACGCTTGCGAGGGATCGCAAGAAATCGAGTTTCCTCCTTTTTGTCTTTCTAGAATAATGCAAGCCGCGCGTCTCACGCTTGATCACGTTCTGGGGCCGCTGGGCGGTCCACCTTAACTTTGGTTAACTTTGGTTAACCCCACCTTCCCTGTCATCACGCTTTTCTCGTTGACACTATCAATCCTTTTAGTCAGTCTGCAATCATGTGTTAAACAATCAACGTGGAGTTTTCACTCAAATGTGAGTTTAGCTATCGAATCTTTGTTATTTCGTTAACAACGAGTTTAGTTATTCAATCTTCGTTCTTTCGTTAACTATGAGCTTAGTTATTGAATTTTTGTTCTTTTGTTAACTACGAGTTCTTATTTGAAATGTGAATTTTGTCATTGTTTTGACTATAAACGTTGGCAACCGTGGAATTTGTTCCCAACATTATCAATAAACAATAAATAATTACACGCGTAATAATTCAGTATGTGAGTTTTAACTCTTAATCGAACAACGAATCCCATACTTAATAATAACAGCAAATAATATAACACGTACTTCGAGCCCAGTTAGGCCGAGACGTAACATAACATTTTTGGTGTCAGAAGTGGGATCGTTCGAGTGCTAATTATTTCGCGTACTAATGCAAAACAAAACAAAATAAAATAGGAAAAACAAATAAAAACCTAAATGAAATAAAACTGAAATAAACGAGGTCAATAAGCCAATAATAAAACAAAACATATGAAATTAATTAAATTTAAATTTAAATCAAATCAAATGACTAAAATTTAAACGAATTAAAATAAAATTAAAATTAGAACCCAATGAAATTAATAAAACGAATACGAGTAAAACTTATTATTAAAATAAGTAATTAAAGTTGTTGAGGATTCCCTGGTGATCTTGAATCTGTAATATATCGGAACGGAATGAGTTTTCAATCACGACAGGTGTGAAATAACCAGACCAAAGATGTAGGTAGAGAAAATAGTCTTTTATTCTACCTCGACTCGCTTTACTACAAAAAATATATACAAAAAAATGGCACGAATAAATTTAAAGTGAATTTGATGAGTTGTACACATAATTGTATTAATTGTGTGCCGAGATATGTGAGGTTAAACGCGGTGCAGTCCGTTGCAAAGCACAGGTGAGACTTGACGATTGCTTGTGAGGATGCACAAATTGAGATTTCCTCACCCCATCAATATTGAATTTAGTTAAATTATGAAGGTTCATGCTTACCTAGTCTTTTGAGTCCTGTTGAGCACTTCTGGGTTAGGTAGATCCGAAAAAAGCAGTGGAAATGTCCGAGGTGAGAGCAGAGGTAGATGCTATCTATGCGGTTTTCACGAGAGTTTCATTATTTTCAAGATGGCTGAGTTGTATGAAAGCCTCGTTGTGAGAATCATAATCACATTATAATAATCGTATTAATGAAGTCAAGTGAGAGATCGTGGTCTCTCGCTTAACTAGCATGCCTACGAAGCGCTGATCTTCGATCGCCGTGCGTCAGCTGATTCCCCAACAAAAGTAATTATCTAAGATAAAATAGAGCGAGTACACTATATTTGTTAATCGCGTTTGTCCTCGTTGTCGACAGTGCGAATTTTTCGCCGGATGAGTTATATCCATTGCCACTCGACGGCGACTAGCAAAGACAAACGTATTGAGGAAATAAATAAAAATATTATATTTTCTTGAGTAATTAAAATTCACTTTTATTTCATCGTGGTTGTTTTCGTTGTCGAACGTGCAAATTTTTCGCCGGATGTGCTATCTCCGTTGCCACTCAATAGCATGGAATAATCATCGTATTGAATAAAGGTGAAAATTATCACTACAGAAAAATATTGAAACAAATCATACAAATTCACAAATCGTATAGTATTTAACTAAAAATCTGCGAAACTAAAGATCTATAAAAGAATTAACAAATTCACCGAAAACATATTCGTAAACAATTGACGAATCATTAGACGATCAAATTTTCTATCAAAACTCCCACAGTTATTTTGCGAACGTTTATGGCCTAAAGATTTTACAATTTTTGGAATTCTTATTTACGCGATACGATTTGGTAGCACGCACAACGCTTTCGTGGCCGTTCTCGATCTTTTTGTTTGTGAATATTCCTACCTCTTCAATATTCACCCGTGTTCGTTTGACTTCGCGAGTTCTTTCGACTTTCGTGAACGCTTTCCGGAATTCCAGCGAAACGCAGTGAACCTCCACGAATATCGAGTAAACTCTGTGACTTTGCAGTCGCAAGTGCAACTAATTAAGTCGAGTGTTCGGAAGCCTCGCTAGCACCACTTCCGAGGCCATCAGACGCGGGCCTACCGAAGCAATCATTGGGCACAACAGCCTTATCGTCCTACTGCTTATCTAGCCTGCCGCAGCACATCTCAGCCAACGCGTCGATTAGCTACAACACCCTACAGTACCGCCCACTCGCCGTCAATATGGTTTACTGGTTCGCCGTCGCCTTCCATCTACTGGTTACTCCGTGAGTACCTGTACGAAATTTCAATTTCTTTCTTTTGCTCACGTCTTACTAGTTTACGCTCATACACCTTAAAGATTAATTCACTCACGAAAGAGAATATGAGAACACGCATCAACTTGAATAAAACAACACATCTTGCTAACTTGGTAAATTGGTAAATTTTGAAGGCTATAAGATCACCGCATTCTTACCTCCCATCAAGTTTTGTTAATACCTACCTCTCAATCCATTCGTTATTCCTTGTACAGTTACATTTACTTCGTACGCGTGTTACTGTAGGCCCTTGCCACCCAGCTGCCAGTACTAGGTCGACAGACCAGCTGGTGGCTCTCGTTGTAAGCCCTAGAGGCGACACGGACACAAAAGGTTTTCGAGTCTCAGGTACTAGTATTTTGTACTAGTTGTTGGTGCAGGCAACCCTTACCGGGCAGCGACTTCAAACCAGGGCCTTTGGAACCGTGATTTGACCTCACCTTCTCGTCCTACTCAGATTCGTGCATACTCTTGACTCTTACGGCCTAACTGCGAGTACTAGGTCGACGAATCAGCTTGTGCCTGTCGTCGTACCCTCAGTTGGTTGCACAAGACTCGAGAAATTTCAGTGGATTGGGTGGCCCAATCGATTAACGACTGCAAACCAAGACCCATCGAAATTTGAACACGACTCCATATTGCTCCCTACCCTCGAACTCCAATCAAAATTTCTTTCCGTTTTGCCGAATATTTTGCAATTTTCTTCTACCCTACCATATCAAGAGTAACTCTAGTACAATCGCCTCGATATCGGGACGACTTGGGAGTGAAGCAATTTTGGAGGAGTAGGCCGTCCTACTAACGCTGACCGGCCTACTACCCCCGATGCTCGGGTTTTGTTGTACGTGGGCTTATTAGGCTCCCCTGATCTTATTAATAGACCAGCAGGCGCCCCTTTACTAGACGCGCTCTAGGAATACCGCGGAAACATACAGCGTGAATCACACTTCCCGCAACACCTTCCACGTCGACAAGACTGCACCGCAATACCTTTAAGCGGCCCGTATCAACTAAATAACCCTCGCGTTCACTTTTCTCGACCCGATAACTCGGAACATCGTGAGAACCCTCTAGCTCAAAGTCACGTCCTTAGACATAATCCTGTGCAACACCACGCTTTAACTCAGTACCGTAATCGCGAATTTCGCTCGAAAGTTAATTCCGAATCTAACGGGTTCCGACCAATCGACCCCCTTTCTTCTCCTCTTAACTGCCCGTCTCGCTCCTTCGAGATGCATGCTCTCCCGGGATCCGAGTTACACTCAGAACTCGAAGGGCGGTTTGTCGACATAGCTACATGCGCTCGTAATCGCAGAAATAACTTCTATGCAGGGGCTGACTAGATTATCAAATCCATCCCGATACCTGATACTGCCGATAATCCCGATACATGAGTTCAATGGAACAAACATACCCGTCGAAGAGTTCATTGGCGACGTTGAGTACGCAATGGGGACCATCGTAGCCGAAGACTTGGACTAATTTCAATACCTACTCTTCGATAAACTAAAAGGCGATGTACGCCAACATAATCTAAGCGTCATAGCTATTTAAGTATCGCCGAGTTCATTGAAGGTTTAAAAATTCTATACGCTCCTAAGAGAAGCATCTTAGCTCTCAAATTAGACCTAGCTAACCTCGTGCAGGGTTCCAAAGAGAGCATTTATGACTTGGCAGCTCGCGTTAAAACTATTAGTGGAATGATCGACCGTCGTATTTGCGAGGAATGATCTTCCACGCTGTGGCGTTTATTGACTTATTACGTGGCGAGAACAAACAAACCGAAACTCGAGTGCTTCGCCAATGGCTTGCGCGAAGAACTTGCGACACACGTAGGTTATCGAAACCCGAAAACTTCCGAAAGAGCTATAGCTTACGCTTACGAAACCAAAGAGCTCCTTATAAATCGCAAAACCACCGCCCTCAACCGCGCCAAATACGATTCCACTCACAAATACCACTGTCTCCGACTCTAATTACACCAGACTTGAAGAGACGCGCTAAGTACCAGGTAAAAATTTGAAGTCAGCAATGCGTCATAACCTCTATCCCAGATCGCGTTCTAATAGCCTACAAACCAGGGTCCGCTACGTCGACTCCAAACAAACCGAACCTCGCTGTCACTATTGCAAGAAACCGGAACATTTTCTGAACAATTGTTATAAGCTCCAGAATCGGTACAGAGATTGCGAAATAAAATCGCGAGATGGAAATCGCGACTCTTCGTGATCGCGGCATGCATATGGCGAACCTCGCGTCGCGTTCTACTCAGACACTAGCGAACTACCGGACGGTTACTACCAGCATCACCGCAATTATTCTTGTAAAAACTACCTTATGCGTTGCAATAGCTGTGATGGTCACAAATAGTTGTGGTCCCGCTGGGAGGGGTACCTCCAGGTCCAGCGGGCGAGTAAGTTTTGTGATGTGATTGTTGTGCCGTATTTTTGGTAGGTGATGCATGTGGTGTGGTTTGCATGAGAAATCTTCTTGCGCTCGTTCTAGTGAACATGTTTTTTTTGCCTGACACCTGTTGGATCTCCTTGCACGGGAGCGGACGTCACGGTAAAACCCCGGGAGATAAATGTCCCGCCCAGAGGAATGACGGCCTATATCGGACGAGGTCATCCTGTGTCTAGGGGGGGATGAGTTGTGACGGGGTATTTGAGCAACCCGTCACAAAGTCGGACCAAGCAGGGCTGACCACGATACAACTGCTCGTTCGGCCGAGTCTCCCCGAGGCGATCCAACAGGGCAAAATTATAGCGTACAATGCGACTAATATTCATTTCGTGTTTCTTTTGTTTTCTTCTTTTTTATATAATTCTCCCAAGCGGGCGATGGCCCGAGTACGAAATGATCAGCATCGACAGGAAGGTCAGCTGCGGGAGCCTGAAGGACGCTAAGATAACAGCGAGAACAACGATTTCGAGTTTCCGTTGCTGTCATGCACACTAGCCGTAGCCCCGTCGATGACGTCAGCGCTCTCATCGCGAGAACTACGCGGAGACCATCCCCGCAGCATCTCATGGGGACTGGAATATGCAATGATCTCGAGCGGCCTTTTAAATTTTCGCTGCGATGCGGCGTCTTTGTTTTTCTATTATCGTTCGCTTCTGACTGCTGCTTCGTACGAGGCATCGAAGCTCTCGCTAGAGCCGTTGCTGGCTCGGATAATAACCTCAGTCGCAAGTACCGTTACCATACTTTCAATTTTATTGGTGGCTACGATTTGGGGGGAGGGAGTTTATCGGCTCAAACAACGAGAGCCAACGTATTATCGAAGACGCTTGCACCGTATTTTGAACAACGAGGACGTGTAAATCGGTAACGCTGCCGTGTCTGATCGACGAGAACCGACGCCTATCCCCCGGGATTCTGGACCGCTGCGAGAGAATTTCTCGAGAGGATCCTGATACTGTAACTATTCGGTAAGGCCATCGTTCGTCTCTGGTTTGAGTGTGGGAGTTAGTTCCAGTAAGTTTGTTGAGAAAATCCGAGCAATATTGTCGTCACGACACGCTGTCGAGCCGAAAATCCAACGTTGATTCGAAAATAGCGGTCAAACAGCTACCGCCAGGTATTGCAAATTTCCAAGTATTCGCTTCACGAGAATAAGGATCACCAAAGGGGTTCCATTGTATTGTTTTTCTCTTTTCGTTAAATATTTATTTATTGCAAATTCGAGTGGGTTAAGAGCTCTGTGTGTGAGGGATGAGTAGCGTCGCCTTTACGAAGTCAAGCGTAGTTATTGTATTTACCGTATCAATGATTTGTCTTATTGGCGTTATTTTATCGTGATTCCTTTCTTTCCGTCGTTAACGCAATTATTTATCTTATTTACGTTCTTTTATCGTGGTTATTTATTTCCGTTATTTATTCAATTATTCATCTGATTTACGTTATTTTATTGTGATCATTTTATTTTCGCTATTTATTCTGTTTGAGTTATTCTATTTTATTCATTCTGTGCCTTTTTTTCATTTATTTATGTTGCGTCATCGAATTAGTTCAACTTAAATGTTGTCGCCAGTCCGGAATTTCTTGTTAAATAATTTAAGGAAAATTGGATTGACGGGAATCTAGCACGTTACCGTTTGTCGCTTCCCGACCGTGCTTCCGAGAGTGCCACTTTAGCTTTCCGCTAATAATTTTGTTCATCTCTGCAATAAATCATTTCTCACATTTTCGATTCCCTAAATTGACGAGTTAAGATTTTATTTCCGTGCGAACCACCACTGACTGACTCATCCCCTCTACCAATCGCCAAGGCTGCAGCGAAGCCAAGCCGGCCCCGTGTATTTCGCGTGCGAATTAAATTTGTCTCGGGAAATGATTAATTTCTCGAGACTGGCGCCCAGCACGCGGAATCATGGGCTTTTGTGACCATCCGCAGAAGCAGGAGACGGAGAAGGTGGAACAGTTGATTACAAGAGATAACCTTTGTTATATTCGTCCAAACAGTAATCGGGATCGCTCTCGGAATAGCATTGATAGCCAAGCCGCACGTTCTCGCTATGAAAAGCACATACACAACGACTCACGCTCCCGCCATAGCGATCGCAAACATCACGATTTGCGTTCTTGAAATAGCAGCCGCGATACTGACGAGCTGCATCCGCGGTCCAACCAATGAGAACCATATACTCACCACCGGAATACCGCTTCAAATAATGAAACTTCTAACTCCCACCGCAACTACTGCGACTCTGAAAACGACTCTAGACGCGTCACTACCCGGTATCACTCTCGTGCAATAAGTACTACCTACCACCATCGCAGAAGCGATTGCCGCAAATGCAGACAAAGGCACCGCGGATGCTCCGACGTCTCAAGCGATTCCAACAACGCACCCTCTGACCATGAACCACCTCACCCGAGGAGTCGAAAATTGGGAAATGCAGATTCGTCTCGCGAAACCGATATCTCCAGTAAAAATAGTTCCGCTACCAATCGCAAAACTTGTAGTCTTAGTTAGACTACAAACAAACCCCCGGAACCATTAAACTCCGAGAGGGCTCGACGGAGAAGCGCACCGTCGAGCGAGACTGATAGCGCTAAAACCGAAAAAGTCGAAAACCGTAAGGCCACTTTACGGAAGAGTCACTACAAGGAAGACAGCGTAGTCAGACTCGTTTCTTCAGAGCTCCTCGAGGGCGAAGCAATATTTTACGTGGATAACGGATCGGACATATCTGTAATAAAGAAAAATGTTCTCTCACCCAACGTCAAAATTAACCAGAAAATTATTTACGAAATCGAAGGTGTCACCGGTAGCACGGTTTATTCTCTAGATTCGGTAATTCTAACCATCAATAATATGCTGATGGAATTCAACGTGGTACCGGACTGGTTTCGAATATCTGAATACGGCTTGCTCGGTCGCGACTTTTTCCAACAACACAAAGTGGATATAAGTTATCAAAACGGTTGGATAGCGCCGCTTAACCCTTTTCAAATTATCCCATTTTTTAATACTGAGATTGTAGCTGTCCCGGCTAGAATGTATAAATTGGTAAAAATACAAATTACAAACAACCTTGCATCCGGTTACGTGCCTAGAATTGAATTTACAAACGGTATATACTGCGACGGTGCTGTAGTCGAAAACCGCGATGGTACGGCACAACTATTATTAATTAATTAATACTAAGGACATAGATTCCGAACATTCCGACATAGAAGAGTCCGAATACACCGACAAGACTGTATTCGTTGCCCGCATAACGACAAAGAAAAATGAATTTCTAGAAGACATATTGCCGCTATTACGACTCGACCATCTTAGGAACACCGAACAAGAACACGTGGTCGGCCTCATCAGAGAATTCTCAAAATTATTCCAACTACTTAGCGAACCACTCGGTACCACCAATATGGTGAAACACCGAATCCCAACTATTGACGACTTACCAATCAACACTAAACAATACCGATTGCTCCATCACATGAAAGGAGAAATAAGAAATCAGGTGAAAGACCTGCTAGAAAAGGACGTGATTCAATCATCTACTTCGCCGTTCAATTCACCAATCTGGATCGTTCCAAAGAAGGAAGACTCACACGGAGAAAAGCGCTGGAGGATGGTGATAGACTACCGTAAAATCATCGAAGAAACAATTGCTGACGCTCACCCCTTACCTAATATCACTGATATCCTAGATCAATTGGGAAGGCTCAGTATTTTTCTGTATTTGACCTCGCCTCGGATTTCCACTAGATTCCAATGAACCCCGATGACTGCGCTGAGACCGCATTCTCCACTCCACACGGTCACTATGAATTTAACCGCATGCAGTTCGGATTCAAGAACGCACCAGCTACTTTCCAAAGACTAATGGAGCAAGTCTTGTGTGGACTTCAAGGCATCAAGATGTTCATGTATCTCGATGACATCGTCATTTATGCAAACTCCCTCGAGGAACACGAAAAAAAATTCAGACGCCTCGCTAAAAGATTAATGAAGGCAGATCGACCTCTCCAGCCTGACAAATGCGTATTCCTTTGCCCCGAGGTTGTTTACCCCGACCATGTAATCAGTGCCGATGGAGTCCAACCAAACCCAAAGAAACTGGAGGCAGTAAAAGACTTCCCTATTCCTAAGAACGCTAAGAACATCAAGCAGTTTTTGGGTTTAGTCGATTACTACCGTCAGCTTATCGAAGATTTTGCAGCCATTGCTAAACCTCTTACGCGGTTGCTGAAAAAATGTGCACCATTCATATGGGGCAACAGCCAAGAACATTCGTTCGAAACCTTGCGAGACAGACTATGCGAAGAACCGATACTTCAGCACGCCGACTACGACAGACCATTTGTATCCACTACGGACGCTTCAGATTGCGCCTTGGGTGCTATACTTAGCCAAGGTGAAATAGGTAAAGACCTACCGACCGCATTCGCCTCCATAACTCTGAACGACCCAGAATCTCGTTACAATGCCACCAAGAAAGAACTATTAGCTAACATCTATGCCCTGGAAATCTTTCACTCATACATTTATGGTCGAAAATTTACCTTAGTAGCAGACAACAAGCTCTTAGCTTGGCTGAAGGACATAAAAACGCCGAACTCGCAACTGCGTCGTTGGTCAGATATTTTAGACGGTTGTCGCAACATAAGGCCCAAGAAAAGTTCGCTAAATACAAACGCCGATGCTCTTTCGAGGAACCCTTTGGTTGTAAGTCCCAATTTTCGAACGGCTGGGATCTGCGTGAACGATACCAAAGTTGCCCGCGAAGATCAATCGCGGACTGGGAACAAGCGTCCACACTCATCTAGCGATACAACAGACCAGGTGAGACAACCCAGGTCGAAAAGACGACCCCAAGAATTTGGCTCAGACGTAGTTTCCGAACTCTGGTGTTATGACGACCCGCGATACCAATCGGGATTCCTGGGCGAATCTCCACCCACCGGAATTGCCGAGACGCCCCCTGAAACTGGGGAGGCATCATCTTTACAAAGTAGTGCAACTGGGGAGGCATCAACTCCTCCACTCCCCGGAACTGGGGAGGCTCACCGAACATCGAGCGTTAATCGCCATGCAATCATCTCTAGTAATTTCGACAGCATCTTTGGACCTCCAACTCCTGACGATGTCACGGTTTCAGTGGGTTCTATCTACGAACCGTCAAGAACCCATGCCTCATCAGACTGTTTCACGGCCGAGGATCAATCAAACGACGTCGAATTAGACATCGAGCTCCCCCAGGTCCAGCGACAACATTTTCAAGAACACAATTCAACTCAACGGCCACTACCACTCGAAACCACCAGACAGCAGTGAACTAAGCCAAACGATATCGAACTGCGGAGACACGGTCACTCCCATGCCGATATCCAACAACAGTATCCACACGACTTCGAACAACACCGGCTCCCAGAACTCTAGCATTATCTACTAGAACACACAATACCGAGTAAACACCTCCGCGTCTTTCTCGTCTTCTGGGCCGACCACCTCAACCGTATCTCAGACCACCAGTCAGTCACCGGATAAGGGGGAAGGAGGGGCTCAACCGAGTCGACTCTTTTGATGCCTTCAGCAGTAAGAACCTTCCGTATAATGTTACGTCCTGACGTAACCATGCTCCAATATCTATCTTTCTTTTAAAGAAGATCATAAACCTGCATCGTTGTCGAGTCCTACAGCTACCAGAGATTATACAGGTATAATGACGGCGGGAGGGGTGAGGCCTACAGGTACGCCGAGGCAGGGCAGTGGGGACACATGGTGCGCGCCAGGAATGGACGGCCAGGTTCATCACTGTACTTGACAACGAAAAACCAAGAGTTGGTAGGCCACTGCCCCACTCTAAATGGCCAGCGTAGAGGGACTTGAATCTCGTATCAAGAGTTTTCCCTCTACGGCCAGTGGATATCATTGGCGACGCGTGTCATCGAAATCTTTAATTGATTCATGTCCGCGTGTTCTATTGGTGACTGTCGGGTGGTCGCTTCCTTCCCCCGTCATATACCGTATCTGGCTCACGAAGATAGACTAACTGCCGGGGCAACCTTTTCGTTGCTTTAGAAGTCCCTAGATGCTACGACGAATGATGCAATAAACAAAAATATTACACAAGGATAGACTAACTGCCGTGGCAACGTTTTCGTTGCTTTGAGAGTCCCTAGATGCTACGACGAATGATGCAATAAACAGGAATATTACACGAAGATAGACTAACTGACGTGGCAGCGTTTTCGTTGCTTCGGAAGTTCTTATATCCGATGACGAATAATGCAATGAACAAGAATATTACACGAAGACCTATGTCTTATTAATGGTATTGATAGGAAATTGGAATTTGTTTTTGATTACAGAACACCAAAAGCCCAAACGGCATTTCTTCAGAATCTCTGAACGTTTAAATATAAATTTAAACACAATCGTAGCAAAGATTTGGACTTCTTATGAAGTAAATATTTAAACTATGGTATATATATATATATATATATAATAAGTAAATCAATAATTTAAAAGGAACAAACCATTTAAACGGAAGTTCGATATAAGAGCTAAACAATAATATCATACAGATAATCAGCGTTAAAATAAGATAGAATAAGAAAAAACGATTCATATTGTAGATGGTAAAGATGACTCGAAGCTCGGGTCGCACCCGAGACGATGCCGTCTTTCCCGTCTGTCTCTGTGTTAACACCATAAGACGAGGAGTGTTCCCTCGCAACAATACATATTTATAGAACACATACTTTGTGACCCAGTGTGAATGTAAGCAGCCTTTTGATATAGAATCATTTGGACTGATGAACAATTTTGAGCTAAAATTATGATAGGAACTCAGAAGAGAAATGCTTACTTAAAAGGATACAAGAAATAATTGCAAATATAAAAATTTAACATTATAGAAAATTGAAAAGCCAATATATTGTTTTAACTAAACAATTAGGATCATGAGAGGATATGAAAACCATAGACAGTTTGTTACTATAGTAGTTATATATGCCCATTTACGTTACACATTATTAAGAATTAAAATAAGTTTAACATTATCGAAGAACTATATTCGGTATTAGTCATAAAAGGGACAACGGAAGCGACTCGGATCTACAGCGCAGCGTGGCCCGAAACCCTCGACACCTCGCTGCCTGACCAAGGCGCTTTTCTCTCTCTCTCTCCCTATCTCTACGCGTGCCACCGAAGCAAGGAATAATCCTTCAACCACTTCGCGACGTTGTGAAGGTACATTTATAAGAAAGATCGAACTCGAATGTGACAACAACCTCAACCTTTATTCTGCCAGAAAATTTAAACAGCTGAATAAACAGCTACCAGGCAGTTATTTAGCATTTAACCTTAAATTGACCTTCTCAAGGTCACGAAAAAAAACTTCAAAATATCATTTCAGACGTTAAATTTTTCGCTCTTTTCGAATCCGGTGTCAAAAATAGGGGTTCCCATTAAAAAAACCACTCTGACCTTCAAATAACCTTGACAAGTAGTCTCAAGGTCAAAGCTAATTACACAGATAGGTGACCCCAATTATCTTGAACTACTGTTGTCTGAACCATTTTTCCGCATCTGTCTTAGGTACAAAGAAATTTGGGTGCATAGATTAAAATGGTCCACCCTGTATATAGTTTTAATATGTATAAGTTAGGCAGATATATGCGTAATATTGGGTATGGGAAAAAGTTCGTGGTGTTTTTCCCGATAGATGGCATCAATTGCAAATGAGTTAGGAAACACAGATCGCAGCGACACCACTAAACGCTCGTTGGAAAAATGACACTTCGAGCGTTACTTTGATTGTATAAACATCAAAATTGGTGCAGTGCTTGGAAAGTTGTTTGCGTGTGAAAATGGAGAAAAGTAATGAAAAATTGCGCGTTATTTTGCAATATTATTACGACAAAGGGAATAACGCTGCGCAGGCTTGTAAAAAATGTGTGCTGTGTACGGTGAAGGTACTTTACCAAAATCTGCTGCGCGGAAATGGTTCGCTCGCTTTCGTTCTGGTAATTTTGATGTGAAAGATGAGTCACTATCTGGTCGTCCAATCACTGAAAAAGCTGATAAAATTCTTGAAAAAGTCCACCAAGATAAGCATATCAGCAGTGTCGATATTGGTATGGAGCTCGGCATTGACCACAAAACTGTTTTGAACCATTTACACAAAGCTGGCTACAAAAAAAAGCTCGATATATGGGTTCCTCATGAGTTGAGCGCGAAAAACATGATAGACCGGATTAACATCTGCGATGCGCTGCTGTAACGCAATGAAATCGAACCATTTCTGAAACGTGTCATAACCGGTGATGAAAAATGGATCACGTACAACAATCGGAAGCGTCAAAGATAGTGGACAAAGAATGGTGAGCCGTCACAAGCGTTCGCGAAGGCAGGATTGACGGCGAAAAAGGTGATGCTGTGTGTGGTGGGACTGGAAGGGAATCGTCTACCATGAGCTACTTCCAGTTAGTCAGACGATTGATTCTCAACTCTACTGTGGACAAGTAGAGAGATGACGCCAGGCAATTGAAAGAAAACGGCCCGAATTGATTAATAGGAAAGGTGTTGTTTTCCATCATGACAACGCCCGACGACACACTTCTTTGATGACCCGTCAAAAATTGCGAGATCTTGGTTGGGAAGTTTTGATGCATCCACCGTATAGTCCAGACATAGCACTCTCTGACTATCACTTATTCCGATCTCGGCAGAACTCTCTCAATGGAATTAAGCAGCTTTCAAAAGAAGCCTGTGTAAACCACTTGATTCAGTTTTTAAGCAGAAACCTTTATTATTTTATTATATGCGGTCATATGTTTCTTACGAGTGATAAATCTTAAGCGACAATGATTTGACCAAATTTTTGATGGAAAATTTTCGGCAGTTCGCAACCCGGTTAGAGTCAGCGCCACCTAAGATCCCTGTGTTATCGATCTCAGAAAGATCTCCAACCATCGAATCATTAATTATTTTTGTCAACTCTGATTGCCTCACTCATTCATTAAATAATTAATGAGGCAACCAGACCTGACGATTTTTTACTTTTTAAAGAAATCGTGAAAAAATATTGCCACAGCCCGGGTTCGAACCGGGAACTCCAGAATTCTAGCCTGGTACGTTACCAATTACGCCACCGCGGCTCTAGCAACATCAATTCACGATCTCTATTTTTAATGTCAATTAATACACCTTTATTATTTTATTATATGCGGTCATATGTTTCTTACGAGTGATAAATCTTAAGCGACAATGATTTGACCAAATTTTTGATGGAAAATTTTCGGCAGTTCGCAACCCGGTTAGAGTCAGCGCCACCTAAGATCCCTGTGTTATCGATCTCAGAAAGATCTCCAACCATCGAATCATTAATTATTTTTGTCAACTCTGATTGCCTCACTCATTCATTAAATAATTAATGAGGCAACCAGACCTGACGATTTTTTACTTTTTAAAGAAATCGTGAAAAAATATTGCCACAGCCCGGGTTCGAACCGGGAACTCCAGAATTCTAGCCTGGTACGTTACCAATTACGCCACCGCGGCTCTAGCAACATCAATTCACGATCTCTATTTTTAATGTCAATTAATACACCTTTATTATTTTATTATATGCGGTCATATGTTTCTTACGAGTGATAAATCTTAAGCGACAATGATTTGACCAAATTTTTGATGGAAAATTTTCGGCAGTTCGCAACCCGGTTAGAGTCAGCGCCACCTAAGATCCCTGTGTTATCGATCTCAGAAAGATCTCCAACCATCGAATCATTAATTATTTTTGTCAACTCTGATTGCCTCACTCATTCATTAAATAATTAATGAGGCAACCAGACCTGACGATTTTTTACTTTTTAAAGAAATCGTGAAAAAATATTGCCACAGCCCGGGTTCGAACCGGGAACTCCAGAATTCTAGCCTGGTACGTTACCAATTACGCGACCGTGGCTCTGGTGACATCAATTCACGATCTCTATTTTTAATGTCAATTAATACACCTTTATTATTTTATTATATGCGGTCATATGTTTCTTACGAGTGATAAATCTTAAGCGACAATGATTTGACCAAATTTTTGATGGAAAATTTTCGGCAGTTCGCAACCCGGTTAGAGTCAGCGCCACCTAAGATCCCTGTGTTATCGATCTCAGAAAGATCTCCAACCATCGAATCATTAATTATTTTTGTCAACTCTGATTGCCTCACTCATTCATTAAATAATTAATGAGGCAACCAGACCTGACGATTTTTTACTTTTTAAAGAAATCGTGAAAAAATATTGCCACAGCCCGGGTTCGAACCGGGAACTCCAGAATTCTAGCCTGGTACGTTACCAATTACGCCACCGCGGCTCTAGCAACATCAATTCACGATCTCTATTTTTAATGTCAATTAATACACCTTTATTATTTTATTATATGCGGTCATATGTTTCTTACGAGTGATAAATCTTAAGCGACAATGATTTGACCAAATTTTTGATGGAAAATTTTCGGCAGTTCGCAACCCGGTTAGAGTCAGCGCCACCTAAGATCCCTGTGTTATCGATCTCAGAAAGATCTCCAACCATCGAATCATTAATTATTTTTGTCAACTCTGATTGCCTCACTCATTCATTAAATAATTAATGAGGCAACCAGACCTGACGATTTTTTACTTTTTAAAGAAATCGTGAAAAAATATTGCCACAGCCCGGGTTCGAACCGGGAACTCCAGAATTCTAGCCTGGTACGTTACCAATTACGCCACCGCGGCTCTAGCAACATCAATTCACGATCTCTATTTTTAATGTCAATTAATACACCTTTATTATTTTATTATATGCGGTCATATGTTTCTTACGAGTGATAAATCTTAAGCGACAATGATTTGACCAAATTTTTGATGGAAAATTTTCGGCAGTTCGCAACCCGGTTAGAGTCAGCGCCACCTAAGATCCCTGTGTTATCGATCTCAGAAAGATCTCCAACCATCGAATCATTAATTATTTTTGTCAACTCTGATTGCCTCACTCATTCATTAAATAATTAATGAGGCAACCAGACCTGACGATTTTTTACTTTTTAAAGAAATCGTGAAAAAATATTGCCACAGCCCGGGTTCGAACCGGGAACTCCAGAATTCTAGCCTGGTACGTTACCAATTACGCCACCGCGGCTCTAGCAACATCAATTCACGATCTCTATTTTTAATGTCAATTAATACACCTTTATTATTTTATTATATGCGGTCATATGTTTCTTACGAGTGATAAATCTTAAGCGACAATGATTTGACCAAATTTTTGATGGAAAATTTTCGGCAGTTCGCAACCCGGTTAGAGTCAGCGCCACCTAAGATCCCTGTGTTATCGATCTCAGAAAGATCTCCAACCATCGAATCATTAATTATTTTTGTCAACTCTGATTGCCTCACTCATTCATTAAATAATTAATGAGGCAACCAGACCTGACGATTTTTTACTTTTTAAAGAAATCGTGAAAAAATATTGCCACAGCCCGGGTTCGAACCGGGAACTCCAGAATTCTAGCCTGGTACGTTACCAATTACGCCACCGCGGCTCTAGCAACATCAATTCACGATCTCTATTTTTAATGTCAATTAATACACCTTTATTATTTTATTATATGCGGTCATATGTTTCTTACGAGTGATAAATCTTAAGCGACAATGATTTGACCAAATTTTTGATGGAAAATTTTCGGCAGTTCGCAACCCGGTTTCCATCAAAAATTTGGTCAAATCATTGTCGCTTAAGATTTATCACTCGTAAGAAACATATGACCGCATATAATAAAATAATAAAGGTGTATTAATTGACATTAAAAATAGAGATCGTGAATTGATGTTGCTAGAGCCGCGGTGGCGTAATTGGTAACGTACCAGGCTAGAATTCTGGAGTTCCCGGTTCGAACCCGGGCTGTGGCAATATTTTTTCACGATTTCTTTAAAAAGTAAAAAATCGTCAGGTCTGGTTGCCTCATTAATTATTTAATGAATGAGTGAGGCAATCAGAGTTGACAAAAATAATTAATGATTCGATGGTTGGAGATCTTTCTGAGATCGATAACACAGGGATCTTAGGTGGCGCTGACTCTAACCGGGTTGCGAACTGCCGAAAATTTTCCATCAAAAATTTGGTCAAATCATTGTCGCTTAAGATTTATCACTCGTAAGAAACATATGACCGCATATAATAAAATAATAAAGGTGTATTAATTGACATTAAAAATAGAGATCGTGAATTGATGTTGCTAGAGCCGCGGTGGCGTAATTGGTAACGTACCAGGCTAGAATTCTGGAGTTCCCGGTTCGAACCCGGGCTGTGGCAATATTTTTTCACGATTTCTTTAAAAAGTAAAAAATCGTCAGGTCTGGTTGCCTCATTAATTATTTAATGAATGAGTGAGGCAATCAGAGTTGACAAAAATAATTAATGATTCGATGGTTGGAGATCTTTCTGAGATCGATAACACAGGGATCTTAGGTGGCGCTGACTCTAACCGGGTTGCGAACTGCCGAAAATTTTCCATCAAAAATTTGGTCAAATCATTGTCGCTTAAGATTTATCACTCGTAAGAAACATATGACCGCATATAATAAAATAATAAAGGTGTATTAATTGACATTAAAAATAGAGATCGTGAATTGATGTTGCTAGAGCCGCGGTGGCGTAATTGGTAACGTACCAGGCTAGAATTCTGGAGTTCCCGGTTCGAACCCGGGCTGTGGCAATATTTTTTCACGATTTCTTTAAAAAGTAAAAAATCGTCAGGTCTGGTTGCCTCATTAATTATTTAATGAATGAGTGAGGCAATCAGAGTTGACAAAAATAATTAATGATTCGATGGTTGGAGATCTTTCTGAGATCGATAACACAGGGATCTTAGGTGGCGCTGACTCTAACCGGGTTGCGAACTGCCGAAAATTTTCCATCAAAAATTTGGTCAAATCATTGTCGCTTAAGATTTATCACTCGTAAGAAACATATGACCGCATATAATAAAATAATAAAGGTGTATTAATTGACATTAAAAATAGAGATCGTGAATTGATGTTGCTAGAGCCGCGGTGGCGTAATTGGTAACGTACCAGGCTAGAATTCTGGAGTTCCCGGTTCGAACCCGGGCTGTGGCAATATTTTTTCACGATTTCTTTAAAAAGTAAAAAATCGTCAGGTCTGGTTGCCTCATTAATTATTTAATGAATGAGTGAGGCAATCAGAGTTGACAAAAATAATTAATGATTCGATGGTTGGAGATCTTTCTGAGATCGATAACACAGGGATCTTAGGTGGCGCTGACTCTAACCGGGTTGCGAACTGCCGAAAATTTTCCATCAAAAATTTGGTCAAATCATTGTCGCTTAAGATTTATCACTCGTAAGAAACATATGACCGCATATAATAAAATAATAAAGGTGTATTAATTGACATTAAAAATAGAGATCGTGAATTGATGTTGCTAGAGCCGCGGTGGCGTAATTGGTAACGTACCAGGCTAGAATTCTGGAGTTCCCGGTTCGAACCCGGGCTGTGGCAATATTTTTTCACGATTTCTTTAAAAAGTAAAAAATCGTCAGGTCTGGTTGCCTCATTAATTATTTAATGAATGAGTGAGGCAATCAGAGTTGACAAAAATAATTAATGATTCGATGGTTGGAGATCTTTCTGAGATCGATAACACAGGGATCTTAGGTGGCGCTGACTCTAACCGGGTTGCGAACTGCCGAAAATTTTCCATCAAAAATTTGGTCAAATCATTGTCGCTTAAGATTTATCACTCGTAAGAAACATATGACCGCATATAATAAAATAATAAAGGTGTATTAATTGACATTAAAAATAGAGATCGTGAATTGATGTTGCTAGAGCCGCGGTGGCGTAATTGGTAACGTACCAGGCTAGAATTCTGGAGTTCCCGGTTCGAACCCGGGCTGTGGCAATATTTTTTCACGATTTCTTTAAAAAGTAAAAAATCGTCAGGTCTGGTTGCCTCATTAATTATTTAATGAATGAGTGAGGCAATCAGAGTTGACAAAAATAATTAATGATTCGATGGTTGGAGATCTTTCTGAGATCGATAACACAGGGATCTTAGGTGGCGCTGACTCTAACCGGGTTGCGAACTGCCGAAAATTTTCCATCAAAAATTTGGTCAAATCATTGTCGCTTAAGATTTATCACTCGTTTAAGCAGAAACCACAGAAATTCTTCACCGTGGCATCATGGCTCTACCCGAAAAATGACGAAACATTGTTGATAATAATGGAGCATATTTGGTTTAAAAAAATTAATTTTCACACTATAAGAAAACCAATTGAATTTTACTAAAAAAACGCCACGAACTTTTTCCCAGATCCAATACAATTGTATGTGCTTCTCACTCAATTTACTCAAACTTTATATGTGCGACTTTTTTAATACATTTTTTTTTGTAGCGTGTTAGTCGATGGTAAAAATAAAAACAACTTTCTCTTGCAACAGCTTTGGTCTGGGTTACTTCACACCGGTCGTGAGTGGAAACTCATTCTTTCTCAATACATTTCAGATTCAATCTACCAACAGTACAAGGACTTCTCAACACATGTAAACCTTAAGATTTACCAAATGCTACTTTTAATCTCCAGGAATAGTTAGAAGAGTATCCCACTTCTCACACCATTTAAGATGTAACGTGAAAGGGCGTTATTGCACTGTGCCAAGCTAACCTTCCATGTGAAGCGTGGAAGTTTATTATTATTTTTATTCTGGGTAAGTTTCTAACGTCAGTCCTCTACAGGCCTGGTCTTTGAGATATCGATAGGCAGAATGTGGTGGGTAAAGTTTTTTGAATTATAAGATTTGAAGTTCTCTTTGAACTGTTAAAATATATTGTTACAACCTGAATAGAATTAGAAAAAGTATCGGTCGAATAGACCGATGTCCTGTACAACTTATATATATTACTATGCCTCAGCTGTTATTCGCTCTCTTACTATCGCACTCACTCCTTCATACTACTCAATGTGTCGACTCACTCCTTCGCTCATTACAATATGGTCTCTCCTTCGTTCTGCGGCATATAAGCAACGTTCCAGCCGGCTCTTATCGCTCGACAGTCAACCATCGTCCTTCGTTCGACCATCGTTGCACTTGCTCACTCTGCGTCTCGTTTACGATGTCGTTGTTCTTTACTCGAATTCTTTCGTTATTTTGTTCCACTGTCCCTTTCGCACTTCGTTGTTTGTTACACTTTTGTTTTCTATTTCACACTTTCACGCGTTCGCTCGATCGACACTTAATCGTACACGACAAATGGTTCGTGGCGAAATTTAGTTATTATAAATATCTATCGCACGCGCGTATCAAAACTATTCCAATGGAAAGTACAGAGGCTGGTACTACTTCCAAAGGGGAATAAGCCCCCAGAGGAGCCATCGTCTTCAAACCATTTTGCCTACTGGACATCGCCGGGAAGTTGTTCGAGCGGGTTCTTTCTGGCAGGCTTGAGGCAGCAATTGGACGGGCTGGAGGTCTGTCTGACAACCAGTTCGGGTTTAGGAAGAGTCGTTCAACGGTAGACGCGATCAACCGAGTTGTCGGCCTCGCCACAGACGCTATCAGTGGCAACCGGTGTACAAAGCGCATATGCGCTATCATCGCTTTGAGCAGGAGTCTCCAAACTACGGCCCGCGGGCCACATTCGGCCCGCGGACAGATTTTGGACTATTTCACTTTTTACCACCGGCAACAATGATAATATGGTTTTGGCCCTCGGAACTTACTGGAGTAATCAGTATGGCCCTAAGGCTGGAAAGTTTGGAGACCCCTGGCTTTGAGCATACGGAACGCGTTTAACTCGGCAAAGTAGGAGAACTTTATGACAGCCTTAGAAAAATTGAGCATACCGCTCTATTTGCGGTCAATTGTGTCCAGCTACCTCTCCAACCGAACCTTGCTGTATACCACCGGCAACGGCACCCACTCCTACACCATCACAGAGGGAATCCTACAAGGCTCGACACTGGGTCCGTTACTCTGGAACGTCATGTACGATGTCGAGGCGTGGATCACCAGACGACACGGTCTCGTGAACTTCCACTTAACCCAGATTCTCACAGCGCACGGTTTCCGTTCTACTACCTTCGACTTTTCGGAATCTACGATAGCGCTAGGTGCCGGTGGTGTCCCGGTCAAGACGAGGATGTGGAGCACGTACTGTTCCACTGCCCACGCTTCACCGAGGAAAGGACCCGCTTCAGAGAGCACTGGAGCGGCCCCCTGACCCCGGAGGCGATGGGACAATGCTTGATAAATTCCGTTGAGGGATGGGAGGCAGTAGTACAGCTGGCTGCCTCTATAACGGTAAAGCTTCGAGAGCAAAGGAAAGAGGAAGAGAAGGCAGGATGGCGACGAGAGACAGCACTAACTGAACCCACCGTTGCCACGACAAACCCAAACGAGTAGAATCAGGCGCTTAGAACCGCCCTTTCGCGAGGTAAAGCCTCGCGGCGGTGTCCGCGGGGGAGGGGTGGTATAGAAGGAGGAATAGAAGAGGTTTTTAGTCGGTAGGAATCCGACATTACCCAGAGGGTGTCTTATGCAAGATTTTCCTCTTCTTCAAAAAAAAAAAAAAAAAACAACAAAAAACACGCACACGCACACACTCACACACGGATTGACGTTTATTAGCTTTCTCAGCTATTCGTTGTACATAATAGATGTTAATCTTACGTCTATATTGCACTTATATAATTTCGCTTACAATGAATGCTTTCGACATACTCTTGTACCGAAGTAATTTTACACAGCCTTTAACCTCTGCTGGCAGCGCGTTATACATTTTCACTCCTTCGTAAAACATACTCTTTTGCGCACTTCTTGTTCTTCTCCACTGGATTGCAATATTTGCCGCTTGACGTGTTACCCGATCCGTTCTTGATCTTGCAACTTCGAATTTATTCACCGATTCTTTCGGCAACAATTTTTTCACGGCCTTGAAAATAAATATACAGACGTTATAATACAGTCTCTGTCTCACACTCATAAACTGAACCGCTTCTAACATACCGTCTACCTTCGTATACCAGCTGCATTGCAATATGACTTGCATCGGTCTGTTCTGCGCTATTTGCAATTTATTCAACTCTGTCTCACCCATACGCATTAGTAGTGTTGCGCAATACTGGAAGTGCGGTGCTATGATTGGTTTATATTAAGACGACGGATTCGTCTTATACAGAGATACGTAATACGGTACCACGCAAGTAGCTGAGGTATACGTTCCCCATACACAGCGAAGCGCCGGCACCACGAGTTACCAAGATCTACCGAGAACAACGAGCCTAAATTACGCTCAACACATACAATCAGAGGTTCTGTACTACACACTACCAATACTATGAAGAACAGAGATACGAGAAACTTACTACCGTTACTCAAGCTATGATAGTATTAGGTGCGCAACTATAATAAGTTCCCGCTGTTTTTTTTTTCATGAAAATGCAACTTTATTGTGAAAAAATGTTTACAAATGAAACATTCAAAATATTGCCCATCGCTAACGACAACTTTTTTCCATCTTTCTGGTAGAGCTCGAATACCGACACGGTAGAAGTGTTCATCTTTTAAGGCTATCCACGAATCAAGCCATTTTGAGATGTCTTTATATGAGCTGAATTGCTGATTAGCCAGACCATGTGCCATAGAACGGAACAAGTAATAATCGGACGGCGCAATATCTGGGGAATATGGCGGGTGGGGTAGGACTTCCCATTTGAGCATTTCTAAGTAGGTTTTAACGGGTTTTGCAACGTGAGGCCGAGCGTTGTCATGCTGTAGAATCACTTTTTCGTGCCTCTGCTCGTATTGTGGCCGCTTTTCGCGCAGTGCTCGGCTCAATCGCATCAATTGATTTCGATACCGTTCCCCAATGATGGTGTCGTTCGGTTTCAACAGCTCATAATAAATAACACCGCCCTGGTCCCACCAAATACACAGCAAAATCTACGCAGCGTGAATATTCGGCCGAGCCGACGACATAGAAGCATGACCGGGCAGTCCCCATGATTTTGTTCTCTTTGGGTTGCTGTAATGAATCCATTTTTCATCACGCGTAACGATGCGATGAAGAAAACCCTTCTTTTTTTTGCCGCTGGAGCAGTTGTTTACAGGCGAAAAAACGACGCTCAACGTCTCTTGGCTTCAAATCATAAGGGACCCAAGTTCCTTGTTTTTAAATCATTCCCAACGCATGTAATCGCTTGGAAATGGCTTGGCGGGTAACTCCTAATGCTGAAGCAAGCTCTTTTTGCGTTTGGCACGGATCCTCATCGAGCAATGTCTCTAATTCAGCGTCTTCGAAGGTTTTTGGCCTTCCTTCACGCGAACGGTCGTCAACATCAAAATCACCGTCTTTGAAGCGACGGAACCAATCATGGCATGTTGTTTCACTTAGAGCAGCATCTCCGTAAACTTTTTGGAGTTCCCGATGCGCTTCAGCCGCTGTTTTCTTCGAATGAAATAAGAAAAGCAACACTTCCCGCAAATGACGATTATTTGGTACAAAATCAGACATTTTCCCACAACCAAAAGTATGTGACGCAAAAACAAAATCACTAATGTGTCAAAGCGGTTTGTTTACCATATGGCTAAGCTTGGTTCATGACGTTTTGGTTATGTCCCAATCGACCAGCACTTACTACTGGAGCCATCTCTTGAAAAACAGCGGGAACTTAGTTGCGCTCCTAATAGACTGTCATACAACTAGAGAAACTATTGTATTAATTAAAAAATCTTTTTGCTTTCACTATCTTTGGGATCTTTATGATCGTGGACGTTTTCCAACTATTAGGGCAACAGCTCTCCCTTAGGGATTCGTTGATTACGTCAACAAACTCTTGTTCAATTATATCGAACGCCAGCTTCAGTATTTCGCTTGATGCTTCTTCTGTACATTTCTTCTTCGGGAGTCCGTTAACTATTTTCTCGAGTTCCTCTATTCCGATATTCTCAACATTTTATATGCTTCTTTCGTTTCCCACTCCACCACCCATCAAGATTCTTATTTTACCTTGTCTTCCAAATGTATCCCACTTTATTTAGTTTACTGTGTTATTAATTATTTCAACGTGGAACCCGTTTAATTTGTCAGCCATATTTCCCTCCGCCATATCGTCCAATATTTCAAAATTTATATTTCCAATTTCTCTCGTTTTGGCTGGTCCTCCTCTAATAAATTCTTTCAAAGTTTTCCACATTTTCTATCATATTCTCGGAATATTCTTTTTTTCCTTATCAATTTAACTATTGCATTTCTTTCTACTTTAAACTGTCCCCAGTTTTCATTCGTTCCCTCATGGATTGCTTCTCTGTAGGCATTATCCATTTTATCCGCCGCCCTTTTTATCTCATCTGAGTACCGTTTTACCCTCCCATACGCTTGGAATCTTAACTACCTTTGGTGATGTTACTATGTACAAAGCACCTACTATACTATCGACAAACATCTTTCCCTTCCGGTTTATATCTCCATCTGTACATTGACGCACGGAAATTTTCAACACTGTTGTGAACCCTTTAGTTAATTTTACTATAGTTCCTGGTCTTATATTCTCTCTGTTTACGCTCTGTATTGCTCGTTCCTAATTCGACTTTTATCCACGCATGGTCTGTTGTTTTTAGTTCGTGTTCCACCTGCACGTTTGTATTTGCGAATACCTACAAGATCTACTATATAATTGTTTGGTTATCCTGCGTTATTCTCATTGGCTCGTTTACATACTGTTTCATTTCTAAGCTTAACATTCCTGATATCAAATGTTTTTTATAGAACGAGTTTCCCTTGACATCTATGTTAAAATCGCCTATTATTGTTAACTCTTCAGTTACATCCTCTCTGTATCTTATAAATTCTGCATCTGACGTACTCGGTGAATAGTACACCTCTATTATAACTCCTTTATATATCTTGTCATTGACCTATATTGCTACACTCCGGCAGTTCGAGTCTATTCTTCTTCATTAGTAATTCATATTTATAATTATACCGTCTTTTACGTATTGTAACGGTAATTTCTTATCGTTAGCATTAATTTTGTTTTCCAAGGGGAAGAATTCGGACTCGAACACAGGGATAATTAATTTAGACTTCGAGTTAGACAAAAGTAGGGTTTATTTATAAAGACAATAAAAAAAATATCGTTGTTCGGATATTGGCACCTTTGGCCATTACATTGCAATTTCCATCCGTTAATTTCGGCGATTATTTTACAACCCTTTTCGTGTTTCTCATTCACGTAGTTCCTCGAGACACCTAGCTATGTACTTTGTTATTGGTATTGTTCGTTGGTAGTGAGCCTGTCACCTACATACACACTCAAAACAAGCGCGTCAAACTTGCTCTTAAAGGCGATATCTCTATTATGCCTATAGCCCCTTCTATATGCCACTCGTTTTACTTCCTTTATATCCACTTTAAACCTACTCGCTTATATACTGCTTGCTTATTCTACCTGTTTAAATGATATGCGCTTAAATTCTATTCGCTTAAATCTTATCCGTTTAATTCTATTCAATTAGTTCTATTCAATCTTGTATTACTATAAATTTCGTCTAAATTCCACTGATTATTTTTCTTATCGTTCAAGTCACTCGCCTGTCTTTCCTCTTTCCGCTGTCTTCGTTGTTCACTACACAGCCTCGATTTTCGTAATTATTTTGAAAACGCCGTTGTAGACTTATTGAAATCTCGAGATTTAGAATCAAGTTTTATAATGGTCGCACACGGTTAACTTTCCGCCGGTATGCACGTAAAGGATAAACTCAGTACCAGAAGAGCTCAGATTTAATAGCTGAGAGCTAAGAGGAAAGTATAAATGCACGTATGATAGAAGAAGAGCGCCTTCGATTCAGAGAGCATTTTCCCTCCTTCAGGCTCTTTTATACCCTGCCTCTCCGCCTGGTACCCCTCTACGTCATTATTGGCTTCAATTTTAAATTTACCGAGCTTTAATCATTTTGCGGGTTGCCGCTGCGGCGCCACCCGTCTTCTCGTCGCCAGCAAGCGAGGCCGCTGGTCGCTGACCTGCTGTTTACGGCAGCGAGGGAATTCCTTAGCTGTGACGTCACTCGTTTTTGTTCAATTTCGTCCGGGTTCGATACCCTAGTGCCCGCAGTACTCGGTGCGTTCGTACGAAATCTCAGTTCTTATAGGCGTCCGAAATAATAAAGTAGGCTAGCACTTGTAACTATGTTACAGTATACTATGGCCACTTCTGTGTTCGTACTCTCTGCATCACACATAATTACACTAAACCCGGCATATACACTTCACTCTGTCAAATTTCAGCAGTGAAAATGTTGCGTATTTATGTACCATATCGTCTCTTCCTTCTGTGGTTGCTACTCTATTCATCCCGCTCTCTTATTTACCTCTTACATCGCGCTTTTGTATGTTGGACATTTCCGATCGAGTGTATTATGTTCTACATTTATCTTCAGGTTGTACGCTTAATTTTGAAACGTACAGTTTACACACTAACTCTTATTCATTGTATACTCTCTTGCGTTGTGTTTTCCTACACATTTGTAGCAGGTTTCTTCTCTGGTAGAAATTCTTTGCTATATGGTAATAGCCCCAATATTTAAAGCATCACTTTACGTTGACGTAATTGTAAACCGGACATTTTCTCCATTCTACGCTGAGCTTACCTGTTCTCAGTAACTCCTCGTGAGTTACTTTATCTACTTCTAGTATTATTAAGCCCTCGACGGTTCCTCTTCTGTTTCGCTCCTGTTCCCTCACCTTTATTAATCTTTTCAAGATTTTCATCTCCATTCCTTCGATTTCTTCTATCCCGTTCTGCATCTTAATTGTGAAAATTAGTTCTTCATCGGTTAGTTTTAATTTTTCTTCTCCTTCCACATTTACTATTTTTATCTTCGGTTTCAGCTAAAAAGTTTCGAACAAATCTTGCATCGTACTGCCTGACTTTTAATTGCTTTTTTGCAAGCGGAGGACCGACTCTAACCGAGAACTATATCACATTCACCGTTACTGACTGATCGTTTCGTGTATTGCTAATTACGTGTCACCGTAGCAGCGATAATGGCCACCCACACCGCCTTCGTCGAGTGAAAAATTTTTACGCACGTATATATTGCTAGCACCGCTGATCCGATAGCTACCAAGCATTTCGATATATCAAAATGTTCACCACACAAAGCCGAATACATTGTTAGTTTTCACATAATTACACCACTTTATTCCACTACATAATCAGCTGTAATACAGAGCGTCTGAGAATATGTCTGCCTCGCCTTAGAGAGAGAGAGAGAGAGTGAGTGAGTGAGAGAGACATTAAACTGTATATAATGTTCAATTGAAATGGGTAAATATTAATGTAATGAACACCATATATGTTGTACTACCGGTTAATAATGCGGATTTTGTAATCAAAGAAAACACGATAATTTCAAGCGAAACATAAAAAGTTCGTTATTTAAAGTAATGTCCATCGCCTAGCTACACATTTGCCTCATCTTTCAGGGTGGACACCGTACCCATAGAGGTTTTCCGGATTTGGGGGAAACCATTTTCATTTTCAGAAACCCAATTTTCCAGTTCTTCGTACGTGTTGAGAGCTGCTCAGAAAATGCGTGTGCCATCGATCAGAACAAGTGGTATTTTGAAGTAGCATGATCTCATGAATACGGCGGGTGGGCTAATGCTTCCCAGGCTAGAACTTTTAACATGTGTTAAACTGCTTTTGAACTGTGTGATGGTGCGTTATCATGAAGCAAAATTATTTTGCTGTGTCTTCTGGCCCATTCTGGTCGTTTTACGATTAAAGCGTGGTTCACATTCATTATTTGTTGTTGGTAGCGATCAGTATTAACGGTTCTACCTGATCTTAGAAGCTCATAATACACCATACCTTGCTGATCCCACCAAACGCAGAGCATTGTCTTCTTTCCGAAGCGATTTGGCTTTGCAGTCGATGTTGATGGTTGTTCTCGATACCCATGGTTTTCTGCGTTTGGGATTTGAAAATACATCCACTTTTTATCGCCAGTCACGATTCGATGCAAAAAAAACTTTCTTTCATGCCATTGAAGCAATATTTTACTGGTGACTTTTCTGTTTTCCATTTGTCTCGTTCAGTTGATGTGACACCCATTTTCCGTTCTTTAAAATCTTTCCCATTGCTTCGAAAAGATCGGAAACTGTTTGCTGAGCGACGTTTAATCTGTCTGCAAGTTGTTTTTGAGTTAAACACGCATTTTTATCCAATACTACTTGTAATTGTTGGTTTTTAAACTTTTTCGATTGACTTGGACGTTCTTTGTCTTTCACATCGAAACCATCAATGTTAAAGCCTTTTAACCAGTGTTCACAAGTATTTTGAGATGGAGCATATTCACCGTAAGCTTCTCGAAGTAAACGATAACATTCAACAGTGCTTTTCTTGAAAATAAAGTAATGGAATAAAACTTACCGCAAATGTTCTTTTTTTGACGCGAAATTCGACATTTTTAAGCGTAAAAATATTTATGATGTTAAAACCTTCAGAGAATTCGACATATGAAGTTTTGAAGTTAGTTGTCAATTCAACAAAATAGCATACAAATCAAATCGCATACCACCTTAATCAAAAAGTTTTGGGACCGGCCACTGTGTGACACTGTCAGTCACCCGATTGGAATTTTTTTTTTAGGTTACCATATCTGTCATTGACATTTCCCTCCAAATTCAGCGTCATAGCTTGACATTTGTAAAGGTTACGCTGTACTGATTACATGTATTTTTGTGCGTGTTTTATATATTTACAAGTTTGAAAAAGGCATCAACTGTGCATCAACGAGTTTGTATTAAATTTTGTGTGAAAAACAGATTTAACGGTCCGCAGACCTTGGAAATGTTGGAGAAGTGTTTCGGCAACGATAGTTTTTCGAGATCAAACGTTTTTCGGTAGCACGAATGTTTCAGAAGAAGCCGTGAGTCGGTCGAGGATGACGACGTCGAAAACCGATGAAAACATCGATAAAGTCAAAGAAATGTTGGCCTTAAACCGCAAATTTACTATCAGAGAGCTGGCAGGGACTTGAACATCGCTTATGGATCCTCTCAAGACATTTTGGTTAGTGATTTGGGCCTCAGACGTGTGAACCGCGGTGAAATAGCGAAAGACATGATTTTCGAGGCCGAATCTGATCCAACATTTATTAAATAGATCATCACTGGAGATGAGACGTGGCGAGTGAATGGCGTGCACCAAACGAGCCAAGATCGAAAAAACCAGGTCGTTTTCAGTCAAAAAAGAAGGCGATGCTCACGGTTTTCATGGACTACAACGGTGCATCATGAATTCTTGCCAGAAAAGCAGACAATCAACAAGGAGTATTATTTGGGCGTTATGAGACGATTGCGTGAAACAATTCACCAAAAAAGACCAGATTTGTGGGAAAACAACTCGTGGATTTTGCACCACGATAACGCACTGTCGCACAATGCGATCTTTATCCGTGAGTTTTTGACCAAAAAATAACACGAATACAATCCAGCAGCCTTCGAATTCACCTGATCTGGCTCCCTGCGACTTTTTCCTGTTCAACCGTCTTAAAAAACCGCTTTGCGGAACGCGTTACAGCACCGGAGAGGATGTCATGAAAAAATCGAAGACGGCTCTGATGGACATACCGAAAATTGATTACCAGCGGTGTTTCGAAGATTGTATCAAGCGCTGGCGTAAGTGCGTTACAGTCGATGGGGAGTACTTTGAAGGGGACAATATCGATTTTGATGAATAAATTTGCATTTTCGATTTTATGGATAAAGTCCTAAAACTTTTTGATCAAGGTGGTATATAAAAACATACGTGTGACTCCATCTATTGAAATAAATCCCCATTTTTAACCAGTATACCTAGTATACCATGTTAATTTAAAATGGGTATATTGGGTGCTGTATTTTGTCACGGTGTCGCGGTTTGGGAGACATCAGCCATCTCCGCGAGCGCTGGTTGTCCGAAGTAAAAAGTCGAGACAAACAAATGACGTCACGGGTCTGGAGATATCACAGATTGACACGAAGAGCAGGTCAGCGACCAGCTGACCTCGCTTGGTGGTGTGGGAGGGCGCTAGAACGCTGCAGCGGGAACCTGAAGAATGAAACGACTCGGTTAATTTTAAATAAAATGGGAAGAATGCAAGAAACAGGGGACGCGTATAAAATCCGGTGCAAAGAGGCCCCGCTCACTTCTTCTGCGAAAAACCACCGAATCCAAAGGTACCTGGCACTGTTAATTTTAAACCGACAAGGAATTTAGACTTCTAAAAGTAGATTAATTTCAGCAGGAGAATTAAATCGATCCAAGGATTCCGCGAATAATCATATGAGCTATGGTTTAAGTTAGACTAAATAGAATTGCAGAGGACTTAATGAAAAGCGAGAGAATTATTAAAATAATACTAGAATCAAACATAGAAACAAAAATAATGAAATTGAAATGGGGACATTTTTTAATGCTATAAGCACGAAGTTACTTTATTCAAATGTAAAAGTTGAATTCGAATATTTTGTACATCGTATGATTATATTTTATTTGTATTCGCGGATTTATTTTATGATCTCGGAACGCATTAGTACTTTTAATGAGGAGGAGTTTTTCTGATAATGCAAAACAGCCTGGGTAAAGATTTCTGCTTCCAAATTCAATTTTCGGAATAGGAGTTCTCATGTAAGAGTAACTCTTACGTGGTTGCGTGATTGAATCTCGATTTCATTCTGAGTAAAGACGAGAGATGGCCGGAAGTTCAGATTTCCTTTTCTACACGTGCTGATGAAGGAAAAAACATGTGGTAGTCCCACAAAGAAATTCAGTTCATTGACTGACAGATGAAAATAACGGAGAATCGAGAATCTTCATGAAACACAGACTACTGAAGAGTTATCGTTGCAATTTAAGTGAGTCTGCGCTGTTCGGGATATACAGGTTCCACAAATGTTGTGAAAGATGTTACATCGATATACCACGGAACAGCTTCACGGTACAGAGCAGCCAACCAATCAACAACAGTGGAAATAACTATATTTGTTGATGAAGCGCTTCGAATCATGATTGCTGTTGAGCTCACCAAAAACCAATAAAACGTGTCTAAATGTTAATGAAAGAAAATAACTGTAAATTACCAGGTCTATAAATATAAAACCGGAATTTTCGTATAGAAAATACACGTTTATTGTATGAAAATGATAAAAAATATTTTATTCGAAGTATTGCCCATCGCTAGCTATACATTTTTCCCACCTGTCTGACAATTTGTGGATGCCACGCCAAAAAAACTGTTGCTCTTTTGAGGCAAACCAGTCATCGAGCCATTTTCGTACATTTTCGTAAGAAGTAAAGCGCTGCTCAGCAAGTGCGTGTCCCATCGAGTAAGTAGTAATCGGACGGAGCCAAGTCTGGTGAGTAAGCCGCATGCGAAACTATTTCCCAACTAAACGCCTCAATCGTTTCCTTGACCAGTTTTGCTGTGTGTGATGGTCCATTATCATGAAGCAAAATCACTTTGTGTTGCCTTTTTTGATATTCTGGTCGTTTTTCACGCAAAGCTTGATTCAAATCGATCATTTGTTGTCGGTGGTGTTCAGTACTAACGGTTTCGCCAGGTTTTAGCAGCTCATAATAGATCACACCCTTCTGACCCCACCAAACACAGAGCATTGTCTTCCGTCCATAGCGATTTGGCCTTGCAGTCGATGTCGATGGTTCGCCTGGAGTTACCCATGATCTTTTACGCTTAGGATTCTCAAAATATATCCACTTTTCATCGCCAGTCACAATTCGATGGAGAAATGACTTTCTTTTGTACCTGGCGACCAGCATTTCGCAAGTGGTTTTTCGGTTTTCCTGCTGTCTTTCATTCAGTTCATGTGGAACCCATTTTCCCATCGTCTGGATCTTTCCCATGGCTTTCAAACGTATGGAGACGGCTTCTTGTGTCACATTTAATTGATCCGCCAGTTGTGGTTGCGTTTGAGTGTCATCCTCATCCAACAATGCTTGCAATTCGCTGTCTTCAAACTTTTTCGGTGGCCTTCCACGTTCTTCGTTTCTCACGTAAAAATCGCCACTTTTGAATTTTTTAAACTACTCAAAGCACTGTGATTTACCAAGAGCATGCTCACCGTAAGCTTCGACAAGCATTCGATGCGATTCTGTAGCAGTTTTCTTCAATTGGTAACAGAAAATCAATGCTGTCCGCAAGTCGTAGTTTCCAGGCACAAAATTCGACATGTTCAACGCTATTACAAACTATGCTGTTGTATGAAACTTGTATTATTGTGAGATGAAAATCTTTGTCAGAGATGTCAACAAGGAAATGGCGCCAATGACGCGGTTTGACGGTAACTACATTGACAGCTAGGGCCATCTATGGGCAAATTCCGGTTTCATATTCATAGACCTGGTATATCCGATTCAGTGCGTGAGGTAAACAAAAAAACTATGCTACCTACCTCGCTCAAGTATTACTATTACAGAGGGAAATGCAGAAATCAAATTACAGAAGCAAAAGGACTGAATTAGAATTAGGGCTCTCTGTAGATCGATCGAAACCGGGGTGCGGGGGCACCAACGACGGGAATACGGAAATGCGGAAATATTTTTTGATAAAGTTACGGTGGCCGACTCAATAATGGGTATAGGATTATTAAAATATTTTATGTATTACGTCCCGAGCGGAAAGCTAGGAAGACGCTAAACGCATTAAATACCTGCGTGAAGCGCACATTACTTACAATATGTGGATACGAGGATGGTCCAGTCTTCGCTTCACACTGAGCACTCTACTTTGAAGCACGACCACGGTAGATGTGGGGTCTGAGGAGGCGCCTCCTATGCATTCCCCCATGTCCGGCCGATGAAGTCCCTGCTGCTGGTAGCTCTTCCACCTTCAGCGTGTTGCTGCAGCGTGCTGTTGACGCGCTGGTGGTGGCGCTGTTGGCGACGGCATCGGCTAGGTTGACAACGGACGTCGGCTCGATGTTGGCGACCTGGCTGATGATCAACGATGATGTCTCCAGCTTGAGATTGAAGAAATCGGCCACAGCTGCCAAAATCTCGCTGGATCGGAATTTTTGTGTACTTTGGCTCCTGCACAGGAGTGCAAAAGGTCGTAGACCTCTAGCTGGGGGATAACCACTGGTTCACTAGACGTGAGTGCGAGGATTTAGCTCGAAGCAAGGTGGGCCGCATCCTCCCTAAAATAAATGAATTTCTCGGCTTCGGTTTTGTGGGCCACGTAGCGGAGATAGGGCTCCTCCTGGCCCAGCCGCAGTTGAATGGGAAGGGTCTGGGTCGAGGCGTTCCTAAGCCGACCATGCGTTTAGTCTGCATCGAATCATTTTTGTCACTGGTTTTCCGCTGGCCTGCAGAACTCTAATTCGAGATGATGACGCGGAGCCACTGCAGTTCGCCACGTGGCATCTCCACCTTCTCTTTGTACCCACACTCGGCATACATGAGGCGCATACGAGCGTAATAGACCGTAAGAGAGAAAGCGGATACGAGTTATATTTAAAAGTAACTGGTCGATATATAGCACAAGATGTTCGTATATGCGTATCCCGATGAGCATCGTATAACGCGTCCTAGTGATAGTTTACACTCAACTGCAATATGCCAGCACCCTTTAAGTCCCTTTAAGTGAAAGCACCCTAAAAACATCTACACATTTTTAAATTACGACATAGCTTTAGTGGTAAAGCATCTTTAACGATTGAAAGCCACTAGGCAGGACATCAAAAACGACAAAAGTTTGTTCCAGAAACACCTCGATATATGGTGTATGAAGATACCATCTAGGGCAGCCAAAACACCTGTCGAAATTATATCGCAAGTACAGACAGTCGAACAAAAAGTAGTAAACACTATTTATAACGAGTGAGAGTTCAGCTATAAGCCCTCTGAGTCAACAGCAATCAAAAAAGAAAATAAAACCTTCTTGGAAAATCAGCTGGCGCACGGCGATCGATATTCGCCGTGCGTCGACCTGTTGCTGCTGGGTAGAGTGTTGCGCTCGGCTATGCCGGAGATAGCCGAGGCAGTGCCTCGCGAACATGCTGCTTGAAGCAAGAGGTTTGCGCTCTCTCGTTTGACTTCGGCATAGCTCTCTGTATCTCACTCATTTGACTTCAGCGCTCAACGACGCTTTCGTAAAGTGCAGCCATATTGAAAAATTTGACACTTTTGTGAAAACCCGCTGGGACAGCGCACACATTCTCGGTTCACTCGCTCGGACTTTTCACCATCTCACCGGATCTTCTCAACATTTTCGTGCTCATCAGGACTCAACCACAAGGTAAGGTACACCGTTACAATTCATCGCAATTCAATGACGGTGAGGAGTGTAAAACTCATCGGTACATCAACATTAATTGTCTCACTTTGTGGCGTGCTCTGCAGCACGGGCTGCACCACGTTTTCCTCATCGTGATTTGCCCGCTCAATTAATATAATGGCGTGTGTGCCTATTATTCACTGTACTTTTCCCCAATAAACTTGCTGGAAAAGTACTGTGAATATTTTCTAATCATTTATGCATCCTCAAAATCTCACTTTGCCGTGCTCTGCAGCGCTGACTGCATCACGTTGTTTCATATCACACATCTAGCACTCAAGCAATATAATTGCAAGTGCTCTCACTTGCTCTCAATATTTTCTCTCTTATAAACCTGTAGAGAATTTGTTGAGAGTAAGTGAAATATTCTACGCTCTCACATTTCTCATTCCGTGGCGTGCGATGCAGCGCTAGCTGCACCACGTACACTACACTCAATAAAAGACAGCACACAATTAATATAATTGTGTGCTGACCACTCAAACCAAAACTCAATTCAGTTTATTTTTTTGTATTTTATTTTATATCTTTATTATTTTTTCTATTTTTTCTATTTTGTAGTGAAAGAGCGGATGGTAGAATAAAAACCACTTTCTCTATAAACCACCTTTCTGTCTGGTTTTATTTTTCCCTGTTGTGAGTGAAGTCTCATAATTTTCAATATATTCACAGGTCATTTCAACTACATCTGGATGAATTCTCAAACAAACTTGGAACAAAAGGAGAAATGACTGGAAGAGACCAAAATGTATCGGTATCTAAAGAAGAATGTGACAAAGATGGATTCCAAACGGTTGATAAAAAAAAAAAAAAGAGGTGTCGGTGGGACACCCGATTGGAACGAAGTTCCTTTCACTATATATTATATATTAAATAAAAGGCACAATGAAATAAATTAACAGTGTTGGAGAGTAATTAAATGAAAAAATAAAATAAATGAAGAAATGGTAATAAAATTGTAATTAATATATTTTTTAGGAATAAACTTTTTATTACTAATTATTGTACAAAAAAATATAAACTAAATATAAACTTAATCTGTACAGTCAATCGTAGTAATGATTGGTTTATGATAACTAAAATAGGACACATATGTTTGCGATTGAAAAGTGTCTCGAAAAAACTGCATCGATAGTGGTATTGTATCTTGTTGTAGATTCTACTCGATCATTGTTAATTCTTAAATCAAATTCATCCAAAAGAAATTGTAACAATGGCTTTGACTTTTTATCAGAAAAGTTTATGTTGAAATCGCCAGTCAAAATGAGTGGAAGTTTAAGTAAATTTTTGTTGTATCTGCTAAGCGTTTGAGATACATCTTTAGAATACTCTAACAGTGCTCTATGAATGAATAGTTGAATATCTATTATTTTGTTATTTGGTGATACGTAGATGACTGCCATGATTAAGGTGACACCGTTTTCCATGATACACTCTGCTGCACATAAATCTGCAACACTTGTAGATCTTACGTGCAAGTCCCGAATACTGTTCATTATTACCTCCATATTTGGTGTTACATTAGCCGTATCACTTTTGTTTAGATATATTGCAACTCCACCTGAATGAACAGAATCACGTTTAAAGTGAGTAATACAATTAAAATTTGGTACTTCACATTCCTCTTTATTGTCCAACCACGTCTCGGAGAGTAATAAAATGTCGCTTTTTTGTGTAACAGTCATTTAAATCAATCGAATGTTTGAGAAGGCTTTGAACGTTAAGAGTATACAATGAGATATCTCTTTTATTACCAATGAAATCAATGATGGTTTGCGCTTTCGTTTGTAGTTTATTTAACGACAGCCTCTTGAACTCTTCTAACAAAGATACGGTTCAAAAAGAACTTGTAGCTGTGCACAGTTGCTACGCTGCTGATATGGAGCTTGGAATGAATTATTTTGCTCTATTTGTTCTGGATGGTCACATATTTGCATTTGTGAATTGCAATTCTCGGGAGATCTAAAAATAACTATACAAAAAAATATCGAACAAATATAAATCATATTTCACAGAGAATATACAGTAGAAAGATAAATAAATTATTTACGCATCTGAATGATGTTTTGCTAGCAAGGTATTTAATTGAATACTTTGATTTTTTAATTTTCTTTTCCGTCGATAATCCTTCATATATTCAGTACGACTTGTAGTCGAGATGCTATAATATCAACATAAAATAAAACAATAAAATAAAATAATTTAAGAAATATTAATAAATATACATCAGCTAATAATGATGATAATCTTTAATAAATAAAATTAATAAGCGGTAAATGTAAATATTTATAATGTGATATGTTACCTCGGAAGATGGTCTGTATTTTGCTGCTGTAATTCAATGTTTTGTTTCTTTATTGTTATATCGTGTAATGTTTGTTGTGCATCAGTTGTAGGTTTTTTAATTTCTTCATTAGATCTTTGTCGAAGATGATCAGTATTTTTCAGCTGTATTTCAATTAGTTTGTTTTTGTTTTTTTGTGTCACGATATTCTTTAGATCTTTGCTTATGCGTTTTAGGTTTTTCAATTTCTTCTAATTTTTCTCTCTCACGACATTCATCAGATCTTTGTGCACTGATGTTTTGTACTCTTATATCCTGTATTTTTTTTCTCTCACGATATTCTTTACATGTTTGCGCATTTGTTTTTTTTATCTTGTAGCTTGTACGAGGTCTGTTCAAAAAGTATCGCGAATTTTGTGTTTTTTCAAAAAGTATTTATTTATTCATTAATATCTATTTTGTCCCCATCAAAGTAATTCCCCTCGGATATAACAAAATACATTTATGCCAACGTTTTTCCCAATCCTCGAAGCACTTAAAAAAATCATTTTTTGTGATCTTGTTCAGCTCCTGCTTCGATGCCGTCTTTATCGCTTCAATCGTGGCGTAGCGTCGTCCTTTCATGGGCCTCTTCAGTTTTGGGAAGAGGAAAAAGTCTCAGGGGGCCAGTTCTGGGGAATACGGTGGCTGCGGCATCATTAGTGTTTTTTTGGCCAAAAATTCGCGCACAAGCAACGATGTGTGAGCAGGGGCGTTATCATGGTGCAAAAGCCAATTTTTGTTCTTCCATAAATCCGGGCGTTTCTGGCGGATTGCTTCGCGCAAATTGCGCATAACTTGCAGGTAATATTCCTTATTGACTGTACGACCCTGTGGCAAGAACTCATGATGCACCACGCCCCTGCAATCGAAGAAAACTGTGAGCAAAACCTTCACATTCGACCGAACTTGGCGCGCTTTTTTCGGTCTGGGCTCATGCAGCAGCTTCCATTGCGATGATTGAGTTTTGGTTTCCACGTTATAACCATGAACCCATGATTTGTCACCAGTTATGACTCTCTGGAGTAAATTTGGGTCGTCGCAGACCGAGTCCAACAGCTCCTTAGCAATGTTAACGCGACACTGTTTTTGTTCGAAATTGAGCAATTTTGGCACGAATTTCGCGGCGACCCGTCTCATGCCCAAATCATTGGTAAAAATCGAATAGCACAAGCCAATCGATATGTTTAGGTTCTCAGCAACTTCTCTAACGGTGATTCAACGATTGGCCAATATTATTTTCTTCACTTCATCAATGTTTTCGTCTGTTATTGATGTGCTCGGGCGTCCGGCACGCTTTTCGTTGTTCGCATCTTCTCGGCCCTTTGAGAACATTTTGTACCACCGATAAACGTTGCTTTGGTCCAAGGTAGCTTCACCATATGCCACAGTCAACATTCGGAATGCGTCTGCGCACTTAATTTTGTTTTTCACACAAAATTTGATACAGATTCTTTGATCCATTTTTTGGAATAGGCAAAAATCAAAGACAAGCCAAAACACGTCCAATCAAAATAGCTGTCAACAATTAACTAAACATTCAAAATGGCCGACTTTGTCAGCATAAGTGAGGGACATGAGTACCAACCTAACGCCACAAAAAAATCGAAAATCGAATATACGTAGTCCGCGGAAATTCAGAATTCGCGATACTTTTTGAACAGACCTCGTATCTGAGTAGTCGATGCTTTTGTTGATTCGCTATTGAAATAAAATATGTATATGTAAAGGGTGGTTAAATTTTAAGGGCCGATGTTGAATGTGAACCACACCTAAACGTCAAGTTTTTTTCTGCATTTCATTTGACATTTCTCAATTTCAGACTAACTCAATTTGAACCATGGAAAGATACACAATCGAGCAACGCGTTAAAGTTATTCAGGCTTATTATGAAAATGGGCGTTCAAATCAAAATGCATATCGTGCACTTCGTGATTTTTTCGGTCAATTTAATGGTCCAAATGTGCGTACAATCGGAAAAATCGTGCAAAAATTTGAGCAAACCGGGTCTGTAGGAGATATTAAAACACCAGTGCATGCTCGTACAGCTCGTACTGCAGAAAATATTGCTGCTGTTCGCGATAGTGTGGCTGAAGAGCCGTCCACCTCAACTCGTCGTCGTGCCCAACAATTGCACCTCTCACGCTCGTCGTTGATGAACATTATGCATAAGGACTTGCATTTACACGCTTATAAGGTGCAATTGACTCAAGAACTAAAGCCTCTTGACCATTCCAAACGTCGTCAATGGTCAGAATGGTGGCAAGAAATGGCAACAGTGGATGATCAATTTTCGAAGAAAATCATCTTCAGTGATGAGGCACATTTTCACCTCAGTGGATTCGTCAATAAGCAGAATTGCCGCATTTGGGCGAATCATAATCCAAGAGTGATTGTCGAAAAACCAATGCACCCACAAAGAGTGACTGTTTGGTGCGGTTTATGGGCTGGCGGCATCATCGGGCCGTATTTTTTCCAAAATGAGGCCGGTCAGGCAGTTACTGTGAATGGTGTTCGCTATCGTGAGATGATAACGAACTTTTTATGGCCCGAATTGGAAGATATGGATGTGGGCGATATGTGGTTTCAACAGGACGGTGCCACTTGCCACACAGCTGACGAAACAATGGCTCTTTTGCGCGACAAATTCAATGGCCGTGTTATCTCACGTGGTGGCGATGTCAATTGGCCGCCAAGATCATGTGATTTGACACCGTTGGACTTCTTTCTTTGGGGTTATTTGAAAGAAAAGGTGTACGTCGATAAGCCAGCAACAATTCAAGAGCTAAAGCATGAGATAATTCGGCACATTAACGGCATAGAACCTCAATTATGCCTAAGCGTCATCGAAAATTTTGACCATCGGATGGAGGTGTGCCGCCGAGGTCGCGGCGGCCATTTGGCCGATATTTTGTTCCATACATAATTGAACCATACCATATTATCATAATAAAAAGAATTGACAATAATTTACTAAATAATTTGTGTTTTATTCAAAATCAACATCGGCCCTTAAAATGTAACCACCCTTTACATATAAATATATATATGAGGATATGATATGTATATAAATATGTATATAAATATGTATATGTGTATTTTGTTGTCTGTTTGTGGAAAATTTATAGTTAATGTATTGATTATTAATTTAATTAAATATCGAGTTTAGTGATTATAGCCTAATTTCAGCTTTTTAACTATAATTCACTGAATTTTCATTGCACACAAATGCGTTTGAAGAATATTATGAAAAAAGTAGAACTATATAAAAAAAATTTTTTCCAACGATTTTTCTTCAATTTTTCAAATTTTCTGGTAAATTCACTTTAAATTGACATTTTTCCAACTTTTTTCTACTATTTACTCACATTTATGACTAAATACAGCTTTTGGTAAGTAAAAAAGTTAAATTTTGGGAAAAACCACAAAACGGCATAGTTACCGTAGATCTAATTATTTTTTTAGGTCTTTACCTATGGGCTTGCCCATCATGAAAAAATATGGAAAATTTTTGTTTTTTATCCAAGAATTTACTGTAAAATTTAAAACCGAAAAAAAGTCCTTTTTAAAAAATCACTATTTTGCTATCCGTGACCAAACTAATGACGAAAAAAATCTAAAAATTTCTGTACAGTGTTTTTTTATATTGCCCTACAACATACTAAAAGGAAAAACAAATACGAGGGAAAAAACAGGTCAATATCACTAAGAATGCACCATATAGAGGTTACGACGCGCACGGCTTGTTAAACTTTGAATAGTGAAGATAGGTTAGGACGCTACTGCTTTGTAAACACATGTAGTATTTCTCATTATTGAAGAACAGAGTATAATGCCTGCAGTATAACACTGGTACTTACCTGACTCCATCATCACTATCCTCAATTATCATCACTGAATCACGTTCACAATTCATTGTTCATCATTTATCAATAACAATAACTACATACGCACACAAGAATACAACTGACGCGCACGCCGCTTGGCTTTCAGACTGCAGTAATATACCTATACATAACGCGCACGCCGCGTGGCTTGTATAGCAGAGTGCCGTACGCAGCTGCCTGTCCCCACTCTGAGCGCTGAGAGAAAGAGAGAGAGAGAGAGAGAGAGAGAGAGAGAGAGAGAGAGAGAGAGAGAGCGTGCTAACGTACTATAGCAAAACTGTCGGCTCGTTTTGCTATAGTCCAAATGTTACACTTTTTCTCGGTCGAGCCCCCATCCTGCCAGACGTATACCGTGCGATAAGGAACTTCGTTCCAAAAAAGGAATAGAGAAAAGAATGAGCACAAATAAGAGAAAAGAAGTGACGTTCCGATAAAGTGAAGGAAAAAAGCATTGCAGGATAGAATAAAAGTGGCAGCTAAAGAAGGAGTGTCATATGCAGCTCTTCTTAAACAAGTTAAATCTTAAGTAAATTTGAATGACACAGGTAACGAAGTGATCTCGGTAAGAAAGACAAGGAAAGGTGAACTATTGATAGTTGATAAAAAGACGAAAAGATGAGAGACCTTACGGATAGCATTTCCAAGTCCATCAGGGACAATGCAACTGCACAAACATAAACGAAGTATCAAAAGGTCGAAGTAAGAGACATCGATGAAATAGTGAAGTTCGAAGACGTAATAAAGACAGTTACAGAAACCTTAAAAGAAGAGCTTAAAGAAGCTACAACAACCAGTCGTATTTACGGAGGATATAGCGGAACCAAGCTGGCCATTCTACAGATATCCTAATTAAAATAGAAAAACTTGAAAAAGCCTGGGTCAGCTGCCGAGCTCGTAAAACCCAGAGGGTCATAAGGTGGTCAGACGTGGCTTCGCTATGGTCATATAGAAATGTACTGCAAGGGATGAGACAGGAAAAAAGTATGTCTTAAATAATAATGGAATGTAAAAAAGACTCCTTCTGAATCATTTGTGGGGAGAGTGGTAAATAAGAGGTACAGCAAATCCTTGGGACCTCGTAGCGGATTTTGGAACTATCTTTCGCTTGAATTAAGTTGTTTCGCGTCATTTGCGTATTTCCGATAATCGACAAATGAGTTCAGCCAAAAACGAGTTATAAGTCTGAAGTTTTTCATCTACGGAGTATTGGCTCGGCAATCGAGGCAGCCTTCCGTAGACAACCTCGTAGGGTGTAAAATGAGTTGCCTTGTAGACGCACGTATTATACGAGAGTTCTGAAAAAGGCAATGAATGATCCCAGTCGTCATAAGCAGTCGCATAATGCTTGACATATTCCGTCAACACTATGTGGCTGTCCTCCAATGAAAAATATGGAAAATTGGAAACAGTTCGATCAGCAGAATACTGGTGAACGAAGCTTCTCGATCGGTAAAAATAGACCGAGGAGCGCCGAATTGACTTATCAGTCGACACGCCACGGGCTCAGCGATTGTTGCGGCCTTCAGATCCGGTATAGCCTCAGCTAAGCAACATCTTGACAAATTGTCCTGTGGTCAATGTATGCGCATTTCCATACGGGGTTGTAGGGAGCGGCAACACCTATCAAGAGAAACCTTGTCAAAAACATGAGCTGGTGTGTCCGTAATTAGCATCGGATCTTTAAGAACCAGTTACTGTTCCTGGCAACCCTTGCAAGAGCGGATATAATTCTGGACTTCGTTGCGAAGCGCTTGCCAATAAAATTGTTCGCGAATTTTTATAGAGGTCGGTCACTCTTTTATGACCACTTATTGGATATTTCGTGATATGGAATATGAAATAATTACACCATGCCTTTGTTCCTGTAGGGGTAGTATAATCTTATCATAGCATATATTTACTGTGGTAACGGCACCCCATAACAGCTCGTGTATCATCGTAATGGATTGGTTGGTATGCAGTTCGTCTGTAATATCTCCTGACCTTAAGATTCGAACAGTGTTTACGGGCTGATGTTGCAGGACGCTATTCAAATTTTTCAGGCCGTCATATACCGTTTCCTCTGACGTTTAGTTGTAATATTTGTCTATTGCGCCCATGCAGTAAATATTGTACTTGCTTCTGGGCGTAATTACAAAGCGAGACCCCTGTTTTATATTGTCGATGTATCTATCAAGCCGAAATAGGCTAAAAGTATACCAATGGGGCCCGTCAGCTCTATCCGCGGGGATGAAGTGGGAGTTTATAAGTTTAATTCTCGCGAGTGCCAATAACCGATTGCGTTCTTTGCGATACAGCTGGTACTGCCATCCGGAAGGGAGTTACTCTTTGAAGATAATTCTATTAACTAAACCTCGCCCTGCATTAATTTAGCAGAGGCGTCTGAGTGAACAATTGTGCATATTTATTCGGGGCAATTAATGTCCTAGCTAATTACCCTGAGCATGATGCCGCGAGTAGCGTTATCGCTGGAGGGGGAGTCCGCAGCAGCCAAACAGACGGACAAAAGAGGCCTTGTTCTTCTGTTCGTCGTCCTTGTTCTTCGTTTTTGCGAGACAGAGGTTGTAGAGGGAACGGAGTAGACCTAGTGATGGAGAGTTGACTCGGTGCAGGCAGCGAGATCCTCGAGTGCCAAGGCCCAGCGATCATTGTGACGTACAGAAAAGGGGGAGCGAGTCTCACTCGCCGCTTCTCTAGCGCTGTCTCTCTCTTCTCCGCTTGCTGTGCCCAGCTCGCTCTCTTTGACGATTTGTATGCGTTCAGCGAGTATACTAATGCGCGTTCTGCATTACTTTTCTTATCGTCGTACGTATCTAAACCGATGAGTAAATCCCAAGTTTTCTCATTGACTGTTTCACCTCATCTACCTGCAGAGCTTTTCCTACTTGGCATTTTTCCTCCAGCTCCCTCAAGGATCTTTCAAAATTTTGAAAAGAGTCCGGTAGGCAGCCGGGTACTACTGGCCGATCACTGGCAAGTCGTTGGCCGCAGGGCTCATGATTGCCACCGCGATCCCATGAAGGGACGAAACGGGGGGCAGCTCAGTAGACGGCGTAACGTCGTATTCAGGCTCTCGCGCAGCGACCTTTACAGGAGCCCTCTTTTTTGATAGTTGCCGCTTGGATGGGAGGAGAGACGCGCGCATCATTCTACGATGCAGTCGTTTTATAGGAGCCCCTGACGATTCGGAACTCGTATCCGGGTACTCATGTTCAACCGAAGGTGCTTTCCCTACCCTAGATCTCCTCCAAATTTATCTCGGCCTGCTCACGCCACGTGCTACCGGTCGCACGGGTCCTAAAACTTTTTGACATTTCTCAGCAGTCTATTTCGTTAGTATACGAAGATAACTCTGTATCACTGGACGCGATGCTCTCGTCTAAATTCATTGAGTTACGTGAGAGCACATCCGCGTTGGTATTCAGACGAGCAGCCTTGTAAAAAATTCATAATTATAATATTGTAGTATTAGTCGTCATCGTATTAGCCTCTTACCCGGATAGTTCATAGAACCAATCCATTTATGGGGCTCGAGAACTGTGACCAATTTGAATTTTCGCCCATACAAATATAGTTAAAAATTCTCCATCACTTTCAGTACAGCCAAGCATTCTTTTACCGTGATGCCGTAATTACACTCGGCAAGTCTGTGAAGCACCCGCGCGCCGCTCTGGTCCAGATGATGGGCGCGTGTTTCTTAGTTAAGTCACATAACTGTTTCGCAATCTTCGAAAAATCGAGAATATATAGAATCTCTCTCTCTCTCTCTCTCTCTCTCTGAATATATATATAGAGTCGAGTCCCCGTAACGAGGATATATATTGAAACGTTTCGCGATTTCCGATGTCTTATATGCACTTTATTTATCCCTCTTCGTGCAAGGTTTATGCGCGTCTACTAGGCAGTCGCGGCGAAATCGCGTAGTTTATGTTTTCTTTCGAGCGCGGTCTTTTGCTACACCACCGGGGAGAGGATGGATGGCTCGAAACAGATTCGTGCTATGGGCTGGATGGAAGGAGTGTTTTGTTGAGTCTATTGTTGTAAACGAGTGTGTTATTGATTCTACTTTTTGTTTTTGTTGAGAGACCTCAGTCTGGGTTTTATTGATTTGCATATGCCCGTGGAGGACGTGCGATTCATTACCCTCTCATCATTGGTCTTCGTATTTGGTGGGTAATACTTTAATTTGATTGTGCTTAAGGCGCTGATTGGTTTTGTAGTGTTTGTGAGGAGATCGGAAGGATTGGCCTCGATAGGTGGAGGTGGTGTTAACTATCTCTATTGCGAATTTACTTGGTCTCTTAATTAACGTGATCTGCCGAGATATCTGTACGTGACCGGGGGCAGTTCGCCGGTGGCCCTGACGTGGTCCCACCTACGCAGGTACACCCTACGAATCTTGTGCGCGTGGTGCAGTAAGTCGGGATGCCACTCCCTTGACCTAGTGACACACGTGCTTTTTCACTCTCCAAAAGACAAGTAGCCACTGCGCTATGCGTGGGGACACGTTAATGGAAGAGTGCCCTGACGCTGTGAGTAGGGGCGGCCAAGCGCAATGCAGGGGAGCCTTACTCCTCACAGAGTATCCTAATTAGTTCGTTCGGTCAACTGACGGCCAAGCGCAATGCAGGGGAATCAATTAATCGAAAGAACACTTGTTTTCTTTCTACTGGGGGTAGGGCCTACTGCGCTAATCTTTGCACGGTGAGGTGTTTGGCTTTATGAGTGGTTCCGCCCGGTCTTAGCGTAGGGGCGGGGGCTACTGTGCTGGGGTCCGGTAGATACAGCGCGTGGTATCGCTGGTCGTCCTGCCTCCTATCTTGCTCGCTTCGTGCAGGAGGGGTTCCCCTCGTGTGCTGTGCTTTGTTTTGATTGTGGTCTTCGCGCTGAGGGGGGCCTATTATCGACGCCATTCTCTTTAGGGTGGGTGCTCGCGGTTGCTTGTGTGTACTGTAATAAAATTCTATGTTTTATTTATTTTCTCATCATTGATTGTATTTGGCTTATTATGATTCATATCATGTTTGGATGATCGTTCGTTGATAATACGGCAGAGACTACAAACGAAGACTTTGGTCAGCTTTGGGACTGTGGCCTTGATTTAATTACACATATTATAATTAAGTGACATAATACACCTTTTGAAATATATCAATGTTTGAATTCACTCACACGTACAATTGCTCCTCGTTCACTTGGGGATTTATCCACGCAATAATACTTAATTCAATTATATATGTTATAATGGAACAAGATAACGCAAACTCTACATATCTCAAGATTCGACACATTTTACGAATACAAGTGTTCCTGGTTTACTTGAGTATTTATCTACGCCATAATACTTAATTCAATTATATATGTTATAATGGAACAAGATAACGTAAAGAATCCTCATGGGTTGGTGGCCACAAGTAAGTCCAAAATTTGGGGGTGTTACACGAACATAGTAATCATATCAATTTATAGCTCGGCTTATTAGACACATAAATATCTACATATCATAGCACAACTGATATACTTTCGAGACCAGATTCATTTTCATATTTCATGACTTTTACATTTATAATCATATTCGACGCGCATGGCGCGCAGTGACAATTACAGTTAACTATATTTGAATAATCATCAATCTAATATCACCTATCAACACTATCATGTATAAAGTTTACTTATACAGACTTTTTCATGACACATTACTTTTCCTCTCTATTATCAACTAATAATACGTCAGTTTTCACCTTCCTTAGTATGAACGAGCGGGCATATTATTGTTTGATCGTCACCTTATAAGTTTCAACACATTCTTTTTTACTTAGCTTATTTATGGGCGTATGTTCGATGACACATCTAACGATTCTTCATTTCGCATTAGGATGGAAAAGATGGCGGTCGGAAGCGTTCGTAATTTGAGGCTCAAGGATTGTTATATAGTATCGGTCCGGACGAGTCGGTTAGCCGGTGATCCGACGGGTTACTTTACTTTTTGTACATTCCTTTTGTGGCGGTCTAGAGAGAATCCTTCAACTACTTCGCGGCGCTTCTCGAAATAGACTCGGTGAATTGGTTGATTACTAGCGCTTCCACGAGGGCCCAACCGTCCTGACGTTCCCTGTACACGTTTACACACACGACGAGCACTTTACTTGCCCAGATGGGCTTATTATCGCAACACTGTGTCCAGATTACAATTTAATTTATTACGGCATTTTCATTCTGCGAAGAGCGTGCGTACTCGTGCTGTCGTTATAGACGATTGGGGCGAGCTACTCTCATCTCGCTCCCACCTAGTCCGAGCAATCGCGGACGCACGCAACACATGACATGCGGCAACGGACCCCGAATCTACCAGTTTATCCATCCGCCGTCCGTGGCGCTACTTGGACAAACCCCACACGCCGTCAGCAATGACTAGTTCTTACAGTATCTACTGATTTTTTATGTTTTCCTTGTCCGATGGGTGCTAATTCGCCACTTGTTTGCTCGTATTGTCAATAGATAATCACTTTTTAGTGATTTCTTTGTTTTATTCATTGGTTTTAGTCTTATTTTGGTATGTTTTCTGTGTTTGTTGGTATGGGTTGGCTGTGTTGGTTTAATTAGTTTGGTAATTCTAGTTTGTAGAGGATCGCTTTAGTTGCGTTCCATTACAATATATTGTGACATAGTTACACTTATTAGCGTAGGGTTTAATGCGAAAGCGATCGATGCGATATAACAGAGTTATATTTTCGAGCATCGATCTTTATTCCGAACGGCTAGAAGAGCCCAAATAATATTTGAGAGGTATCAAAACACCTGTGCGACAGACTCGATACAGGCGTACTGAGTTTTGCGGGCGATAGGCCATCGCCCTGGTAAAAAAAAACTAGAGCTGCCGCGGCTCCGGAATTCCCTCGCTGACATAAACAGCAGGTCAGTGACCGGCTGGCCTTGCTGGGCGGCGAGGGGAAGGCGGTGAGCGCGGCAACGGCGAAACAAAAAGTCTCGAGATGCGTTATATTTTAAATTATGATAGAGAAATTGGCAGAGGGGACTGAGGCGAGGGGAAGCCTATAAAAGGCCGGTGCGGGGAGAGAGGAGCTCTCTTGCTCTTCTGGTTGTTAGCACCATGCACCAAGAATAAAGAACAGTCAAAATTTATAACGAAAGATTAGAAGCGAAGATAAGGTGATTTGTCAAAAATACGATTTGTAGAGTCGGTGGTTGCTCGGAGATAAGCAAAAAGCGAGTGAGTAATATCTGGAAGATATAGAGAAGAGACAGGTGAGAAATCTCGAGATCAAGCTAGACCATCAGTTAATCAGTGAGAAGTTTTGTCGAATATCGTGATTCAATAAAGCTATAAGTGAATCGAACACGTGTCTAGGTCTAATTAGTACGATCAAGCGAGTAGATTTTAAGTATTTGGTATTAAGGGAATGGATTAGTTATAGGAAAATAAGTGCATCGAATCAAGCGGACAGATTCAAGGAATAAATTAAATAAACTGATCTTTAAACCTTTGAAATAAACGAGAATCGCAAAAGCGTATGAGTGGAAGAGAGAGAGAGAGAGAGAGAGAGAGAGAGAAAGTAATACGGGAGAGAAAGAGTAAAGAATTGTAAATAGAGTTTATACACTCTGTCCAAGTAGTGAGCGTGTGCGTGAGGCGGTGTATGTGTCGATAGCGAGGGAATACCATGGCGTCAACGCGCCATCGAGGTATGAGCCCACGTATACCGAGAATTTATGTTCAAATAAGAAGAAATTATAATAGAATAATCGTAGGAATTCCCAAATTTCGATACCGAGCGGAATATAGAAATAGGAAATGTAGAGGATAAGAAATAGGTAGAATTGAGATGCATAGGATTAATGAATATGAATAAAAAAGTGTGCTCGAGCAAAATAAGAGTGTAAGAGAAAGAATTGTAAGTAGAGTCGATACACTCTATAAAAGGAGCGAATGCGTAGCAAGATAGCTAGTGGAGCGAAATATTGATGCAACAGGTATACAGTGATACCGTTTGACGAGGAGCGAGAGAAAGCATAATAAGAGTGAAAGAGAAAGAATGGTAAATAGAGTTGAAACACTCTATCGAAGGAGTGAGTGCGAAGCAGAATAGCTAGTGGTATGATATATCTGCGCCTCGAGTATACAGTGATACCGTTGTACAGAAACATAACAGACTTCCGAGGAATACCGAGAATTTGTGCACCCGAAATAATATAATAATTGCAGAAATAATCGCTGGAATTACGAGATCAATAAGATCATTACGCAACATTCAAGTGAACGTAATTAAGAAGTGACGTTTTTTATGAAACTGTTTTCTCCTAATAAAGCCTCACTATCAACCACCATGAAGTCTCAATTAATTAGTTATGTGATCGAGCCCAGATTCCCACGATAAATAAAAATATATGTTAACGATAAAAATTACCGTTACAATATATATAAATAGAGGGTGTTCCCGTCTTCAGGATGCCCTTCGACGAGGACCACCTGATGTGTTCGAGCCAGGTGGAATACACGTGGGAAAGGAAATTCGTAGATACGAAGGCGACGGAGAATGCTGCCTAATATACTTCGCGTCATCCATGGCGAGCAGTACCGACGGATCGTTTGATTTTGATCGAAGAGAATCGTTCGCGACAGCAAGCTCTCGCTCGCTGCGAATGACGAACCTCTCTGCTAACGTGCACGCATCATCCATTGTCACTGACTCTCGCATGTCAACCATGTCACCTATATGCGAGGGTAACGCATCTATAAACGAGCTGGGGACGATTTTTTTACGGCCGTTGTCGTATGCTTTTTTCCACGCGCTGCGCTCACCGCTAACTAGAATTCGGATTCTATCGTAAAATTTACGATAGTCGAGGTCTGAGAAGGTAAAAGAAAAATAGAATAGTAGGGTACCCGTTATCGTATATATATACTGTGACAGGATATTTTGGACGCCTTTTACAAAGTCGAACAAGGCGCGGCTGACACAGGTGTTGACCTCCTCATTCCGCCCAGTTCTCAACGAAGCGATCCAACAGGGCATTTATCATCAGGCGTACAATAAAAGGCGGCACCATAAAATTAAATACGCTTGGTTTTTTTTTTAATGTATGATTACTCCCGAGCATGCGGCGACCTTATAGTCGCATCCTGAGACGACTTGGAAGGCAACACACCGGTTGCGGCAAGGGACCACCTTACCGGCGAGAGGGAAAATCTTGAGTCTACGGATTCAAATCGCCGAGCTGGGAGGCCCTAGCCGTAGCTATGACGTCAACGCAGGCGTCGGGAGGACCACGCCTGAGACCATCCCAGCATCATCGCATGGGGACCGGTAGTTGAAACCATCCTCAGCAGTATTCGGTTGTCTCTACGCTGATGAGTCTATCTTGCTTCAAGCTGCTGATATGTCCGGGAGGAAACTGGGCTACCGCTGGGGCCGTTGACGGTCCTCCGATTCTAGTCGCGCAACTACTATCGAGGCAGTTTGAATTTCGTTGGTATCCAAGATCTAGAGGGTGGGAGTTAGTCGGCTTAAACGGCAAGAGTTAACGTATTGTCGAAGACTCTTGCGTCGCATATCGTAGAACGAGGACGTTTTCACCATGTCCGCTGCCGTATCTGTCCGACGAGAATCGACACCTGCCCACCGCGAATCTGGACCACTGCGAGACTTTTTCTCGAGAGGCTTACGATGCTGTAACGCCGTCATTCGTCTCTGGTTTGAGTGTGGGAATTAGCTCCGTTATTCATGGTGAGAAAACCCGAGCGATATTGTCATGACGGCACGCTATCGTGTCGGAAATTTAACGTCTTTTCATGTAGCGGTCAAACAGCTACCGCTTAGTATTTCAAATTTTACAATCAATTCGCTTCCCGAAAACTCAAAGATAGCCGAAGGGGTTTCATTTCTTTGTTGTTTTTTAATATTTTATTATTGTAAATTTAAGCGCGTTAGAAATCACGTATACAGTGTGTGTGTGTGTGTGGCGTAAAACCAGAGTGATATTGAGATCTGTCCTGAGATAATTCTTGTTATTTATTTGTTTGAAAAGTTCTTGGATGTTGTTGGAACGACCTGTGAATGTATTGAAAAATTATGAGTCTTCACTTACGACAGTAAAAAAAGAAACCAAACACATAGTTGTTAAATTAGAGAAAGTGGTTTATTACACCTTCCGCATGTCAGTACAAATTACTCAATTTAGAAAATACACCAAATTAAAAAATAAAATATAAAAGAATTGGAATTTAGATTTTAAGGCAATTTTGGGTAACACTCAAGTATATTAATTAAGTGCTGTCTCTGTGAAGTGCTTGAGTAGCACACAATTGTATTAAACGTGTGCTGTATCGAATGAGTGGCGTGTACGCGGTGCAGCCAGTGCTGCGGAGCACGCCACGTAATGAGATATATGAGTGCGTAGATGAATGTCATGCCTGTCAGCAAATACTTAATGTGATGGCGAAATAGAAATTACAGATAGTGAGTGCTAGCACATGCAAATCTGACGATTGAGTGGAATACTACAGTGACAGGCTGTAATGTAGTCTACGCTGCAGAGCACTGAAATGTGAGCTTGAGGATGCACAAGATGATTAGAATGAATTCACAACACTTTCCGAGCAAGTTTATCGGGGGAAAGTGCAGTGAATTGGTAAAACACACGCAATTATATTAATCGAGTGTGCCACAGGTTGAGTGAAAACGTGGTACAGACCGCGCTGCAGAGCACGCCACAGTGTGAGACCTTTATGTTGATGTACCGATGTATATAAACCTCCTCATGGTCAGTGAATTATGTTAAATTATGACAGTGTACACTTACTTTAATTTGAGTCCTGGTGAGCGAGAAACAGTTAAGATGATCCGGTGTAGAAAGCGAAAACTGTCCGAGCCTTGCAAAATGTGTGCGCTGTTCGAGCGGGTCTTCACGTAAGAGCCAAGATATTCAATATGGCTGCGTTTTACGAAAACGAGCGTTGAAGTCAAATGAGAGAGATAGCCGGTGAACGAAGCCGAAGTCAAGCGAGAGAGATATCCTCTCGCTTAACGCGGCATGCCTGCGAGGCACAGCCTCGGCTCCGCGAGTCCCTGCCTCGGCTATCTCCGGCCCAACCGAACATCGTGCTAGACCGCAGCAACAGGTCGACGCACAGCGAATATCGATCGCCGTGCGCCAGCTGATTTTCCAACATTACTTGACTGTTTCCGTTCTATTTATTTGTCTGACTACGGTTAATTTATTTTGGTTTGTCACTAGATTCTCCGTGACCTAGCTCTGCCCTTTTGTTACTTTCATTGTTTCATTGTTTTTTTTAACTTCCCAGGATAGGGAAGATATTGTAATCACACCGGTAATCGAAAATCGATTTTTCATCATATCTCCACGTTTCAAGGTCTCCTCAACATTCTTCAATCATTGTCAAGGTGATGTATGTTGTGTGTGTGTGTGTGTGTGTGTGTGTGTGTGTGTGTGTGTGTGTGTGTGTGTGTGGATGTAGGTATGTCTGTAACAAAAAATTTTGGTCAACGATATCTGGTGAACGAATAATGCGATCGAGGTCATCGATGACGCAATCGAAGTATCTTCATGTAACTTAGAGCAGATAAGATTTTGGAAAGAATTGGTCCAGTAGTTTTTTAGTTTTTCCAGAAAAACTTTAATTTTTTTCTCTTTCATTTCTTTTTATCAATGATTTTTCCCGAACGGATGATGCGATGAAAGTCATTAAAGACGCAATCGGAGCGTTTTCATGTAATCTACAGCGTATTCGACTTTGGAAAGAATCAGTCCAGTTGTTCTCTAGTTTTCCAGGGAATTATACAACGGGCAATTCAAAAACTTCGATTCACTGAATTTCATGAACAAATGCTAGAATCAAGTTCATCAACGATGCGACCAAAGTGTTGTCATGTACATAATTGAGAATGGATTTGATTTTGGAAAGAGTCGATCGAGTCATGTTTTAGTTTTTCCAAGAAAACGTGGGACAAAAAAATTCATAAAAAGAAGACAAAAAATATTCTCCCCTCACACACATCACATTCTTCTTCACATTATTTCAATATTATCACAAAGAAGAGATCAGAAATTTAACTCATCGACATATGTGCTCAAATACTGATTTATCGCGGATAATGAATACATTTTTCATTCGCTACGTTCGCTGATAACTTAGATTTCTATTTGCTTCATGTTGTGGTTACAGATTTCGTCTTTCTCTTCTTTTTCATAAAAATTCAATTTGCTAGAAATAATAATGAGATAAAAACCGAGTTGTTGTTGCAACCCTTTCAACTGGTCACACTCATTTCAACGCACTCATCGTCGCGGCGAGGAACCTACAACGCGCCCCTAGTTTTAGTTTTTGCGAACCCCCCGAATATCTCCGACCCCATCAGACTACCACGTACAATTCAAACGTCTGCAATTTCCCGTTAAGGATTGCTACGCAATGACTATCAATGAGACACAGGGACAAAGTTTAAAAGTGGCTGGTGTGGATCTGAGGAGTGACTGTTTCTCCCATGGTCAGTTGTATGTGACGTGCTCCAGAGTCAGTTCACCTGACAGCCTGGTTGTCCTCCAGCCAGAAAGAAAAACAAAGAATGTTGTTTACAGGGAGGTATTGTAAAATTAATATTAGGAATTGATATATAGTTACTAATCAATGTGCCCCGAGAGACGATATCCTCCACACATCCTTCGAGTGGAAGAAATGGAGAACATGGAGGGACCCACTCGAAGAGAAGTACGGGAGCATAACCCCAATGATTTTTTCCGCAGTTATACTTAAAATAATTTTGTGCATTACACTATGGATCAATATATGATTGCATGATGTGTACGGTATGTGGTGAGGTGGCGCGCTCGTGTGTGTGTGTGTGTCGCACACAAAGAGTGTTTTGCGAGCGCTGCATTAGTGGGGGGAGGGGGGGGGGGCAGTTTTCCGATAGAGTCAAGGGGCAGAGATTTGTAAAAAGAGGATTTTCTTCAGAATATGTAGGAATGTGTGCTCGCACGCGTGTGCGTGTGTGTGTGTCATGAGGGGAGTTTAAGTACGTAGTCTCTCAACAGGAGTCCGACACTTGGTGGACAAATTAAGCCACCTGTAGTGTGTGAGCGCATTTCCCCACCGCCAAAAATGATTAATATTATTATTATTGTGTTGTTGTTGTTCGTGCTGCTGCTGTTGTTATGGTGGTTGCTGTTGTTGTTGAGGAGTGACATGTGTTTACGCACTATACGGGACTAAACTCGTCCCCTAAGAGTCGGACTCTTCTTGCGAGACTACCGACTAAAACGCCCCACCTGACACACACACACGCACACACAAAAGGTGTTTTGCGAGCACCGCGCGGGGTCCGAGGAGGTGGCAGCCTCCCGGTGGGGTAAAGAGGCAGATATCTTTAATAAAGTGATTTTCTCCGGGAGATGTTTTTTTTTGGTTTCTGTTGAGGGGGAAATGCTTTATGCACCCAGGGTTGACGCGTGAACCCGTGTGTCGGATTCAGGTACGAGCTCTACCAACGAAAACCATAACCTCTTTCTTTTATTGACCTTAATCTAACTTTTGTTTCTTGGCGTAGCTTCTTCAGTACTATTGAAGCGAAACTGCTAGTTGCACACACGTGCGTGGAAACACGCACATACGCACGCGCGCACACACCCGTACGCATACATACATATACATACACATACAGAAAAGGTGTTTTGCGTGCGCCACGCGGGGTGGGGACTGGGGTGGCTGCCTCTTTGTAAGGTCAACAGACAGATATTAAAAAAAGAATTTTCTCCAGGAGATAAGGAGATGTGTGTGAGCGTTTTTAACACACACACACACACACACACACACGCGCGCGCGCGCGCGCGCGCGCGCCACCTTACCACACACCGTACACATCATGCTAAAGGTTTGATTTTTTGAGATGCTGAAAAACGTGTTTTTTTGCGTTATTTTAGAGTTTTTGTGCTCAGTTTCAAGTAAATCCGACATTTTTTTTGCATACCAAATTTTACAGTCTCATTTAATCCCTTAAGGATTGAAATTCGGTACATTGATAAATACGTGTTTAATTATTTATATCGTAGAATATTTATGCCAAGTTTTGATTTGATATGACCAAAAAAAAAAAAAAACGTTTTCCTATTCAAACTTTTCTACCCCGTTTTACCCCCTCAAGACTCGAATTTCGAGAAATCCATTCTTAGCGGATGCCTACGTCGTATAAGGAACCTACATGCCAAATGTCAAGTTCGTAGGCGTTATAATTCCTGAGATTTCGTCATGAATTAGGGAGTGTGTTTCAGAAGTCTAGAGGATGTTGTTTGACAGATCTGTGAATATATTGAAACTAATGAAGCTTCACTCAAGACAGGGTGAAAATAAACCAGACGCATAGATGGTATTCAGAGAAAGTGGTTTATTACACTTTCCGCATGTCAGTATGCAAAATACAGTTTATGTGTTATTTAGAAAATTTCAAAGTAAACAATAAATACAAAAATAGTTAAATTTAGGAAATGATAAAAAATGATATAAAATTAATGCACTGACAAATCGAAGAATTTAAAGCTGTATATAAACAAGTAAATTAATTTTCATCTATGAGCTGAGAACCAGCACACAATTATATTAATTGTGCGCTGTGAGCACTGAGAGCGTAGAGAGCGTGTGCGTGCAGCAGTCAGTGCTGCGTAGCACGCCACGCTACAGAGAATGAGTGCGTAAGGCGTTATAACAATTCACAGCAAGCTCTCAGCAGCTTAACGAAGAGAGGTTGCAGTGAACAAATGAGAGCACTTGCAATTGAAATTGCTTGAGTGCTCTACATGCATGAGACAAGCTATGCACGCAGCACTGCATAGCACAATACGACATAAAATGAGGATGCACAAAATGAGCAGTGTATAGTCGCTGTACTCTCCCAGCAGATGTCCTGGGGGAAAGTACAGCGAATATAGAACACCTGCATAATTATATTAATTATACCGGCAAATTAAGCTGAGAGGAAACGTGGCGCGACATGTGCTGCGATGCCCGCCATAAAGTGAGACCAAAAAATGTTGATGTACCGATGAGAATCCAACTCCTCATTGCCATTGAATTTATGGTAAATTATAACAATGCACTCGTACCTGATTTTGAGTCCTGGTGAGCAAATGAAGGTTGAGATAATCCGGTTGAAGGATGTGAAAATTGTCCGAGCCTTCCAAATGCGTGCGCTGTTCCGGGCGAATTTTCACGTAAGTGTCAAAATATTCAACATGGCTGCGGGATATGAAAGCGTCGTTGGGCGCTGAAGTCAGTTGAGCGAGATAGCCAGTGAGCGAAACCGAAGTCAAGCGAGAGAGACATCCTCTCGCTCGACGCGGCCTGCCAACGAGGCACAGCCTCGGCTTCGCGAAGCCCTGCCTCGGCTATCTTCGGCTCAACCGAACTCCGTGTGCTGGAGCACCGCAACAGGTAGGCGCACGACGAATATCGATCGCCGTGCGCCAGCTGATTATCCAACAGAGTGGTTCTCTTATATATATATATATTATATATGTACATCAAAATTTTCCCATGTCACAACCTTTTTATTGTCTTTGAAAAGTTCATGTAATCATAACATTTTGTTTTTCGAAATTACAACCTGACTACTTATTATTAAAAATTGTACTCTATTTATACTGTCACATTTTTTCCTATTTTTACGACATTTGCAAAATTATAAAAAATCGAACATTCTTTCAAAATTTTCGAGAAAATGAAAATTTTGTAAAATCCGAACTGTTTGACCGATTCTTTCCAAATTTTATACCAGTTTTACTTGTATAATATATATATATATTTCGTGATGAATTAGTGAGTGGAATTTCTCTTTTATATATATTGGGTCTGGGAAAAAGTTGGTGGCGTTTTTCCCGATAGATGGCATCAATTGCAAATAAGTCAGGAACCACAGATCGCAGCGTCACCACTAAACGCTCGTTGGAAAGATGACACTTCGAGCGTTACTTTGAGTGTATAAACATCGAAATTGGTGCAGTGGTTGGAAAGTTGTTTGCGTTTGAAAATAGAGGAGAGTAATGAAAAATTGCGCTATATTTTGCAATATTATTACGACAAAAGGAAGAACGCTACGCAGGCTTGAGAAAAAGTTTGTACTGTGTGCGGTGAAGGTACTTTATCAAAATCTGCTGTGCGGAAATGGTTCGCTCGCTTGCGTTCTGGTAATTTTGATATGAAAGATGAGTCACGCTATGGTCGTCCAATCACTGAACAAGCTGATGAAATTCTTGAAAAAGTCCAGCAAGATAAGCATATGAGCAGTGTCGATTGATATGGAGCTAGGCATTGACCACAAGACTGTTTTAAACCATTTACACAAAGCTGGCTACAAAAAGAAGCTCGATGTATGGGTTCCTCATGAGTTGAGCGCGAAAAACATCATAGACCGAATTAACATCTGCGATGCGCTGCTGAAACGCAATGTAATCGAACCATTTCTGAAACGTGTCATAACCGGTGATCAAAAATGGATCACGTACGACAATCGGAAGCGTCAAAGATCGTGGACAAGGGATGGTGAGCCGTCACAAGCGTTCGCGAAGCCAGGATTGACGGCGAAAAAGGTGATGCTGTGTTTGTGGTGGGACTGGAAGGGAATCGTTCACCATGTGCTACTTCCAATTGGTCGGACGATTGATTCTCAACTCTACTGTGGACAACTAGAGAGATTACGCCAAGCAATTGAAAGAAAACGGTCCGAATTGATTAATAGGAAAGGTGTTGTCTTCCATCATGAGAACGCCTGACCACACACTTCTTTCACGCATCAAAAATTGCGAGCGTTTGGTTGGGAAGTTTTGATGCATCCACCGTATAGTCCAGACATAACACCCTCTGACTATCACTTATTCAGATCTCTGTAGAACTCTCTCAATGGAATTAAGCTGCTTTCAAAAGAAGCCTGTGAAAACCACTCGATTCAGTTTTTCAACCAGAAACCACGGAAGTTCTGAACCGATGGCATCATGACGAAAAATCACTCGAAAAATGGCGAAACATTGTCGATAATAATGGAGCATATTTGGTTTAAATAAATTCATTTTCACACTATAAGAAAACCAGTTGAATTTTACTTAAAAACCCGTCACAAGATCGGACCGAGCGGGGAGGACCGGAGTTAACCTGCTCAGCCGGCCAAGACTCTCCCCGAGGCGATCCAACAGGACAAAAACGATAACGTGCGATACGAAATATTCACGTCATTTTTCTTCTGTTCTTTTTTTTATATAATCCTCACGAGCGGGCGACGGCCCGAGCACGGAATTGACCCCATTGACGGGGAGGTCAGCCGCGGGAGTTTGAAGGACACGGATGTATCGGCGAGAGGAGAGATCCCGAGTCCCCGTCGTCGTCATGCTGGAAGACCGTAGCCCCGTTTATGCCGTCAGCGCTCTTGTCGAGAAAACTACGCGGAGACGCGGAGAAGTCTTTGTTTTTCTCTGTCGTTCGTTTCAGGCTGCTGTTTCGTACTAGGTACAGAAGCTCTCGCTAGAGCCGTTGCTGGCTCGGATAATAATCCCAGTCGCAAGTACCGTTACCATACTATAAACTTTATTGGTGGCTACGATTTGGGAGGAGGGAGTTTATCGGCTCAAACAACGAGAGCCAACGTATTATCGAGGACTCTTGCGCTGTATTTTGTACAACGAGGACGTGTATCCCGGGTCCGCTGTCGTGTCTGATCGGCGAGAACCAGCGCCTGCCACCCCGCGATTCTGGACCGCTGCGAGATTATTTCTCGAGAGGATCCTAATACTGCAACTATTCGGTAAGGCCGTCGTTCGTTTCTAGTTTGAGTGTGGGAGTAATCTCCAGTAATTTTTGTGAGAAAACCCGAGGGATATTGTCGTGACGGCACGCTGTCGTGCCGGAAATCTAACGTCGTTTATTATAGCCGTCAAAAGAAGGGGTTCCATTTCGTTGTTATTGTTAACTATTTTGTTACCGTAAATTTGAACGAGGCAGAGTTCACATATGGAGCATGAGTGTGTGTGACATTGAGAGCGATAATCGAGATATTACTTGTTATTTATCTGAATGTTTCTGGATTATTTATTCGGTTTTATTGATTCCGTTTGATTTAATTCGATTTATTTACTCAACTTTACTTGTTTGGATTTACTTATGCAGTTCAATTTAATCCAGTTTATTTAGTCTATGGTATTCATTCTGTTTTATTTAAGTCCGCTGTAATTATTTCGTTTCCTTTATTCCGGTTTATTTATTCTGTTTACTTTATTCTGTTTTATTTATTCTGTTTTGTTTTATTAGTTTTATTTATCGTGGACTCTTCTAGTCTGTTTGATTTATTTAATTATGTCTTCGAATCATTAATTCTGTGTTATCTAATTAATTTCGTTTACTTATTTATTCTGTGTGATTTATTTAATTGTTTATTTTGTGTTATTGAATCAATTTTGGTTAAATGTTGTCACCAGTCCGAGACGCTTTGTTAAATATTTTGAGGAAAATCGAATTTTGAGGGAATCTAGCACGTTACCAATTGTCGCTTGCCGACCGCGCTTCCGAGAGCACAACCGTAGCTCTCGGCTGATGTTTTTGTTACTTTTATTGCAATAAATTTTAAATAATTATTTTTTAAATTATTTTCGATGCCCTAATTGCCGAGTTGAGATTCTCTGTGCGAGACACTTCGGACTGACCCATCCCCTCTACCCTACCCCCTCTACCAATTGCCAAGGCGAAAAATAATTTATTTCTCGGGACTGGCACCCAGCACGCGGGAGCTGGGGGCGGAGAAGGTGGAAAAAGTGGTTACAATATAAATATATATATATATGTTTGTAAAAAGGTACTTATGGGGACACAAAAAAATGGATTTTTTTCAGTGTACATAAGCTAGTATGATCCATGAAAGAACAGCTTTAATAAGAATTTTCAAATCCGATATCTGGTTCTATCATATATACCAAAGTCCCAAATTTATGCAAAAGGGTATTTATAAGGACGGTCCCTATAAACACTACATTATATCCATTTTCACCGTCTATTGGTACTTGTAGGGACGTGCATTTGTAGTAGTATTTAACTCCAATCTATGACATATTCCATCAGTCCCAATGTGGCACATGTGTGATCATTATAATCAATAATCATCATTGCCTGTTGAACAGAATAATGATGACGAGAACATTTAGTATATTTTGGTCATATTGTTATTGAATCACCGACAGTTTCGAAATGGTATGTTGCTCGACTATTGGTTATTCACAAAGCATGAGTACATACGCGTACAGTGGAAGATATTTGGATATTTGGGGAACATACTACTGTATTCAAAAAGTAAGGTGAATTTTTAATTTAAACTTCCCGCGTTAACCGAATCGGACAAATGAATTTTTTTTCAAGTTGGTAGGACTGTTAGTGACATCTGTGACAAATTACATGTCAATATCATCATTAGATTTTAGTTTACGCTTGGTTTTGTGAACAAAGAAAAGTGAATTTGGCGATTTTTACGATGTCGAATTTTGTTGAGCAAAGAAGTGTTATTAAATTTTGCTTGCGGAATGAAATTTCCGCCGCTGAAACGTATCGAATGTTACAAAAGGCCTTCGGTAACGAGACTATGTCACAGAAAAATGTTTACAAGTGGTACAAAGACTTCAAAGAAGGCAGAGAACGTGTTGATGATTTGGAACGCTCTGGACAACCATCGACGTCAATTGATGAGCAACACATCAAGAAAATCAAGGAATTGGTGCTCGAAAATCGTCGATTAACAATTCGAGACCTTATCGACATGCTTGCAATATCAATTGGATCAGTGCAAGCAATTTTGAAGGATCATTTGTGCCTCAGAAAAGTCAAATCGCGTTTGGTGCCAAAATTTCTCAATTTTTTCGAAAAAGAGCGTCGCGTTCAAGCATGTGAATCAATGACTTCTGACTATCAGGACGTCTACAAACAAATTATTACGGGCGATGAGACTTGGATTTATGCCTATGATCCGGAAATAACCGATCAATCGAGCGAATATCGTGCCAAAAGTGAACCGAGACCGAAAAATCCATGCCAAAGTCGCTCAAAAATCAAGGTCATGTTGACAGTTTTCTTCGATTATCGTGGTGTGGTGCATTACGAATTCCTTCCCACTGGCCAAACTGTCAACAAGGAATATTATTTAAGTGTTATGCGTCGTTTGCGTGAAGCTATTCGCAAGAAAAGGCCAGAATTATGGAAAGACAACACCGTGTGACTTCTAGCTGTTCCCAAAGCTCAAGAGACCACTCCGGGGAAATCGTTTTGAGTCGACTGAAGAGATCAAACGTGAATCGCTACGCACATTGAAGGCTATACCCGAGGACGACTTTTTTGCATGCTTCAAAGATTGGGAAAAACGTTGGCATAAGTGTATTGTAGCTAGGAGGGATTAGTTTGAGGGGGACGAAATCGATTTGGAAGAATAAATTAAAAAATTTAATTTTAAAACAAAATTCACCTTACTTTTTGAACACAGTAGTAGGACGTGGTATCTAAGGTCGAAGTCACGGGGAAATGGTGTAGCAACTTCTTCGGGAATAGCCGATAATTTACATTGTAAGGAACGTACAGTGTAATCAATTTTTTAATAGCCTGTAATGGGAATTTTTATCCGTAGCATTAATTTTTGTCTTCCGAGAGGAAGAATTCGAGCTCGAACACAGGGATAATTAATTTAGACTTCGAGGTAGACAAAAGTAGGGTTTATTTACCAAGCCAATTAGACGAATATAGATGTTCGGTTTATTGGCACCGTTGGCCAGTACATTGCATTTTCAATCCGTTAATCTCTGCGATTATTTTACGATTCTTTCGTGTTTCTCGTTCACTAAGCTCCTCGATACACCTAGCTACGAAGCCTGTTATTGGTATTATTCGTCGGTAGTAGGCCTGTCACCCAACATACACACTCAAACCACGCACGTGAATTGGCTCTTAAAAGCGATGTCTTTATTATGCTGATAATCCTCTCTATTTACCGGTCGTTTTGCTTCCTTTCTATCCGCTTTAAACCTTCTCGCTTACACAATACTTACTTATACTTCCTGCTTAAATGTTATTAGCTTAAATCCTATTCGCTTAAATATTATTCGCTCAAATATTATTTGTATAAATTGTTTCTAAAATCCCACTATTATTTTCCTTATTATTTAGATCCCTCGCCTGTTTATCCTCCTTCCTCTGTCTTTGTTTTTCACTGAGCTTAGTATCGGTCCGGAAGATAATTCTTTCTATGATTCTCTGACTCGCATTTCTTCGCAATTTTGAGACGTCGATGTAAAATATACAGAAGTCTCGACACATAAAATCAGATTTCAGGATGAACATAAAAAAAACCCGTAATATCACTGAAGCCAAAGAGCACGTATCAAGAGAAAATGTAAGTAAAAAGTTTCAGACCGATGATGCAAAACTGTAAACTTTTCACCAAAAAGCACGTAAGAGAAGAGCACGTATGATCAGAGCCAAGGGCCTTTCCTCCTGCGCAGACTCTTTTATACCCTGCCCCTCTGCCTCATTCCCCTCCATATAATTATCGGCTTATTCTTGAATATAACGCGGTTTTATAATTTTCCGGTTTGCCGTTGTCGCGCCACCTGTCTTCCCCTCGCCGCCAAGCGAGGCCAGCTGGGCGCTGACCTGCTGTTTACAGCAGCGAGGGAATTCCTTCGGCGTGACGTAGCTCGTTTTTGTCACATTTTGCTCGAGTTCGATACCCTAATACCCGCAGTGCTCGGTGCGTTCGAACGTAATCTCGGCTCTTATAGCAGTGGGAAATAATAAAGCAGGTTAGCGGGTATAACTATGTTACAAGCCGATTAATCAAATTAAGATTTGCGGCAGCTAGAATACGTACACACATTTTTCACAAAATTCGAAACGTCATATAATGCCAACTTGTACACCATTTTTGACAAAAAATTATACCGGAAAATGGGACATTTCTGCTTTACCTGGACACGAAATTTTAGTTCGATCGGTAAAGTAATTGTTAACATGCCCAGCCCCCCTTGCTCCCCAAGCATATCCTTATCTTTCTTCTAAACCACTTTTATCGAATTTCTTAATGCTCGACGAGAAAAGAGGTTCAGAAAATGAAACAGAATGTGTGTATGTCTGTATGTTGTCGACGATTTATGTTGTCGAGAGTCAGGATCTCCTAGTTCTTGAGATAACAGGCTCAAATTTGATTTACAAGTAGATCATAAAACAAAAATTTGGATTGAATTCGACGTAAATCATTCATAGTTCAAATTATTTGGTATTTTCAATTCTTTGAAAAATGTTAACACCTACTTTTGCAAATAACGAGGTATCGGATTAAAATTTTGTACAGAAATCGACTAACATAGAATATTGATTCATACCGAATTTTGCCCTAAATCGATCGAAAGATTTAAATTTTATAAGAATTTAAGTTGTCCGAATTTTCATAAAAATTGCTATGAAGATTCAAATTTTATAAGAATTAAAGTTTTCCGAATTTTCATAAAAATTGCTATGAAGACAAGTAAGGTCAGAAATTTCTGTCTACATTGAAATTTAGAAAAAGAGGCTGTAAAGTAGGGTTCGTACTCTTCAAATATTGGACTTATTGTCCACAGCTTAATTCCGTATTCTTTTAAACCGTTCACGAAGCTTCCTCTATAAGGAAGACAAAACTAATCAATATACTTCCTCATAGAGGTTGGGTTATAAACGATGTAAAATAACGAAGGAGCAATTTGAAAGGTTTTACTTTACAGATTTTAATTCTTGATTATGATTCATTGTTCAACTGTCTACGCAGTGGACTTGATTGCTACTTACCCAGCCAGTTTGTTCCAAGGTCTTGGAACTGCGTTACATATTTTTAAGGATTTGGTTCCGAGTCCTCGATACCCATTCATTGTGACTAAACTGTTTTTTTGCTCCTCTTCGTTCGCAAACCGAACAAAACCATATCCTTTGCTAAAGCCCGAACTATCCAAAATAACTTTAGCTGTTCTGATGGAATTGTATTTTGCAGCAAAAGCTCTGTATAACGAATAGTCATCAACGTCAGTCGACAAATCGCCAACCCATATACTGAATTCTCGATCAGCTGCTGGTTTGCCCGTTGTACTAGCATGATTTAACCGAAATCGCACTGCCTGAAAAAATTTTAGTTATCTTCATTACAAAATTAAGACTCAATTTTCGAATTCATGTATTACGAATCAAATCAGTTATTCAGTTCGGCGAAAAATAAAAATTATGAAGTTCACATAAATAAACGGATCGACACCCACTGCACTTCCATCCAATCAGCGTCAACCGACTATGAAACTTCACAGTCGGTTGAATTTTTTAGCAGACCTCGGTTAATATAAATCGAGTTTCTTATTTTTGCAGATAAAATGGTAAGAGAAAGAGAAAAAAAATGCAACACAATAAAAAATTTCAGTGAATTTTGGTAAATACAATTTTTATTAAGTTGAAAAAATGAAAAAATCCACATAAATATCGATTAAAATTGTTTTATCACTAATTCGTTATATTCGGTAAATAACCGAACGCCTCTTTCTGCCACATCGTTCACGACTTTTAAATTCTTTACAATTTTGAAACCATTTTGGTAAGAATTCCTGTGGTGTTGTTGGAATTCAGCCGTGTTTTGAGTCCTGTTGAACACGAATACGATGAGTAGATCCGGTGAAGTCGATGAAATTATCCGAGGTGAGAGCAGAGGATTGTGTCGTGCCAGCGGGTTTTTACAAAAGTGTCAAAAATGCTCAAGATGGCTGTGCTTTACAAAAGCGTCGTTGTGCGATGCTGAAGTCAAGCGAGAGAGACAGTCGTGGGGCGAAGCTGAAGTCAAGCGAGAGAGAAAGCCTCTCGCTTAAGGGGTAACACTACTGTAAAATTTTTCAAAAAATCGATTTTTTTATTAGCTTAAAAAATACTTTGAACCCTTTAGAATATGGGACAAACCCGTTTTTACCGGAAAAAAATTTGTTCCCATCAAATTTCGCACCTTTCCCCAAGCGCTTTCGCATTCAAATTTCGCACCTTTCCACAAGTTAGTACGTCATTCCGTTGTGTGTTCGAGTGTGAGGGATTGGAACGTTATAAACCATGTCGCGGATTGTTCGGACTAACTGACGTTTCTTGATTTATTTTATTTTATTTATTTATTTTATTGTAACTGTTCGTTTATTCTAAAGCCGTGCGCACGTTAGTACGTCATCCCGTTGTGTGTTCGAGTGTGAGGGATGAGAACGTTATAGAGCGTGTCGCGGATTGTTCAGACTAACCGATGGTTAGTGAGTTATTTTATTTGATTTATAAACCAATTTACGAGGAACTGAGCCGGGACGAGTTGCTGAATCGTTGCTTAAAAGGATATACGCAAAACAGCAACGAAAGTTTCAATGCAACGGTCTGGAGATTGGCACCAAAAGCGTATTCGAGTGGAAAAAAAATGTTGAACATAGCGACTGATAATGCAGTGTGCTGTTTTAACGATGGTCTAACGAGCATTTTGCCCATTATGAAAGTTCTGCAGATGGATGTATGGATCCATTCGTATAATTTTTGCCTCGAAGCCGACACAAAGCGAATCGAACACACCGAACGAACTTGGATGGATGCAGCAAAAGAGGCGCGCTCTGCGCTAAAATCGTCGCGAAAAGCAAGTAAGGAGGAATTTTCCAACGTGGAAGGATAGCTTTATGGTCTTGGAATAGCAGATTAACGGTAAACCTTTTTTAGTCATCGAATTTTTCATTTCTCCATATGTAAAACACACATCAAACTTTAAACGCGTTTTTCTCGAAATGTCATTTTTCAAAGCGGCACGCAGCATAACTCGAACAATTTTTATTCTTTTGATTTGAACTTTTGAAAATATCTTAAAAATAATATTTGGAAGAGGACTACGTACGGGATTTTCGATAAGTCAATTTAAACATTTTTTAATAACAAATAATTGCCTTTTTTTGCCGAAAATTTGTCATTTTCTGTTTAATTGCTCGCCAATTCTACAAAAATCAATATTTTAAAAATCCCCTACGTATTTCTCTAGCTTTAACGATATAGATAACGGAGAATTTTTCTTTTTTGTTCCAGGTCCAAAATTGCACCAGTTATGCTGCGTGCCGCGGTGCGCCTCGAATTCGACATGGCTGCGGAGAATGGCTCCAACGTCGCCATTTAAAAATATTTTTTCATAAAATTTTTTTGTAATATACTTCAATATATAATTAAGAACTTTCTTGAATTGTATTTTCGTATCACCTTTCCTTTCAACCAAGAAAAAATCGTAAAAAAGCGTGTTTTTAGGCCGTTACAGTTGTGTTACCCCTTAAGCAGCATGCCTGCGAGGCACTGCCTCGGCTACTTTCGTGATAGCCGAGCGCAGCACACTACCCAGCAACAACAGGTCTACGCACGGCGAATATTGATCACCGTGCGTCAGCTGATTTTCCAACACATTTTGATAACCTGCATTCTGGTACCAAAGAGCTGAAACAATTTCCACAAAGTTTTCTTCAATCTCAATCCTCACAAAAAAGTTTCTGGTTTAAGACGTAATAAAATGATCAACATCTTTGTCACGATAAGCACTAATACCAGCTACATTTTATTTGAATCCGTTTTGGAAAAAATGCGTCGATCTCATCGTATGGGTTCAATGCGGCAACCATCTTGCGTTTCATATCCAGCGATACGTGTAGACCGAAAAACGACATCGCAACTGCTTCGGAATTCAAATACCACAAAAAAATTCTCAATTTTTGAAGCGTGACATTTGTTATTTCTTTATCAATACATTTATATGCGTCGAGATGTTTAAAAAATTTCAAGTCGTGATTCGGTACTGCCGCTGCAAGTAGAACAGTGAACCATGTTTCGATGTACAACATTACAATAAAAATGCATGGTCTCAAACGGCTCCCTTGTCGTTTCGACTTATTTCATATTAACTTCGGAACAGCAATTTTCCAGCAATAAATTGCTTTGGACATCCACCTCCCCTGGAAGGCTCCAGGATAGCGAAATGTAACTTTTTCTGATGGGACCGCACCAAGAAATATCGGAGCTAGCTTCAAAAGCTCCTTGTAATCATCTCGTGGTTCAACTGTTCCTTTCAAAGCATTGTGAAGAACAATCTTTTAACTTTTGGATGTTGCAACCCACTATCGAATCTTGTTTTATCAATCTTATCCCAGGCTTCTCGAAAATTTTTAAAGAATCGAACGTTCGGTCCCGTTGTTATGGGCAACATTTTCCTGAATACACTGCGGAATATTAATTTGAATATTATATGATGTCTGCAGGTCAGATATTAAGACGACAAATTCGTCTTATAATTAATTATACCGCCAGAATAACTAGCCTGAACTAGACCTACACATACAAACACAGGGATCCACACCATACTATACCCACACTTATAAAGACCAACGATAAACTACCGTTATTTGAGCTATAGTAATACTACCAAGCAGTAAGACTATAGTCTCAAGAAAGGTGTGAAGAAGAATCCACGAGGAACCACATTAATCACTATAATGAAGGAGAGGAAATTAACGAGACAAATGGGCTACAGGAGTTGGGCTACAGGACGACTATCAGATATAGTAATACCCTGCTGTACCGGCAGATCTTGGAAGAAGAGCGGGGAAGTCGGTATAACAGTTCACAGACTTTCGCCAACATCCGGAATCTACCAAAGGAGGACCAGCTATCCAACCAAAGGAGGTCCAGCCAACCAGCTAAAAGGAAGACCACCTAGCCAACCCAAGGAGAAGCATCTTCAACCGCACCACTCCAAGGACCAGGCCTGCTACCTCTGAGTCAGCTAAGACGGACATCTCCCAAGGCCAACTACTGAGCCACCAGCCGTCCAAGCAGCCCAGCATCCAAGTGAACAAGATCTCCCATCGAAAATAAACCAAGTGGTATGGATCAAAAATATATTAAATCCATAGGGACTTAAAAAACACCCTAAAAACTAGTTAGAGACGCTCCTGTCGAATTTCCGATGCACCGATGCACCAAGGAGGCACCGAGCTGAAGCCTCCACCGGAACAGCGGCGGGGCCAGCGAGTAGATCGCGTAGCCAGGAGAGCTCGAGCGAGAGCTCCGTCCCCACTAGAGTCTACTCAATATAGGTATAGAATAGGCTACCTCCGAAACCGAGGAATAATAACAGAGCCGATATAGATATATTAACGATGGCAAGCCCAGCAGGCTCTTTCCTTGTGTAGAAACTATGCTACCATATAACTGAAGAAAATATTTCAATAATTCAATATAAAATCTCCTGCTTCGTGCGGACACGATTATAACGGCATGCGTAAGCCCGGGTGAAGTTTTTTTTGTAAGGTGCATAATCACCAAAACTAAGTAAAAAGGAGTATTGTTTGAGAAGTCCAGAGGATGTTGTTTGACAGACCTGTGAATATATTGAAACTAATGAAGCTTCACTCAAGACAGGGTGAAAATAAAACCAGACTTGTAGATGGTATTTTGAGAAAGCGGTTTATTATACCTTCCGCCACTTAGTATACAAAATAATATAATTTGGAGAAATATAAAAGTTAAGAATAAATGCAAAAATAGGTTAAATTTAGAAAAAATAAAAATGATATAAATAAATATACAAAAAAAAAAAACGGATAATTGACAAATATATAAATAAACAAACTGAATTGAATTTTGTCTGTGAGACTTGAGCAGCACACAATTCTATTAATGGTGTGCAGTGTGTACTGAGAGCGGTGTGCGTGCAGCAGTCAGTGCTGCGTAGCACGCCACGCTAGAGAGAATGAGTGCGTAAAGCGTTATAACAATTCACACCAAGCTCTCAGCAGCTTAATGAAGAGAGGTTGCAGTGAACAAATGAGAGCACTTGCAAATGAAATTGCTTGAGTGCTCTACATGCTTGAGACAAGCTATGCAGGCAGCACTGCATAGCACAATACAACATATAATGAGGATGCACAAAATGAGCAGTGTATAGTCCTGTACTCTCCCAGCAGATGTCCTGGGGGAAAAAACAGCGAATATAGAACACCTGCATAATTATATTAATTATACCGGCAAATTAAGCTGAGAGGAAACGTGGCGCGACATGTCCTGCTATGTCCGCCATAAAGTGAGACCAAAAAATGTTGATGTACCGATGAGAATCCAACTCCTCATTGCCATTGAATTTATGATAAATTATAACAATGCACTCGTACCTGATTTTGAGTCCTGGTGAGCAAACGAAGGTTGAGATAATCCGGTTGAGAGATGTGAAAATTGTCCGAGCCTTCCAAATGCGTGCGCTGTTCCGTGCGGGTTTTCACGTAAGTGTCGAAATATCCAATGTGGCTGCGGAATATAAAAGCGTCGTTGGGCGCTGAAGTCAATTGAGAGAGATAGCCGGTGAGCGAAGCCGAAGTCAAGCGAGAGAGAGACATCCTCTCGCTCGACGCGGCATGCCTACGAGGCACAACCTCGGCTCCGCGAAGCCCTGCCTCGGCTATCTCCACCCAACCAAACGCTGCGTGCTCGAGCACAGCAACAGGTCGACACACGGCGAATATCGATCGCCGTGCGCCAGCTGATTATCCAACAAGTATATTTAATTATCATACAAATTATTTAACTTTTATCTGTCTAATGTGTCTAATAAACCATACTTTTACCAAATATTGAAGCCTATATTAATTTCCTCTCTGCTCGAGTTCGAACTAAAACCCCTTAAGGGTGACGATAACGTAAAATACTGTTACAATATAGAATATTCGTTTTCAACAAACGTTCTAAAAAAATCACAGAACAATTTTTGTGTCCTAAATTGGACGCTGCTGTCTTACAGCACAGAGCTTTTACTGATTCTAGAGAACCAATCTTCAAGAACGTCATAAGTCGCATTCGCTTGAATGATTACTTTGCTGTTTTTTAAAGCAGGGATGCCTAAAAGTTTCATAACCCCACCATTCGTCACGACAATAGGAAATCTGCCAACCATTTCATGTTTGACTAAATCCCTTAGAAGCTTCCCATCCCAATGCACAATGAGAGCATTGAACTGAACATTTTGGAAGCCTTGTGAGGCACTGTTCCTAACGGCGTGTAGCGTGTTACCAGGGGAAAGCCCCGAGGTATGCGTATGCGTAGATGGCGACACTGATCTGTGGGACAACTAGGGACTACAAAAAACAAAGTGACGTGATAGCACATACCCCTTATTTCAATAAGCAAAAGTCGACATTAACTTTTTGTTACGATAATGTAGAAAAATAGAAGCATAGAAAAATCGGTAGGGTCCAATTACCAAAAATCAGTATGAAATATCCCATCTTACATTCCTAAGTAACAGTGAGGGAAGAAAAAAGCACAACATATCGATAGCTTCCATATTTAGATACTATATTTTGTTGAATTTTGTTTGTTTATATATATATTGTAACGGAATGCGTTAATCGCGTAAAATCAAATAACAACGAAGAACACATAAAAATACAAAGAATTACGCGAGGAGAATTCCAAATAAAAATACCATATTCCTTATACTTGTCAAGGTCGATCCCGATCAATGAAAAGGTCAGAAAAGATAAAACAAAATACTTGAAAACGCGAACAGGTACCTTAAGAAACTAGAAAAAAAGAATAAACTTACAACAGGTAGGAAAATAATACTGAAACGACGTAACAAAACCTCGTAAGAACCTGGTTTAAAACTCCTACACCACCAAAAAACAGTAGAACGGGTAATTAAAAAAATTTAACGCGACGTCGACACACCACTCCATACACCTCTCACCACAAAACCAAAGTAAGACTAACATCACGTGATTTACCCCGAAAACATCCCTTCAGGGTCCACACACAAAATTATATAAAAAGCGACGCGATAATCCTCGGCACTTTTGTTGTAACCAAATCATCAAGACGACAAAGTGCTGCCCGACAGCCAACTCACAAAATAATTTTAAGATAGTTTGGCAAATGAATTGTTCATTTTAGCGTTCTTTCGTCAAACCGATTCTCACGCATGGCGCTGTGGCCGTCAATTCGTTGAACGAACTAATTAGTAATACCCTGTGAATAGTATGGTTCTCCTGCATGGCATGGCCAACCCACGCGCCATGCAGTCCCCTTCAAAGTACTCCCCATCGACTGCATCGCACTTACGCCAGAGCTTGATCCAATCCTCGAAACACCGCTGGTACTCAATTTTCGGTACGCCCATCAGAGCCGTTTTCGATTTTTTCATGACATCCTCTGGGGTGCTGTAACGCGTTCGGCGAAGCGGTTCTTTAAGTCGGTTAAACAGGAAAAAGTCGCAGGGAGCCAAATCAGGTGAATTCGAAGGCTGCTGGATAGTATTCGTGTTGTTTTTGGTCAAAAACTCACGGATAAGGATCGCATTGTGCGACGGTGCGTTACCGTGGTGCAAAATCCACGAGTTGTTTTCCCAAAAATCCGGTATTTTTTTGGCGAATTGCTTCACACAAACGTCTTATCACGCCCAAATAATACTCTTTGTTGACTGTCTGTTTTTCTGGAAAGAATTTATGATGCACAACATCGTTGTAATCCATGAAAACCGTGAGCATCGCCTTCTTTTTTTTTTCCTGAAAACGACGTGGTTTTTTCGGTCTCTGCTCACTCGGTGCACGCCATTCACTCGCTTGATGTCTGGATTGCGTGTCATACTCATAAATCCACGTCTCGTCTCCAGTGATGATCCGTTTGATAAATGTTGGGTCAGATTCGACCTTGCAAATCTTGTCTGTCGCGATTTCAACGCGGTTTTTTTTTGCATGAAATTGAGATTTTTCGGAACCAGTTTTGTAGCGACACGTCTGAGGCCCAAATCACTAACCAAAATGTCTTGAGCGGATCCATAAGCGATGTTCAAGTCCTCTGCCAGCTCTCTGATGGTCAATTTGCGGTTTTCGGCCAACATTACTCTGATTTTATCTATGTTTTCATCGGTTTTCGACGTCGACGGCCTGCCACTACGTTCGTCACCGTCGACCGACTCACGGCCACTTCTGAAGCATTCGTGCCACCGAAAAACGTTTGATCTCGAAAGAGTATCGTTGCCGAAACACTTCTCCAACAATCCCAAGGTCTGCGGACCGTTAAGTCCGTTTTTCACACAAAATTTATTGCAAACTCGTTGATGCACAGTTAATGCCATTTTAAAACTTGCAAAAAAATCGAAAACACGCACAAAGGTAGGTGTACTCAGTACAGCGTAACTTTTACAATTGTCAAGCTATGACGCTGAATTTGGAGGGAAATGTCACTGACAGATGTCGTAACCTGACAAAAAAAAAAAAAATTCCAATCGGGTGACTGACATCGCCACACGGTAGCTGGTCCTAAAACTTTTTGATCAAGGTCTAGTATACGGTTGCGTGTTCCTACATCTTTCTTGACGTGTACGGACCAGTGGTCGACGACTTCAACGCTTCCGTGTCAAGAGCATAGGACGCGTATCGTCGATTAACACTGCGAACCCCGTATCGTACGTGAACAGAGAGCTCGTAGGATAGGAAGCCAAACAATAACAAAGACGAGGGCGTCGAGTAGGCCTACTCACAAGACCCGACTCGACGAATGACAAAGCTCGCTCTTCCATGCCTGTAGTACGGATAGCACATTCCTCCAATAAACTCTTACACAGAATTATTCAAGCATCTATAATATTTCTCGGTTATCGATAGGACATATATCCGTAAGATAGAACAGAAAAGTTCAATGATTATACTAGTCTCTCGGTAGATCTCACGTTTCACCTTGTAGAGCCAACGTATGAGCACATACAGGCGTCAGCCCATTGAAGTTCAAAATCACGTCACGAAGGTGGGGCTTAATCGTTCCGCAACATTATTATTTGATACTTGCAAATTGAGTGTTAAGCTCGATACGGTGACACCAGCTTGCCGCATGAATATTAAAATCATTAGGGAATTTTCAGAACAGGATCTATTTTCCGTGTGTAGTTATTAAGAGAAACGCGTAAAAACACGACATAATTATTACATTTGTCATGAAAAATTGAGTGTTAAGCTTTATATAGGAAATTTTAAGAACAGTATCTAGCCTGCATGCGTAATTATTAAAGAAAATTGTATAAACCGTGATGTAATTATCACATTTATTTCGATAAATTGAGTATTAAGCTCCGCGCAGGGACACCAGCTCTCTGGACGAATAATAAAATGAAACGTAAGACATAGTACAGGATCATTCCTGCTTGCGTAGTCATCAAGAAAATCGCGTAAATCCCGATACTGTAGGTCCTCGTAACATCGAGTGTAAAGCTCCTTACAGTAACGTTAATCACAGGGCGAATACAAAAATTAAAATCCGCGGAAACCGTCAAACTTAAAAATTGATTTAACTAGCATACGTCTCTGATTTTCATGCATTGCGTCGTGACCGTCAGTCGCCTCGTATAAAAGCCAATAAAGCCAGCAATTACCACACCTCCTACCATCATAAAAAGCCTAATTTATCCTGAAATCCGAAAAACAAGAAGAACAATGATGAAAAGGTAACCAAACGCTTGTCTGCCAAGGACAAATGCGACAAATAAACCTAAACTGAGGTCTCTTCCCAAAACAAATAAAAAATCCTAGTAAAAGAAGGAAAGACCGACAGCTCCAGCCCAATGCACGAACCTCCTGAATAATTCCTATTACACTATCCCCATACCGAACCAGGATATAGGAATTAATTCACAACTAAAACTACGCGAATTCGATATCAATAATTACATTCTAACGAGTATCGCAACAATCAAGCGAGAAAATAATTAGATTAAAATTCCTCAAGGGAATACGAAATCGCGAAACGTTTCAATAAATAAAATATATATCGAGTCAGATACGCATAATTAGATAATTATAGATCCTTAGAAAAATTAAATTGATGCTAACTAGTTAATACCATGACAATTGACTAACTCATATTAACTCGTTAGCATCAATTTTATTTTCCTAGAGGTCTAGAATTCGGACTCGAACTGTAAGCAAATTAATTGAGGCTTCTGTAAGGGGTAAAAGTTAAGTTTAGCATTAACGGTTATCTTCTAATATTTATAAGTCGTTCTACAAATTATATGCCGAGTTTTCGCATGCCTTCATAATCGTGTACAAACGCAGAGATCTTAGCTTGCTTACGCACTTTCTCGCCTCTTCTGTCGCCCGATCTGTATCGACCATTCGTGGCTCGATTTAATAGCGCTCGCTTGCCTGTGTCACGGGGTAAATCGTCAATTAGATTTACGTTGAATAAAGATTTTAATGGAAAATCTATATATATATGCCTTTACAATTTTGAATTCGAATGACGCCCTGCCGGGGCGTGCATGGCTTTTTTATAGCAGGCTTGCGCCTATGTCCTTTAAATGGGAGAACCCGGAAGGGGAACCCGCTACCTAGGAGCCATTAAGTGCTGCCATGCGGAAACTTACATCCAACAGGTTAAGTGTATGAAATTCGAAAATGGTAAGAACAATCAGCGATTTAGGCATTACACCTGCCGTTCGGCTGTTTCCGCTAGTGATGCCAGACGGCGAGGTAGGGGTATTCCGTCACTGCTCCCACCACGCTAATCGCGCTAGGCGCGTTAAGGAAAGGCTTCTTGCTTCGCTTGCGTTTTGCGCTGTCTCGCCCTGCCCACGTCACGGGCTTTTATGAAATGAGTTATTAAATATTATTTAATATAGATATAAAACGCTCGTTAATTTTGCAGCCGACAGCAAATGTATGGTGCATTACAATATCCAACAGAAAATTGTAGTCGTTTACAGGAAACGTGCATTACAATATGTTGAATAAAAGGAAATTGTAATGATCTACTTATTTAGAGGTCCTACCACTTAGAAGTCGCTGCAGGAGGACCCGCCCATAGGGCAGTTGGTGTATTTGTACAGCAAAGCAAGTACGGATACAGGAAACTCCCTCAATCCAACAATGAAACGTCTTATTTATTCATTAAACTAAGAGCAACAAATAAACTATGAATTAGCAAGAACAGTATCTTTTCAATTAAATAATAAATTATGTTTTTAAATAAATAAATACCTGTTTTTTCTTAGATTTATGGAATGCGTTATATACAATGTCTTATTCATTTTTATGTAACGCGTTCAATTTACTTTATTTGCTTTTTTTTAACATAGATATTACGTTATCTGTTTATTTTTATTTTTCTTCACTCGTATTTTTATTTTTATATCGTTTATTTATTTCGCGACCGATTTATTCCTGAACAACTATTTCATCATAATATTACAAGTTATTTCGTACAGGGACGATTATATTTGGTTTAAGCAATCAATCTTTTTATTTCATTCACTTATTGATCCGACATTACGTTGAGATAAAAGCTTTTTTACAGTCACAAGTTGGAAACAAAAAAAACTTCTTTAGTTGACGCTTGGCTGTCCACCGGATGTAAATTATTATTGGAGTGATGCTCGAGGCGTTGAAAATCTACTTGAAAAGCTTGATAAGTAAGACTTGAATTTTGAATAGCTGATCTAAGTTGATATATAGCATTCAGGCACTTGTGGCCTATTTCATTACGCTTTTTTGTCTTGACATCGGTGATGATAGAAAAGATACGTTCGGCATCTGCGTTCGAATGGGGAAGTGACAATACTACTTGTACTTATTTTTCTAAAGTGGGAAACATTTGTTTATATAACACATTTTTAGCTCCCACAATCTCTTTCCAAAATGAATCTACTTCGAGAGTGAGGAAACTTTGTTTTGCTTCTTCTACATTGATTACAAGTGTAAGTGCCGTTATAGAACTGGAAGGTCGGTTGCCGGTATATAGATTCTATAAAATGACAGACCATGCTGCCATAAAGTGATTATAAGCTGATGTCGGAAAACTCACATGATTATGGATATTAGTGTCAGCACGGATAAACGATATTAATAGTGCAATACATAATCTTAAGGGGGCAGGATCAGTCATCAGGTCGAAAAAAAGCATTTTTTTGAGAATTTTTTTCTCAGTTCTGAATAAATATAATTACTTGAAAGTCTTTACGTATAAAAGAGTAATGTTTAAAGTGTAATAAAAAATATTAATTATTTATCCACTGGTGGCAGTGACTTCACAGGATTATCTGAAATTAAAAAATGGAAAAGATTCAGTTAATATATTATCAGGAGTACAAATTGAAAATGCGGGATTTTTTTCTATTTTTGAACGTTTATTCTGAAAAAATGGTAACAAATGAATTATTCAAAGTATTGTCCATCGCTAGCCACAACTTTTTCCCATCTTTCTGGCAATTTACGGATACCGTCGCGAAAAAATTCGGCCGGCTTGGCTGCTATCCAGTCATCGACCCATTTTTGGGCTTCTTCGTAAGAATGGAAGCGCTGGTCAGCTAGGCCATGTGTCATCGATCGGAAAAGGTGGTAATCGGAAGGAGCAATATCTGGGCTATACGGCGGGTGGGGTAAGACTTCCCATTTCAGCGTTTGTAGGTATGTTTTGACCGGCGCTGCAACATGTGGCCGAGCGTTGTCATGTTGCAAAATTACTTTGTCGTGTCTTTGCTCGTATTGTGGCCGTTTTTCTTTGAGTGCGCGGCTCAAACGCATCAATTGAGTTCGGTATAGTGCTCCTGTGATGGTTTCGTTCGATTTCAATAGCTCATAATACACCACACCCAGCTGGTCCCACCAAATACAGAGCATGAGCTTGGCGCCGTGAATATTTGGTTTGGCCGTCGATGATGATGCATGGCCGGGGTAACCATATGATTTTTTGCGCTTCGGGTTATCGTAATGGATCCACTTTTCATCACCAGTGACAATGCGATGCAAAAAACCCTTCCGTTTTTGCCGTTCGAGCAGCAGTTCGCATGCAAAAAAACGGCGCTCGACGTCTCTCGGCTTCAGCTCATACGGCACCCAATGTCCTTGCTTTTGGATCATTCCGAGGGCTTTTATACGATGGGAAATGGCTTGTTGTGTCACTCCCAATGAATATGCGAGCTCTTGTTGAGTTTGACACGAGTCTTCATTGAGTATTGCCTCCAATTCAGCATTCTCAAACTTTTTCACTTGGCCCGGCCGCTCTTTGTCCTCAACGTCAAAATCACCACTTCTAAACCGCACAAACCATCTCTCGCACGTTGAAACCGATGGAACATGACTCGGATAAGCCTCGGAGACCAATCGATGTGCTTCAGCAGCACTTTTCTTCAAATTAAAGAAGTAAATTAAAACTTCCCGCAAATGCTGTTTTGTTGGCACGAAACTCGACATATTGAGAGCTCAAAAAAACTATGAATTTGACACTGCGACAAATTGACACATACTGAAAATTAAAGCTATAAGACGTAGCTTTGACATGAACATAGTCACAGTACTGCCTGATGCGTATAGCGTTAGTAACGCCATCTGTTATCAAACCCGCATTTTCAATTTGTACCCCTGATAGTTTCTTTCGCGGTTGAACGAATTTATTTTGAAAAATATGCGATTTTCAATTTTTTGCAGGTTTTGAACTTAAAGGTACAATTTTCACTTAAAGAATCAGCCTATTATGGCTTGTAAAAAAGATATTAAAAAAGAAATAAATAAAAACGATCGTTCAACCGCGAGTATTTATCATATAAAAGATGCATGCAAAATTTCATTAAGATCGGTGCATTACTTTTTGAGTTATGTTACGCACAGACTTAAAAAATGTAGTTCTGAGAAAAACGCGATTAAAGTTTTAGGTGTAAATAAAAGTATAATAATGATTTGTTTTTCTAACTTACATTTTCAATCCAATTCCATGCGATTGACATTCTTGAAATTTAATTTTTCCATTGCAGCCTTGTTTAGAACACTTCACTAAAGTGGATGAAGTCGAAAAAACAGTTATAAAGTTTATAAAAGGATATGCAGTTTCAGAATTTTTCGGCACTATGATTTCACTACACTTGGAACACGATTACGAAATAACCGGTATCTCTGCGAGTTTTAGTCCGATCGACTTGAAATTTTCACAGGTTATTCCTGAGATGTTATACTTTCATATGAAACATTTTCAGAAAAATTATTTTTTCGACCTGATGACTGATCCTGCCCCCTTAAAGAAGCTTGGTAACGAAGTGTTAGCGTTCTCGAGCTGATCAATTGTTTTTGTAGCGACAATTCACTTTTTGACGGTACATTATCGTGACAAAACGAGCGAGGTCTACGCTTTTTGGTTCGCTGACTCCCACTAGGCGCATACGAAACAATCTTTGAACTGTGATAGTATCATTAACGCAAGTACACTAAGGAAATAACTTATTTAATCTTAACAAATCTAGTCGGATATGGCAAAATAAATGTTAAGTTATCATTTTTTAAATTTAGTTGGACTAAATTATATTCGTTTGGGCCAAATAAAGGTAGAAAAAATTTGCTAACAATTAAGAAATCTTACCTGTCTCGACTCTAATTTAGTTATAATAATTAAACATTTATTTCGCCATATCCAACTCTCAAACGACTCGGACCCGGTGCGCCTCGAGTTTTAGTTTACTAATTCACCGAAACACTTCGTTTACACTCATTTTCAGATTCCTTGCAAAAACTCTTAGTAATTTAATATTTTCTTGCAATTCTCAACAATTTCACGATATTTTCTATCATTTATAAAAGTTATGGTATTTTGTCGAAATTTTTTGCAAAATTTCAATATTTCTTAGTCGCGTTAACAATTTCTAGAGCATTGTTTTACAGACAATATTTTCAATAATTCGGATAAATTCTCGGATTTTGGCAGTGCTTTCGCATGGTTTACAGTTGCAACCAAACTATCAAACTTACAATAATTCGTGAGATTTGTCATTTTTCACACAATTTTCTACAATTCGTGCAGTTCTTGACTATCCCGTTCTCCCCTATCCTCGGTTATTTATACTAATTTCGACTCATTTCTTCTCTATCGTTCCTGTTATTTGGCGTGTGCATGACTTGCATATTTTGTTTGTGGTTTCGCATTCCGACGATCCCGTTTCCTTTTGCTTGACCTTATAAAAACTGTCGCCGTTAGCCTTCGACATACCACTTCGCCGCTATGAAAAAGTGGCATCTTTAGCTATTGTCACGCTGCCTCGCTACTTTCTGAAATATTCGATTTAAACAAATAAGCTGTCGCATTCGTTCGATTTCGGTCGCCGCCTCGCCTATTCTACGTATCTCTGTTGGTATGTGGTGCCGGATCGTGTGCCCCGCACACTCGACAACAGGCCTTTAACGTTTATATACTTCCTAACAGATCAATGCTATCGATGTTACAGCTCCTAACGGAAAAGTTCAACATTAAGTCAATGTTGCTCATGAATATTTTTCCACGCCTATTTTACGATTCAGGAAAATATTTATTCATTTAATATGGCACTATCATCTTGCCCTTGCGAATGAGATACGTCAAATACACGTGAGCTGAAGTCAAGTGCGGTTAACTTACATACACCTACCAAAGCGTACTCCATTTAAAATTTGAGAACGCGCGGCTTCGCCATCGCACGCCATGAATGGCTATTATTATAGTGTGAGTGAGGCTCATTATTCGCTTCGGGTAATGCAGATCGCTGCCTGATTGAATTTCTTGAGAATGTCAGCACATCGCATGTTGCTGCACCTGCGATGGGTATAACGGGTGTATCGGCGTAAAATTTATTGCTTTCCGAAATCTCTTTTTATTATTTATTTTGCTCTAGGGCTGTGATTCGCTTTCTATTCAGTTTTGGTTTAGGCTGATTACGCGTACTTCCTTATTTTCATGCTTCACATGATATCGAATCGGTAATCAATTAAATATCGTAATATTATCGCATGAATCGCCATTATTGCAGAAATCAAATTACCAATAAACATGCATATAAATAAATATAAATAAGCACAATATATGTATAATAAATAAATAAATAAATAAACATAATAACGTAAATAAGAGTGTCCACATTGGCTTATTGATCGAAATTAAATACTTTTTGTTGCTCTTACGAGGCTTTATTTCTGGAATTTACTATACATATCTTTCTCCATTCTTTACGCTAAATACCATTCCGCGTCCGCATTAATATTCCTTAAAATATTTTAAGATAGTACCCAAGCGCGGTTGTGGCTTTTCGACCCTTTTTAATTGCGTCATTAATGTGCGATAGCTTTTCTATTACTACGCGAGGATTAGTCGATTTCAGCGTTAAATTGGCCACCGAGACTCGTTACTGTTGTTCAGTGATACCCTATGTTGGGAAATCAGATGGCGCGCGACGATCGATAATCGCCGTGCAACGATCTGTCGCTACTAGTGTTGTGCTGCATTCGGCTGTCGTGCGAACAGCCGAGGCAGCGCTTCGTAGGCTAGCTACTGCGGCGTCCCACAACGACGCTTTCATACAGCTCAGCCATCTCGAAATTGTTGACACTCTCGTGAAAACCGCATAGACAGCATCTACCACTGCTCTCACCTCGGACATTTTCACCGCTTTTTTCCGGATCTACTCAACTAAAAAGTGCTCAACAGGACTCAAAATACTCGGTAAGCGTGTGCCGTCATAATTTAACTAAATTCAATGTCGGTGAGATGAGGAAATCTCAATTTGTGCATCCTCAAAAGTCTCACTTCGTGACGTGCTTTGCATCACGTTTCCCCTCACATATTTCGGCACACAATTAATATAATTGTAGGTCCAGCTCATTAAATTCACTTTAAATTCATTCGTGTATTTTTTTATACATTTTTTTGTAGTAAAGCAAGTTGAGGTAGAATAAAAGACTATTTTCTCTACCTACATCTTTGGTCTAGTTATTTCACACCTGTCGTGAGTGAAAACTCATCCCATTCCAATATATTTCAGATTGAAGATCACCAGGCAATCCTAAATACCCTCTGTCTGACGAAAAATGTTCGTACTTTCGCGTTCTTGCTGAATTCGACTTTCGCGTTCTTGCTGAATTCGACTTTCGCTTTCCTGAGCGAACTGCAGGTTGTTTCATGTTACGGCCCATGCGGCGCGCAATCTCTCTCGTTATATTCAAGTGCAATTGTCGTGTGATTTTGCGTTTCCTTGGGTCATCTCTTTTCGCGCATTTAGCGAGATAATTTACGAGATAAATACATTTTCGGAGATATTCCTGTGGGAATCTGTCCACTTCGAGGTCAGCCCAGCTAACCTTCCGCACCATACGAACTCGTGGAGCATTACTAGTATCACCACTCACGTATTGTTTGCGCCCGTACGTTCGTCGGGCCGTTCACTTCTATACCGTACAGTGTGTATAAGCTGTTGTTTTCCTCGCACGATGCTTCGACAATCTCGCTGTACTGTAAGCTGGCAGGGGTCTCTTGCCTCATGTTGCACGGGGCCTCTTGTGCTGCAGGGCTTGCCTCTCTATTGCAATGCTTCGCCTTGTCCCCACTCCACCCATTCGGATGGCCGATGACGCTACGCTGGTCATGCGGTGTGACGGTGCTGTTGCCGCTAATGCATTCTACGACGCTCTCCGTCTTCCCGCAGCGTGGCTTTGTGCAAGTATCATCGCCCCTGCCACATCCGCACGACTTCAAAGTGAGGCATGCGGACCAGTAGAGCGCTTGTCTGGCACGCGGCAAGCCTCGCTGCCCTCTCTTACTGACACGCTTTGGCGTTCTCTCTCGGCTGCGCGCTTTGTCTTTTCGGTCTTCTTCTTTGTGCCGTCCCTTGCATTGACTGCAGGCCTTGATGAGTCGTTTCTCTCTCGCCCACTAGCGCATTTCTTCTCTCGCTCTTGCGCCCTATTGGTAGCGTAAATATGACTTACCGCATCGGGATTTGTATTCCTTTTTCATGCTTTATGCATTTTACCGAACCCATGCTTCAATATTACGTTCTTTCCTGACAAGGGTTGACATTCTGGGCCCGTTCATCCAACCTTAACGGGCGTGCGATACTGCACCATGTGCGTGCGCGGTTGCTTGTTCCCTTGTAGGTGGAAAACAAATACCTTGTATTCGGACATTATTTCTGCGCAAGCTGCTCGCTCTTCGCCGTTGAGGTGCACCAAGTTAAACTCCTGTTGTCGTTGCAAAAGACGTTTGGCCCTCCTGCTCGTGATCTCTGCGCTAATGCGTGATGTCTTGGCCCGACTGTTACGTGCGGCCTTCACTATCTCCGACGGCTCCAGTATCAACCGTCGGCTGTTGCACTTTTTCCTCAGGCTTAAATATTTTTATACTCCCTGCACGGCTATTGCTCTTTGACAGTGTGATACGTGTACTAATATGATGTATCGGCTGATCTCGCTCGTCGTGAGTAGCTCAACGAATTTGTTCGTCTTTGCGGCATCTGTGTTAGATCAGTTCCGAGGAGGAAGTTTTATTTTCGTCCCTCCGTCGACCAGTGGCATGCTATGTCCATACAGTCTGAAGCTCTCTCCACTCAGGATATCCGCTTCATGCTTCTTTATAAATTCGATCCCTAGCAGCCAGCCCACGTCTGGTGGCACGTCGTCCGGAAATAAGTAGGACCAATGTTTTACTGCGACTGCCGGGACTTCGATGATAACCTCAGCCTTGCGTGACTTTCACACCCCCGATGTCCTGTAGCTCGACGACGCTGTCATTGATGATTGTGTCCGACCGCAGGCAGCTTTTTTAAATTATGCTGCACTACGTAGCAGGATCTACCTTCAGGGTTAGTATTTCCTTGACAGCGAGCGGCGAAACTATTTCCAAATAATTTTCAGTTCCGGTCGGTGCTGACAGAGTTACCTGGAGCACTCGCTGCGTCGCTTTTTTTAAATTTGCGCTATTCGCTTCTGAATTTCCCGTTCTATTGGTTACCGTGAGCGTGTAGCCTCAGTGTACCCAGTGTTCGCCTGCCTTTATTGTCGTTGCTTGTCTTTGAGCCTGCATCATCTAGAGTATTTCTAGTCCAGTAAATTGGTGGTCAGATAGGGGTTTGGCTGGAAAGGTTAGCGAAAGTTTTGAACATTGGTAGTCTTATAGATTAGAGGTGCTTTTTCCGGATTGTTACTTTTCAACCTTGTACTGGTATGGGAAATAAAATAATTTTGAAAAACTGGTTTTCCTGTCAATGTCTTGTTACCTGTTGATTTTTTGACAAAATATAATTATGCAACAAAATTGAACCACAGAAAATTCACAACAATTCATGTTGCACTTATGATTTTTTCGGCAGATGAGTAGTTTTGGCGTACGAGCACCGCGAATTTAACCGCAATATTGGTAGAAAACATTTCACTACGCGTTGCATACAGTTACTAGGTAAAGGGTGATTTTTTTGAGGTTAGGATTTTCATGCATTAGTATTTGACAGATCACGCGGGATTTCAGACAAGGTGTCAAAGAGAAAGATGCTCAGTATGCTTTGACATTTCATAATGAATAGACTTACTAACGAGCAACGCTTGCAAATAATTGAATTTTATTACAAAAATCAGTGTTCGGTTCGAAAAGTGTTTCGCGATTTACGTCCGATTTATGGTCTACATAATCGACCAAGTGAGCAAACAATTAATGCGATTGTGACCAAGTTTCGCACTCAGTTTACTTTATTGGACATTAAACCAACCACACGAATGCGTACAGTGCGTACAGAAGAGAATATTGCGTCTGTTTCTGAGAGTGTTGCTGAAGACCGTGAAATGTCGATTCGTCGCCGTTCGCAGCAATTGGGTTTGTGTTATTCGACGACATGGAAGATTTTACGCAAAGATCTTGGTGTAAAACCGTATAAAATACAGCTCCTGCAACAACTGAAGCCGAACGATCTGCCACAACGTCGAATTTTCAGTGAATGGGCCCTAGAAAAGTTGGCAGAAAATCCGCTTTTTTATCGACAAATTTTGTTCAGCGATGAGGCTCATTTCTGGTTGAATGGCTACGTAAATAGGCAAAATTGCCGCATTTGGAGTGAAGAGCAACCAGAAGCCGTTCAAGAACTGCCCATGCATCCCGAAAAATGCACTGTTTGGTGTGGTTTGTACGCTGGTGGAATCATTGGACCGTATTTTTTCAAAGATGCTGTTGGACGCAACGTTACGGTGAATGGCGATCGCTATCGTTCGATGCTAACAAACTTTTTGTTGCCAAAAATGGAAGAACTGAACTTAGTTGACATGTGGTTTCAACAAGATGGCGCTACATGCCACACAGCTCGCGATTCTATGGCCATTTTGAGCGAAAACTTCGGAGAACAATTCATCTCAAGAAATGGCCCGGTAAGTTGGCCACCAAGATCATGCGATTTGACGCCTTTAGACTATTTTTTGTGGGGCTACGTCAAGTCTAAAGTCTACAGAAATAAGCCAGCAACTATTCCAGTTTTGGAAGACAACATTTCCGAAGAAATTCGGGCTATTCCGGCCGAAATGCTCGAAAAAGTTGCCCAAAATTGGACTTTCCGAATGGACCACCTAAGACGCAGCCGCGGTCAACATTTAAATGAAATTATCTTCAAAAAGTAAATGTCATGGACCAATCTAACGTTTCAAATAAAGAACCGATGAGATTTTGCAAATTTTATGCGTTTTTTTTTTAAAAAAAGTTCTCAAGCTCTTAAAAAATCACCCTTTATATCGGTTAATAATGCCGATTTTGTAATCAAAGAAAAGACGATATTTTCAAGAGAAACACAAAAAATGCTCTATTGAAAGTAATGCCCATCGCTAGATACATATTTTCCCCATCTTTCAGGTAATCTGTGGATAGCGCCCCATCAAAACTTTTCTTGTTTTGAGGGAAACCACTCGTCGTACATTTTGAAATGCTGCTCAGAAAGTGCGTCTGCCATCGATCGGAACAAGTAATAATCTGAAGAAGCAAGGTCTGGTGAATACGACGGATGGGTTAATATTTCCCAGGTAAGATCCTTTAACGTGTGTTTAACTGCTTTTGAAGTGTGTGGTGGTGCGTTATTATGAAGCAACATTACTTTGCCTTCTGGCACATTCTAGTCGTTTTTCGATCGAAGCGTGGTTCAAATTGCTTATTTATTGTCGGTAGCGATCAGTATTAACGGTTTCACCTGGTTTTAGAAGCTCATAAAACACTACACCTGATTGATTCCACCAAATGCAGAGCATTGTCTTCTTTCCGAAGCGGTTTGGCCTTGCAGTCGATGTTGATAGTTGACCTGGATCAACCCATGATTTTCTGCGTTTGGGATTCTTAAAATAAATCCACTTTTCATCGCCAGTCAAAATTCGATGCAAAAAAGACTTTCCTTCGTACAGTTAAAGCAACATTTTACCGATGACTTTTCGATTTTCCATTTGTCTTTTGTTCAGCTGATATGGCACCCATTTTCATTCATTTCAAATCTTTCCCATCGCTTGTAAACTATCGAAAATTATTTGCTAAACAACGTTTAATTTATCTGGAAGTTGGTTTTGAGTTAGACACGCATCTTGACAATACTACTTGTAATTGTTGATCTTCAAACTTTTTTGGTTGACCTGGAATTTCTTTGTCTTTCACATCGAATTCATCACTTTTGAAGCGTTTGAACCAGCGTTCACCAGAAATTGGGCGTTAGTCAATAAGCTGTTTCCAATCGACTACGAGAGATAGGAAAGATTCAGAAGACCGGTAGATGGGTACCACATGAGTTGAAGGACAGGCAAATGGAAAAGCGCAAAAACACATGTGACATTTTGCTCGTTTGGTACAAAAAAAAGTCGTTTTTGCATCGTTCAGTTACAGGCGATGAAAAGTGGATTTATTTTGAGAACCCCAAGCCAAAAAAATCATGGGTAGACCCAGGCGCACCATCTACATCGACCGCAAGACCGAATCGCTTTGGCAGAAAGACGATGCTCTGTATTTGGTGGGACCAGAGGGGCGTGGTCTATTATGACCTGTTAAAACCTAGGTAAACGGTTCATACTAAACGTTACCAAAAACAATAGACCGATTTGAACCGTTCGCTGCTTGAAAAAAGGCCAGAATACCGACAGAGGCAACACAAAGTCATTTTTCTTCATGACAATACTCCATCACATACGGCAAAACCGGTTCGTGACACATTGGAAGCACTCAGCTGGCAATTTCTACCCTATGCGGCTTCCTCACCAGACTTGGCTCCTTACGACTCCTTACGAAGCGATGCCTCGATAAACCTTAAACCGCATTGACCATTCTTTGTATCGCCAACAAGACAAAATGAATCTCTAGACCGCACCAGCCGTAGTCGCATCTCGACACCGTTTAATAGGAACCGCTCCTGATTGAATATATCGGATGGCGATATATTCAATCATGGACGAGTAAGTCTACGGTTTTTCCGACATTTAAAAATTGTTTTCTCTTTACAAGACCCGCATTTCCCGATGTTATATCATCCATTTTTTCAGAGGTATCATCGTACCAGAGAACGGTCGTAAGATGCGAATTTTTGGCAACTGGGCCGTAATTCAAACATGTTTCTATGTAAACTCGATAAGTGTAGGCATTATTTGGAGGTGAAACTAGTTTTTGATTCAGGTATACATCCACCTGATTAAACATAGAATGCAAGAGATTGTTTACAGGGCCGGTACTTACTTTCGGCACTGTACCCGCCGCAATTTCCGTAGAAGGAGATGTTATTTTCACTCTCAGACTAAGAATAGTATACTTGAGATCGATATACTCATCACCCTGTCCAGGAATAACAAATATAATAGGTGAAACATCTGTTAGCGAAAAAATTGGCTTATAATACACCCAATTACAGCTGTCGATAGTAGTTTGCATTGGTGGGAATGAAAATAATTCAAGTTCCGATTTAAGACACTCGCTCGAGTGCGCATGTAGAAAAGCCATCTTCTTTCAGCTATCCAAAAATATCTGCAACCGTTCGTTGACGAGTCTTCTTCTTCTTATTGTTCTTATTATTCTTCTTCTTCTTTATTACTTTTTTATTTATTACACTTTTATGTTTACGGGAGATACGTCGTGGTTTACGTTCGTTCGATGATTGAGGAGCTGTTTCTCGCGCTCTCTGGCGAACAGCATCTTTCACAGCTATATTTCTATCGAGGATATCACCAACTACGTATACACCAACTCGCAATACCTCTTTTCCAACTGTTTTAGCAGCCTTCTTAAAAAATGATAACACTCGATGAAACAGGCCCTTCGGGGTTTTCTCGGGGGAGAAAGCTGCCGATACCATGTCCTCGTTGATTAAGCGTTCCGATATAAACATGGCTAATACCGCCGTACCCGCGATAACCGAATTCGTGCTGCACACTGTCAATATCATCCATATCGGCGTAATCAATCGTGGGACCTTTTGAAATGTAGTGTCACGGTCAACGTTCTCTGTTCGAATGGCATAGGATTTCCAAACTCGTCTCTTATATCGATCTCGATAGTGTGTAAATTGTTGCGCAAGAGAGGTATATATCGTGGCGTCGAAAGCGATTTAATTTTTATCGAATCATACTGACATTCGTCAGCATCAATGGGAACAACTCGTAAGACGGGTGTTTGTGCATTGCCTGTAATATAGCTCTCGCAGATATCGGTGTATAGAAACATGCTGCCGGGTATAGCACCGGTGAGAGATGCAGGCTTCGACCCTGTGCATTCGCAATGCTGTTCTATCATCTGTATCGTTCGCAGGAGTTTGTCAAAGTGAGATCGACCGATGGGTTTCTCGCGTTTTCTAGCTCGCAGGGAATCGTTAATAATATCAACGATATTGGAATTTGACATTCTTCTGCCGTCTATGGAAACAACACCGTTACGATCCCATGTATTTTTTTACCGACGGCACTGCGATGCAAATTGCGGAGCAATGATATTGCTTTAAATTAAAATTTTTTTGGTACGCTATCGATAATAAGTGTGTGATTGAGTCGTCATATAACTTTGTTCATTAAAACGTCGTCGACTTTATTCTCGTGGCTATCGAGTATTACTATTTTTTACTTTGACGAAGAATTCGGTACTGTATTATCATACTCGACCAAGTGAAGATAACGCTGTAGAACCTGCTGGTACGCTGTCCATTTCTCTCTCTCGCTCCTTTCACCCAGCTCAGAGTCGAGGCGCGATAATGGCGTAACGGTAGTCTGTACGGAGGGCGTCGGGTCTGTAGTAGTAGTAGTAGTAGTAGTAGTAGTAGTAGTAGTAGTAGTAGTAGCAGTAGTGGCGAGACCCTCGAGACAATATATGTTATCTTGAGGAATAAGCACCATCTTTCTGACATATTCAATGGCTCGAGTAGACCAAGACAGGCACACGAAGCAACTTGAGAAATCCGACACAGTGCTTGACGATGATCTTCATCTTACCGCTCGAATATCCCCTTTTGGCGGCTAGTCGTCAAAGAATTGTCGCGTGCCTCCAAAGATGATTTTTTTGCACGTTTCTCAGACTCATATTTCCCTGTAAAACGTTTAGAGCATACTCGCATATACACCGTACGAGAATCAGATAACACAGCGCCTGCAATATAATTATTTGCTTTTTATCGAGAGGTCCGTGCAACGCCATTAGAAGCGTATTACTGGTACATGGTGCGTAGCATCGCGAACCTTAATTGATTTTTGAGGCACGTAAACGTAATTATATTGGTCATCGGGAAATATACAGGCCCGAAATCGACAATTATCAGGCGTCGATTGTGTCAAGTCAAATAATAGATAGCCGTGCGTTGCAGCTGTTGCATCGAAATATACCTCCTGCAAAAATCTCGGATTCTCGGGACATACCTGGCGTGCTAGATGTTGAATTTGTGCAAGATCTCGCGGATTTTTGAAGTCAACGATATAATTAGCGTTTAAGAGATATCGCGCTGCCCATAACCCTGATGGAAGAGATTTTGCGTGATGAAAATGACACTAAGATTTTTATGATGGCCCTTAATGAAAAAATCGACTACGGTATTGTTCGATGCCTCGTGCATTAGATCGTCAATGACCACAAGTTTAGGCCTTGTATCATTCGAGTAGTCTGCTGCTTGCGGTAAACCCTCGCGAAATTCGATTTTATCACCGTACTGCCACTCTGAGTAATAAAAAACTATACGCTCGAACGGGACATCCGTCATTTCGTGCATGGATCTAAAGAATTTTTTGATAAAATATGTTTCACCACAGCCCGTAGGACCGCTATCACGGCTGTCCATAGATTTTCCAACGTGTATCCATATCGATGAGTGTCTATCAAAATCAATCAGCTGACTCTTAAATAATCTTATACCGCGACGGCGGCGGCGGCATCAGCTATTTTCACGGCCTTGACAAGCTTTTAAGGAGCGGCACGCATGTACTAGCTGATGTGGCGTGTGCCCGCGGTATAAGCTGATGTTTACATCGTATGTAAATTAAATAACGATAGTTATTAATTTCTCACAAATAAAGCAATATTTTTATTTCACTATGCATACAATTCTATGTACAAAATTTACGAATCATGTATTTCTAAACAGCAATAGTATATCCACGGAGGTAGCACGAGAAAGTCAGAACATAAGGAAACACTCGATACGAAAGACGGGACAAAAGGAATCAACGATGACAAAGCCAGAACAAAAGGGAACGGTAAAAAGATAGCAGCTACTGGTACGAATAGCAGCACAAAAGAACGATCAGACAACGGTTTTATACATAATAAATCAATATATATATTTTAACGTATTGTACACAGTAAATACGATACATGAAATTAGACAAAAAGATTATTTTTAAATACCACGAATTCAACCGTAAAACTATATACTTTTTTGCGTTATACTAATTAGCGTTTTTCACAATAGCCATACGGCACAGTAGAGTACTTCCCGCGCCACTTTCGCTTCGTGTTAAAAAGTTCGCATGATTTCGTTTCTTTACGTGTTGCTACCTGATGAAATTCCGTGCGTCGAATAGCGTCGAATTTAAAAATATTAGGTAAACTCCTAGCTCCTGTCACGAAGGATCGCAATGCGTTATAATGTACGTGACGGCTATTCGCAAAGTTTAGCGTGATACCAATTACTTTACTTTTTTCAATAATCGTACCACCGGGTTTACAAACAAGGTAAGCGTAAAATGTTGGTCCTCCCGCAACGAACAAACTTATAGAACTACCAGGCCGGTATTCGCTTAATTCATCCGTGAGATCTCCTAGAAATTGACCGATTGGCGGCTCATACTCGTTGCCACCGGGGCGACTCATGTAAATACAGGAGTCTGTACCGCAGTATAATATTCGTCGCCCGAGCCCCTGAAGATAACTGTATAGTTTTAGGCGTGCCTGTGCCGTCGTGTATGCTGCAATCACGGCGTTTGATGTCGGGAATGGTTGGATAGCATCGCGGTTGCTCACATAGTTCACATACATGATCTTGTGATTAACAGGTAGCATTCCCGTCACCTCAATCTCCGGACTCGTTAGTAAATTTATTAACTTGGAGCGTGTGAAAACGATAACGATTTTCGTGAGATTCTTGCGTTGACGCGAGAAAACTTTCCCCAGAATGAATTAAGAGCCAATTTTGCGAGCGAACGTAAACCCGGATTTGACTGCAAAACACTTCGCTCGAGATGTACACCCTCAGACTCCTCGTACAACGCTATGAAATGGTCTATTGCTTTCTCGTCATCGTTACACTCTGCTGGCAGTCCACTCGCCTCCTGTTTTATTTTTAGGAATGTATCGATGTACTCGTCAAAATGACGTCAAAATGAGTCGTGTCATCGTGTGTGCAGCCCGCGGATGTGTCCATGTATGTACAGCACGTTCTACACAAGAGGAACAGTAGTTTCCCATTCATGCGAACAGGCAGTATGGGGATATACAAATCGCGTGGTGCTACTACGGTACACTGTACGAGACCCTCGAGGACACTTAGATCGTTTTCAAGTTCCGCGAGTTTTTGACACTCGTCACCGACGTACAATTTCGGATGTCGAACGGGGTATTTTTTATTCTTACACACCCATGGATACAGCGAGCACATATCCACATAGCGTATTTGCTCGCTATTAGCGACGTCGTACAAGCTTACAAAATTTTCCGTTCGACCGCCAAAGAATGCATCGCGTGGTTCGAGAGGGGTCTGCTTGACCATGGCGTGATTTTTCACGTATAACGACATTTCCTCGTTATTCTCGAGTATTCTTTTAAAATCGCATTCCCATATTTCGGTTAGACTGTACCCTTTCGATCTGATTCGCCCGGAAATAAGAATTGCACGCTCGTATCGCTCATCCATTGTATCCACCAGATTTCGTTCCAGCATCTCTATTCACGCGATAACATCGCGGACATCCATGCCAAAAGCAGCCGTGAAATTGAAGAACGTGGCGGATCCCTGCCTCCACGTGGTATCCGTCGACCGCCGGAAGGCCGGTCGGATGGCGATACTCTCTCGTGCGTCCAGCATGAGCGATAACGCAGTTGCGCTCACGCTCGAGTCATACGAGCCATAGGAACGCCTTGCGCGACTGCTTATCGCCCCAGCGGTACCCCCCTGGTGATAACACCGCAATGCGATCTTTCAGTAGAATTTTTTTTCGAAATACTCTCATACATGCTGATGCTATCGTGTATGCTTCTATAAAGGGGCACACGCTTCCGCAACGTATGAGTAACTCTCGAAAAGCTAGACACGCTCGTCCCATAACCGTAACATCTGTACGACAATATTGCACAAATTCGGTCCCAAAATTAAATTTATAATCGACGCGACTCGATTCTTCCTCATACCATTTTAAAAATCGCCCGTGATCAGCTAAGAACATGGTATCGGGTGATAAAGATGCAGAGCCGGCAGACGATCTGTTGATCCCCGACGATCTGTCGAAAAAAAGATCGATAACGCAGGAATCTAGGTAACGCTAACTCAGACCCCGAGTTGCGATTTGCCAAATTTACATCTTACAATGTGTTGTTAGTAGAAGACAGGTGGTCGGAGATTGTCGCAGAAATTCAGAATTTAATAATATTATTTCCGTAATTTTGTTGTTTTGACAGCGTAATTGTATTATTAAAAGCTTACCTGAATTTACCGGGTCTTTCCTCCTCCTCGTCGTCGTCATCGCCCTCCTCCTCCTTCTTCTCCTGATCTTCTTCTACTTCTTGTACTTCTTCTTCCTCGTTGTCTGTATTGCTATTGGTATCATCGCTAGAACTGTATTGTCGCGATGGATCTGCGACGACTCCATCTGGTTCTCTCGCACGACCATGAAAAGACCGTTTGTTAGTTTACACCCGCAGAACGGCTGGATAAAATTTATACAACGATTCCCTGCGGTGCTGTTACCACCGTTGTCCCTCCTATGATCATCTGAATCGGTTCTACCCTTCTCATCGGAATCATAGGTGTTGGATCCCATTTCTTCTTCTTCATACTGTCGAACTGTATAAAAATCTTGTGAAATAAAGGAAATAAAATATAAATAATTAACGCAGTGTATTACTTACGTCTTTCACTGAGTATGGGCTGCAAAGCACGCTGATTCAGCCACCCGCGTCGACGAATAACACGCGCTACCGAAGGAATAATTATTTGTTTATCAAACAATCCTATATTATGCGCGTCAACTAAATCGCGTTGATGACACTCGCACAGCATACCGCGAATCTTACGCACAGCTGCTTGTATCGGAAGTTCCCATAGGGTGATCTGTAAATTTCTTCTCCCTCACGGCGAACTCAACGACTACCTACGTTTCAATATAAACTCAATCAATTTTCTTATCAATGAGCGCTTAACCACTCTGACCATGATTGTGCTGTTAGAGTAGTAGTAACCACAATAAATAAGACAATTAACTAGAGATTTTTCAAAGCAGCACGCTTTTATATATATTCCTTTAATACGCTCTCTCTCTCTCTCTCTCTCTCTCTCTCTCTCTCTTTCTCTGCATATACTGCAACGATGTAATGAATGCAATTAACCAAGAAGATGGCCGCACACGATCACTTTACAAAAGCAAGAGCCAGGAAAATATTTAGCGATGGTGATGTAGATGTAAGACCCGTCATGTACTAAGTTATCGAGTCTCGCTGATGAATGTTATATTATTTTTATCTAAGTTCAAGGCACTCGGCCATGAGGAAAATCATCAAATTTCGTAGACGAATATCATTTAGTTTTCATGACACATCTCTGTATGTCAAGGTGTGAGTATGCACATACGTGTGCGAGAGTATGGAAGTGCTTTGGGATATATTTGCTGCTGCTTTTACTAGGCTGTTAAGGAGAATGCGACAAATATCAAAGGATATTGGCGAGCAATTTTCAGTCGTATGATTTGCAGTATCAAAATAAGAGGTAATGCAATTGGATGGTGGGGGTAATCTGTAGAAAACGGAGTATGAACATCGCCGATGATTCATTCGAAAAGTTACAGTCTACGAGAAAGCAATAAAAATGGCAAATAACGGTGCTACGTCTCACACGATATCGCCATATATAGAGAACCCCGTTCTGTACGGTTTAAATAAATCATTCGGTAAAATAATCGTCGCCGGGCTTGAGTATGAACGATGCGTATCTTATACCAGTGGTGAAAATATTGTCGAATACTCTTGCCGAAATTACACTCGGTGCGAGCGAGTGGCGAGGGTTTAAAAGTGATTTTTCTCGCGTACAACGATATTTCGAAGCTCATGGGGATGACGAGAAAATTTACACACTATTTTAAACCTCGAGTTACCAGCACAGAGCTGTCTCCTTTGGTAAAATAAGCGGTAGTGCAAATGAGGAATACGAGAATCAAGAGGAATCTGGAGAATCGAAATGGAAACGCCTCCGAAAATACTCTCCAAACATTGTTCTGCAGCGGCCGACATTTGATATGCTCGTCGAAATAAGTGGAACAACTGATATTCATATGCAGGCTCTAGAGGGCAAAAGTAAAACGATTCAGCGGTGTATGAACAAGGTGGTATCGTATGTCCGTGAAAGATGGTTGTCAGTGAAACCTCGTGCATCAGCGAATGAGATCATCGATTCCACGATTCACGTTTGATCTCTTCAATCGACTCAAAACGATTTCCCCGGAGTAGTCTCTTTAGCTTTGGGAACAGCCAGAAGTCACACGGTGCTAAATCAGGCGAATACGGTGGTTGTGGAGCGACATGAGTGGAGTTTTTGGCGAAAAACTCACCAAGGACCAGTGCTGTGTGCAACGGTGCATTAACATGGTGCAAAATCCAAGTGTTGTCTTTCCATAATTCTGGCCTTTTCTTGCGAATAGCTTCACGCAAACGACGCATAACACTTAAATAATATTCCTTGTTGACAGTTTGGCCAGTGGGAAGGAATTCGGTCTCGGTTCACCTTTGGCACGATATTCGCTCGATTGATCGGTTGTTTCCGGATCATATGCATACATCCAAGTTTCATCGCCCGTAATAATTTGTTTGTAGACGTCCTGATAGTCAGAAATCATTGATTCACATGCTTGAACGCGACGCTCTTTTTCGAGAAAATTCAGAAATTTTGGCACCAAACGCGATTTGACTCTTCTGAGGCACAAATGATCCTTCAAAATTGCTTGCACTGATCCAATTGATATTGCAAGCATGTCGGCAAGGTCTCGAATTGTTAATCGACGATTTTCGAGCACCAATTCCTTGATTTTCTTGATGTGTTGCTCATCAATTGACGTCGATGGTCGTCCAGAGCGTTCCAAATCATCAACACGTTCTCTGCCTTCTTTGAAGTCTTTGTACCACTTGTAACCATTTTTCTGTGACATAGTCTCGTCACCGAAGGCCTTTTGTAACATTCGATACGTTTCAGCGGCGGAAATTTCATTCCGCAAGCAAAATTTAATAACACTTTTTTGCTTAACAAAATTCGACATCGTAAAAATCGCCAAATCCACTTTTCTTTGTTCACAAAACCAAGCGTAAACTAAAAACTAATGATGATATTGACATGTAATTTGTCACAGATGTCACTAACAGTCCTACCAACTTGAAAAAAAATTCATTTGTCCGATTTGGTTAACGCGGGAAGTTTAAATTAAAAATTCACCTTACTTCTTGAACACAGTAATACATTTCGCTCGAAATATTATAAAGTATACACTGAGGACAGTTATAGAGAGAAAATGTGAGCTATCACCGTCCTAAAACCGAAACGTCAGCAAAGGTCTGCGACAGAAAAAAGACGGAGCTCTCGTCTTTGTTTCATTAGCACAGCAGATCATGGAATACGTGCCGATGTCGATTAGCAGCGAAGCATCGAAGCTTGGTAAGTAAAAAATACAAAATAATTAAAAGATCGTGATTTAAAACCATGTAATATTTATTTTTAATTATAAAAAATAATATCTTGCAGAGCAAGCAGCCCCTAGGGCTCGTTATTGATGTTATGGAGAGCGAGAGGAGGATATATACACTGTACAGATAGATCTAGCTTCGGGAAAGAAAAGTGTCACCCGCCATCCTCATCCGCAGTTGACGTCGGTGGTAGCAGATCATCAACGCTGCCAATTTTGTATAATGAGACGTGGCATATCAGGTAAGACATTATCGATTGTTCTGTACACGTTGTTTTTATTGACCAGTGCGTTCAATTAAATACTTGTTTCATTGTCTTTTCAGAAGTACACTGTGATGACAATACCCACAGCGAAAAATAATTTAAAAGCAATATAATGAGTGATAATACAAATTAATTCCATATAGCGATAAAAATAAAATTATCGGTGGAGGAAACTCCGAGCGCGGATTACCGTGTTTTCAAGGTTGTTGCATACGACGGTAAATGCGTAAAGTGCTTTCCATAAAATATTGATTAATTTTTGAAAAATACCTGATGTTACTGTGTCTCGTATTTTATAGCGTAATAATTAGAGAATTACAATTGAAGTCTCTCTCTCTCTCTCTCTCTCTCTCTCTCTCTCTCTCTCTCTCTGTCAGGGATAATATTCTATGTCTTTTACTGCAGAGCAAGCGTTTGACGAGGAGCACAGCGCACGGCTATACATGCTCGAAAACCGCTTTCGTTGCAATCAAAGGGCTGGACACCTAGTTATGATTCACAGGTGGTTGTTATCTTTATTCCCATGTTACTCGCTAGCAGCATCTCGAGCATTTAGTCTGTCTTTGGCATCCTGCGCGTAAACAATAAAAAGCAATATGTATCCGCGATACGGCAAGGAGATTTTAAGCGACGCGTTTTAGTGCCGGGTATGTTAGTCGAGAGTGTGATGAGCGTGTTCCTGCGTACACAGGAAATGTACGATGCGTACGACGAGCTGGTTGAGCTTCTACGCAGCGTGTATTTACTGGAGCGTCGAGGAAGGCCCGTTGGACTTGGCGAACTCTATATCGGAATGTCCTGTATTCTGCCTCGTTTCTATAGAGTTGTCCGCGGCGAAGTGGTTTACTCGGACTTTGATGTGTACTGCGAGGTGTTGTTAGTCGATTTCGGCGAAACCATTTACATCGACTGGTCTCATCTATTAAATCTGGAGCCTCGAGCAAGTATGCTGCCGGCTCTTATCATGGAGTGTTCAATATATGGTCTCGAACGCGTGGTAGTCGTAGGTATTGAGCATCTCATCGAAAAAGCATGCGGTAGCGATGCCTTGATCGCTGTCATGATGCGGCCTCTTGCCGGCGATAACGCCCCGCGGGTTCGCTTAACGAACGGGGACCGCGTGGATGTGGCAGCGGGCATTATAGAGGCCCTCGGTCATGAGATAGACATCGGCTACGATATCGATGCCGTGGACGAAGGCTTTGATGAGGACGTAGCAAGAAATTAAAGACACAGTGCTATGTTTGTGTGTGTGTGTGTGTGTGTGTGTGTGTGTGTGTGTGTGTGTGTGTGTGTGTGTGTGTGTGTGTGATAGTACATCCGAGAGACAGGAGTTTAAAATCGCCGCGTAAGGAGGGTAGATGCCGACAACAGCTGGGGTGGTGAGTACATAATTTTATTCATTTTTCCAAGTATGTGTACACTTTTGCTCCATCCTGCTCTTATCTCTACTCTCCCTTGTTCACCAGAGTACCCACACCACCTCACTTTCCCATCTCCACGTTGCCGACACTGGTCAAGCAGAGTGGGTAGCGCGGCGGTGGAAAAGTGGTGTGGTGGGGGAAGGAGTCGGGATAGGAGTGGGGTGGAGCAAAGGTGTACACATACTACTTATACTAACCGCACTCAACTGTCTATTTATTGAACGCATGTATAAAAGGCCCTTTCCTTCGGCCTTGAATTCCTCTTTAGCGAACATCTGAAGCCGTTCGTCAGTTCGAGTGCGTCTTTTTGTACTCGTGCATCATTTTCGCAGCCATGACTACCGAGCAAACTAATTGTTTTATTTGTGAGAGTCCTCCAGTTGGAAGTGCAGTAACTCAAGTTAAGGAAAAGGAATTAAAGACATATCGCCAATCCAGTCAAAAAAAAAGCACAGTGAAAACAACCTCCTGAAAGGGCTGATTTCAATATAGGTTCAAAAAACGTGTCGAAGGCAATATACTAATAATAAATTAATCGCTGTATTTGTACGTAGATGCGGTATTGGCGCTACTCCTCCATAACGTTCGTCCGAGATTCTGTGTGCGGCTGATGTAACAGGATTAATGAAAAAGTTACAGAAATGGAACCTTCGTGAAAATTAGTGCGATAAGCATTATAGAGGGCATAGTATTCAGGGCAAAGTACCTGAAACTTTACGCATCTTAGTTGACGAAGTAATATTGAAAAATAAACGTTCGTCTTTAGAAAAGTGGAAGATCAAAAGTATTGCTCTAACACACTGCGTGATTGCCGCAGCAACGCAAAAATCTTCTAATGTACAGACTAGAGTACAGGACAGAGACGATGAGGACAAGAACATTATTTACGAATTTCGGGACGAAATTAAGGCGGAAGCAGATTCCGTAGAAGAAATAAGCGAAGCTTAGCGTACTACCAACATCGAAAAACCTGCTGAACCTGCTGAATCCGGTCCATGAGGGACAACAAAGCATAGGAAGATGCGCTAGATTGCATAATAAGTGCATCAGGTGGATTAAGCCTACTGGGGATACCACAAAAAAACGCGGCATTACTCTACTTCATGGTGGTCTGTGAATGAGTTTTCCACCAATGCACATATTTCAGTTAAATGCGCGGGTCTCGTACGCCGAAACTACTCGTCTGACAAAAACATCAATCACACATAAATTGTTGCAAATTTTCTTTGGAACAATTTGGAAATTAACTATTTTTGTCGAAAAATCAACCGGTGAGGAGATATTTGTGAAAAACCAGTTTTTGGTGCAATTTTCCTTAAAATTTCCCATGTCGCTACCAGGTTGCACCACATTTATTTTGTTTGCGTCGGGAACTGGTAGACTTACGCACTGATCTTCACGTACCATCTTGAGCTATATCCCCTGCATTCCCGTGATTGTAACCGGGTCCTTCGCTTATTTTTTGAGTTCCACGGGTTCTAATTTATGAGAATTACAATGTTTTGAAAAAAGGCAGCAAACACTTTAACTCTAGTAAACGACGAGATATCTGGCTGCAGTTTTGTGTACAAATACACGATGATCGACCACGAAATATTAATTTCATCCAAGGAACGGCCGCTGTCTTGGTGATGTTGGCTCTTGCTTTCTGATAAAGAAATTTCTGTTTTCGTTAAATTTGGGCATTATCAGGCTGCTTACCAAACTTAATCCGAATTGTCCTTATATATAGAATATTTCACCACGTTACAAACTTTACAAACAATTGATGCTGTAATAATGATCGTATAAGATTTGGATTTTTAAAAAAATAGGGGTAAGTTCTCTCATTTTTGTGAGATGAATGCTATGGAAGTGAAATGTCATGTACACATAAACAAGATGCATAGATGTTTCATATCGCATTTGTCTGAAATCGACAAAGATGTTCGCATTATAAGTTGTCTGAAATTTTAAGAACAATGGGTGTGTTTGGCAATCGACAAATTATCAATCTAATAACAACATGAAATTTGGTATTTGAGTAAGGCAGCTGCTCTTTTTTTAGCGATGTAATTTTTTAATGTACGAGGGTGGATCAATAATTCAGTGACTTCTTAAATATCCCGCGTTGCAACTAGAAAAGCAACACTGCTCCCGTCAACTGCTATCTGTCGATAGACTAGTGTAAAATTTTGAGCAAGCTGCGTCATTTAGTTGGTGTTTGATAGCCATTGAAAGCAGACAACTGCGTGAATTTTTGCGAAAATGGAAAAAAGTGAACTTCGTGTGTCATTAAGCATTATTTTTTGCGGAAAAAAACCATCACTTAAAGTAAGGATAAGCTTGATAAATACTATAGGGACTCTGCACCATCAATTTGAGTGGTAAAGAAGTGGTTTACCGAATTTCGTTGTGGTCGGACAAGGACGAGTGACGCTCAACGTTCTAGACGTCCAATTGAGGTCACTACACCCAAAACAATTTAAAAAATTCACGATATGGTGTTGACCGATCGGAGATCGAAAGTGCGCGAGATTGTAGAAGCCATAGGCTCAGTGGTTTCGATTTTGAAACATCATTTCGATATGAGAAAGCTATCCGCAAGATGAGTGCCGCGTTGTTCAATCTGGACGAGTTTTTGCGCCGTTTCATAACCGTGGACGAAACATGGATCCACCACAACGCACCGGAGACTAAGCAGCAGTCGAAACAGTGGGTTTCTTCGGGTAAAATGGCGCCGAAGAAAGGCAAGGTGGGTCTGTTGGTCAACAAGGTCATAGCGACAGTTTTTCAGGATGCGCGCCGCATAATCAACACCGATTACCTTCAGAAGGGAAAAATAATCAACGGCGAATATTATGTCAACTTATTGGACCGGTTCGACGTCGATTTGAAGACAACACGATCGCATTTGGCGTAAAAGAAAGTGCTTTTCCACAAAGACAATACACGGGTGCACACATGCGTAGACGCCATGGCAAAATTCCATGAATTAGGATACGAATTGCTCTTTCATCCGCCATAATCTCCGGACTTAGCCCCCAGTAATTATTTCCTGGAAGTATATTGAGCTCAAAGGAGCTCATGTTGAGAAATGAAACGTTCTTTTGCCGAAAAAACTATGATTCAAAAAGTCAGAAACTTGAAAGGATTGGACTCTTGGAACATTATTTAAACAAGCTTGCAAAGTATTATCTTGTAAATGTTTTATTTCTACTGTTTTATCTCTACCCTTTACAAAGCTTCCACTATAAGGTAGTCAAAATCGATCAACATACTTTCGCATAAAGGAGGTTTTGTAAAAGGTAAAAATTAATGAACGAAATTATTTATAAGGTTCCGGGTTGCAGTCTTGTTTTGAGATTTATTCAAGAGGGCGACCCGTAATTCGCTCCAGTAGTTGTTGTTAAGTATTTGATTGATCGTGGAATAATAATTGATCGACTCTCTCCGGATTAATCAATCGTTATCGTATTTTCGTTTTTTGATAATATGGTACGGCGAATAAATAGGGTTATTATTTATAGGGTATCGAGTGTTCCTACTGTATTGAAGCAACCGTGCCCCAAGGCAGCTGAACTTGCGTAAACATTGTATTGTCTACATGTAAACGGGTCATATGATTGGTTTGCGATAAGATGCATTGTAACAAAAAATTGTTACTAATCTCGCGGGGCCTCGAGCCCGCCGCTCACCATAGTGATAAGCGATACGTTATTTTGAAGCATTATATGATATTATTCTTTTTAGCATTAAGCCCCCCCTCCCTTCATGCCCTTTATCGCGCGAGGCTCGAGGACGGAAAAGCAACACCTTTCCATGAACATGACGACCCAACAAGGACCCCAGGAGGTGAGAGATATTGTGCTGACGCTGCGGAAGGTGAGAGGAACAAGGGCGAAGCGAAAGCTGGCGTGCGATACAGCCAAAGCAGCCGACGGCTCACTATACAGAAACCGCCAATATCCACAGAATCGCTGCCTGTTAAAATCCGAGCTACACACTATCGAGCGACGATCAAGCCAGACCATTGCCGTAACCTACCGCGAACTACCGTTACATTGACGAAGCCGCTCACCGTATTCGATCGCCGAACAAAGCCGACGCGCGCATCTCTCTCTCTTTCACCCACTTCAGCCAATCACCGACGATCAGCTACGAGGAAGAAGACAACGACGAAAATCTCCAGAGGTTCGGGACGAGCGTTCCTCCGAGGGAGTACGTGTGCATGAGTCTCCGGGAAAACCATTGGACAGCTATCAAATGAGTGCAGATGTATATTTTGAAACTATCGAGTGAATTTCGAGTCAGGATTGTTTTAGTTTTCCCTACCCGTTGATACCCAGTTTCCTTCCCATTTGATTAGTATTAGTGTTAGAGCATTGTATCTCGAGGATCGACTGCCACGCGTTGCCGCCATTGCCATTGTTATTTATCGAGGCACGAGTGTTAGCGTGCGTGGTGAGCGGTGATAGTATAGATTTAGTTAGATCATTGAGTGTTCCGTACCCTTCGAACCCTCCTTTCCGTACTTTATTGTTGAACTATCAATTATCCCCCCCCCCCCGCCCCATCTAGAAACCGAGGTAATAATTAAGTAGCCGCTAGCTAGTCCCACCGTTATCAAGTCCGATATAACTTTTCGAGTAAACAGAACTACGGTGTTACGTAGCTGGCGCTCTGAACTTTAAAACCATTTCTGTTTTATTATTTTGTACTATATTTTGAGAAGTATCGATTATTATATTCCCCACCCCCCTTGTTGCATTTTATTTTTAGTATCCATTTAGCATTATATTTTCGCACGTTCTTTTGCGTTACATTTCGAGCCGGTATCTAGCATTAGATTTTTCGCCCGTCCTTTTGTTTTATATTTCGAGTTGTGTAGTGTTATATTTTTGCCCGCCCCCTTTGCGTTACCGTTCGAGCTTTTAGTTTTGCGTTACTATTCAAGCTTTATTTCTCCTTCTATTTGAGCCTTATTTTTGTGTTTTTATGTAAACTTTATCGTCTTGATTATTATATTCCCAGACCTCCTGTTCAATTGTTAGTATTATTTTGCCATTCTCCACTTTTTCTATTTTCGAGTTCAGATATCTTTGTGGTTTTATTTCGGCTCAGTATAAACGGATTAGTTATATTTACTCTATTTTTGGCTTTCTTTTGATATTGGTTAGTTCGAATACAGCAGTATTGTTATTTCACCCATTTATGTGCCGCTGTTAATTTTTCTTTATCGAACTCCTCCTTTAATTAAGAAAATCAGTCACATCAGGACTCAAGTAAAATGAATGGATAAAACAAGTAAATTATCAGTCTAAAATAATGCAATTAAACTTACAGGATTTGATCCTGGTATGACTTTTCCATTCAATTTATGCATTGCATCTAAAGCCATTTCGTCAGTCGGAAAATGAACGAAGCAGTATCCAGCAGGTTCACCAGTATATCGGTTTCTCATCACTTTGACGGTCTGTGGCTGCTCACCCATTTTATGAAAAGCATTCATTATGAAACTCTCGGTCATATATGGCTCCAACTGTAAACATTAGAAGTACATATTCTTATTTTCAACCAATGCGTTATTCCTCTAAACTCATACGTTAGTGCAAATGTTTGCCAAGATGGCTCAATGAGTCAGCAGTATATAGGATACAGATTCTATTAGTCATGGTATTCGTCTATTGACACAAACTGCAGGGATTAAGTGCGATCTTGAAGACATAAAAACGATTATTAAAAAGTTGGAACGTAGATTTAAATATATTGAAATTTCAGCGAGGTTGTGGCCATTACTACGTTTACGTTACCTCCCTTTGCCTACTTAATATTGCATTTTCGTTATGCTGTCGAAGGATCAAAAGACGCGCTAACATCTCGATGTAAAGTACACGAAAATCATTAGCAACTTTACGCTACCACTACTTTAAACTCGGAAATTGTATGCTTGAATGTTTAGCTCGACTTTTCTCAAGAACCAGCTCATGAATTGTAAATTTGACGATATTTAAACGATATGTTGTTAATGGGTCCGTCCATTCCATGTTAATTCGACGAAAATTATCATAATTTGCCGTTGACACCTCTCATTTTTATTACACTATGGAGACATGGACATTTAGTCCATTAAAACGACGTTGTGCAAAACCGTTTTTCGAGAAAGTAATTCGTTTTGAAATTATTACATTTCTTTAAAAACGGGGTTTGTTGAGAATTCCTTGTACTGTTGTTGGATTGAATCTGAAATATATCGAGGAAGAATTAGTTTCCACTCACGACAAGTGTGAAATAACCAAACCAAAGATGTTGAAAGAGAAAGTGGTTTTTATTTTTACCATCGACTAACACACTACAAAAAAATATGTAAAAAAATAGCACAAATGAATTTAGATTGAAAATTTGGTGAGAAGTACACAATTGTATTAATTGTATGCTTAGCTTTGTGAGGTGAACGTGGTGCAGCCCTCGCTGCAGAGCACGCCACGAGATGAGATTTGTGAGGGTGCACAAATGAGAAATAATCGTCCCAATAAACTCTGAGTGAATTTAGTTAAGAGAGAGTTGAGAATAATTAAGTGGAAAGCACATACAATTATATTAATTGTGTGCTTAAAGCTGTGAGGTGACACGTGGTACAGCCCGCGCTGCAGCTCACGCCACGAGTTGAGACCTTTTGAGGATGCACAAATGAGATTTCTACTACTCACCAACAGTGAATTTAGATAAATTATGAAGGTGTACTCTGCCGTTTATTTTGAGTCCAGTTGAGCACGTATTCGATGACTAGATCCGGTGAGGCGATGAAAAGTCCGAGGTGCGAGCAGAGGAATGTGCTGTCCAAGCGGTTTTCACGAGACGTGTCAAATTTTGCCAGATAGCTGAGTAATACAAAAGTGTCTTTGTGAGACGCTGAAGTCAAGCGAGAGAGACTCTCGCTTGAATAGCATGCCTTCGATGCGCTGCCTCAGCTATCTTCGCGACAGTCGATCTCAGCACACCACCCAGCACCAACAGGTCGACGCACGGCGAATATCGATCGGCGTGCGTCAGCTGATTTTCCAACAGGGTTCTTTGTTAATATATCAGTGGTGTGCCGGTCGACCGCTAATGTTTCAACCTACCCGTTTAATATCGGGTATCAAGCTACCCGAAATAATATCGAAAAAAATTGTTCATTCAATATTTAAAAATGTTTCTTTATTTTTAAATTGTTGAGGATCTCATGTGCATCTCATGTGCAAGTGGTACACACACAATTCTATCAACTCACGTACAATTGCAGTAAAATGTTTAATATAAATTATTACCGAGTTGTCTTATTGAATTTCATTTTTAAAAAATCAGAAAAAAAAAACTTATAACAGACTTTCGGGTGCACCAACCATTTTTGGAGAGGGGAGGGGAGAATAATGCAGCGTTGCCTTACAAATTACGTACAATCGATCGAGAATAAACCATTTAATTGCCAAATGGTATCCGTTATATGAAATCATTTACTTGGATGTCTGTCGTTGTATGGCAGTGACACCATTACCTCGTTCGCTTTACCACGTGTCACGGCCCGACTACTTACTATTGTTCACCGAACGTGCAATACGAGGGGAGGGGGGTCTTTTAGGGTCGAGATTCGCGAAAATCTCAGGTTCTTAATTATTATTTTTATTGAAAGCTTAATTATTACACTGACGCCTCGCGGGACTACGCAATGTTACTTAGGCCGCCGCATCGACGGGGGGAGGAGGGGTCCGCAATTTTTTACATTCGCGTCGGTTCTAATTTTGTTTATATGTGGCGGTTCCCCTGCTCAATGGATGCCAGTCAAGTGACATGGGATTCAAGGGACATACAATTTTTGTACTCAATCTCGTCTCTATTCCGTAAAATTTCTAATCCTTTTTCATTTCACTCGATTTTTTCTTCTCTTTTCTCGCACATGTTTGTGAATTCCAATACGGGTCTTACGCGGTGTAAGAACCGCGTGTTCATTCGTCGCCTGTAGTACAATGAGTGCCGTGCAGTATATCCGCTTTCGTCCTCATCGTTTTCTGCCTCTGCATCCGGTCGCTTCCGCCGGCCAACACTTCACCGTTGATCACGTAGGCCGCGGCTATACTTGTGGCCCATCCGGCAGCACTGCGTGTAACTTGACTTCTCGGCCTCCTAGGGCTGAGTATCTCGTGTGCAGTGGAGAGCCGTCAAGCCAGATTTTTTGTATATTTCGGTGTTTCTCCCGTGCTGCGTCCAGTGCTGGCTAGTCGTGGCACCCGGAGGTATTTTTCGCATCTACTCGGGAGGTAGTGCCGGGTTCGTACCCGCCGTTTTGGCCGAGGGCAGGACGATACGATAACCACCCAAGTTGACCTCCAATTCCAAGCTGCTATATCCAAGCAAGTAGGTGGAATACGTTGTCGTTTAATGCTTATCCTACCCTTCGACTTGGAGGTGGCCATGCTGTGGAGGATGGTCTGGCTCTTGGTGTCGTTAGCGGTAATAATTGCGAGGGACGACGGAGAAGTTTCAACGCCTGGTCGAAGTAGCCGGCGGTATATCTTTAACTTTATGGTTATCATTTTTTCTGCATAATTTAATTCGTTTTGAAGAAATAAAGTAATATAAAAAGTTGTATGCTTAGTAATTTCTGAAATACAAATGTTGTGAATTAAGAAAATACAAAATGAAGAAAAAAAAAATCTCTAAAAAACGATGGGTTGCAGAATCTACAGATACAAGTCAACGGTGCAGGGAAGGACGCTAGCGACCAACAGCGAGGGACAGCACGGCAATAAGCGAACTTCATCCCAGAACCGGAAGCCTCATGACCAGGATCACTACCAGACTATTTATACGTAAGTGGCGGATACCGTAATATTAACATGATACAATATACGACCTGTTTACAAAGCAAGTGAAGAATACCCACTGCCACATCCGCGCGCTTCCGTTCGTTAAGCGAACCCGCGGATAGTTATCACCAACAAGGGGTCGCATCATGGCAGCGATCAAGGCATCGCTACTGCACGCTTCTTTGATGAGTTGCTCAATACCTACAATATCCACGCGCTCGAGCCCGTATATCGAGCACTCCATGACAAGAGCCGGCAGCATACTTGTTAAAGGGTGCGGATGAAATAGGTGAGACCAGCCAATGTGAAAGATCTCGCCAAAATCGACTAACAACACCTCGCAGTACCCATCAAAGGCCGGGTATACCACTTCGCCGCGGACAACTCTATTGAAACGAGGGACAATACAGGACATTCCGATATAGAGTCCGCCAAGTCCAACGGGCCTTCCTCGACGTTCCAGTAGATACACGCTGCGTAGAATCTCATCCAGTTCGTCGTACGCATCGCACATTTCCTGGGAACGCAGAAACACGCTTCTCACACTTACGACTAAAATTACCCGGCACCAAAACGCGTCGCTTAAAATCTCTTTTTTATATCGCGGATACATATTGCTTTTTATTGTTTGCGTATGGGATGCCAAAGACAGACTGAATGTTCGAGATGCTGCTAGAGCGTAACACGGGAATAAAGATAACAACCTCCTGTGAACCATAACTAGGTGTCCAACGCTTTGAATGCAACGAAAGCGGTTATTCTCGAAAACCGCTTTGCCGTGCGCTGTGTTCCTCGTGAAACGCTTGCTCTGCAGTAAAATACATAGAATATGATTCCTCGCAGAGACAGAGAGAGAGAGAGAGAGAAACTTCAATTATAACTCTCTAATCATTGTGCTATCAAAATAAGAGACACAATAAGATCAGGTATTTTTAAAAAACTTAATCATCATTTTATGGAAAGCATTTTACACATTTACCATCGTATGCAACATCACTGCAAACACGGTAATCCGCGCTCGAAGATTCCTCCACCGTTAATTTTATTTTTATCGCTATACGGAATTAATTTGTATTATCGCTCGTAATATTACTTTGAAATTATTGTTCGCTGTAGGCGTTGTCATCAAAATGTACTGCTGAAACAAGTATTTAATTGATCGCACTGGTGAATGAAAACAACGTGCATAAAACAATCGGTACTGTCTTACCTGATATGCCACAACTCATTATACAAAGTTGGTTACATTGATGATCTGCTGCCACCGACGTCAACTGAGGATTTGGATGGCGGGTGACACTTTTCTTTCATGAAGCTAGATCTATCTGTACAGTATACAGGGTGCGCCGTCTTTTCTGTCGGTAGGGAAACATTGAATAACTTTGACATTTATCAACCGATTGACTTGAGTAGACATGTTTTTGAAACATCAATTCCGTACAATTTTAACCATGAATCGCCTCAAACCGAAACAACGCGCCGAAATAGTGACGCTGTACATTGAAAATAGTCGTTCAGTTGTGTTAACTCAACGTGCATATCGTCGAGGCCCATTTCACGCTCTCTGGCGCCGTTAACAAGCTAAATTGCCGCATGTGGGCAACAGAGAATCCACACGAGATCCATGAAACACCATGGCATGTCCAAAAAGTGACTGTTTGGGCCAGCGCCAAAACCATCATTGGGCTATATTTCTTCAGAGTAGGCGAAACAGTCGATGGGAATGGATATCGGTGGTTGTGGGCTCATTATGTCTGCCCACAAATATGTGAAAAAGGTCTGGACGGTTACTGGTTTCAACAAGACGGTGCGCCGTGCCACACTGCAAATCAAGCAATGCAGTTTCTGCAATGAAAATTCTCTAGACGTGTGATGTCAAAAAATGGCGACATTGACCGGCCACCCAGATCTCCAGATTTGACCCCTCCGGACTTCTTTTTGTGGGGTTATTTGAAAAGCAAAGTGTACACCAACAAGCCTCAGACCATTGACGAGCTCAAGGCAAACATTCGTGCCCAAATCATCGCTATACCGCCAGAGATGCTCGAAAAAGTAATGGAAAATGCAGCAAAAAGGGCACATTTTGCTTTGGCCAATAAAGACGGCCACTTGATTGATGTTGTATTTAAAAACTAGTCCAAATAAATTGTGAAGGACCAAATTAAATAAAAATACCTCATATATGGAAATCGGTTGCTTCTTTTAAAAGTTATTCAATGTTTACATAACGAAATAAAAGACGGCGCACCCTGTATGTATCCTCCTCTCGTTCTCCATAACACGAATAACGTGCCCTTCGTGTCGGTTTATATGCAGGGGCTGCTTGTTCTGCAAGAAATTATTTTTTATAATTAAAAATAAATTTTACATGCTTTTAAATTACGATTTAAAAATTATTTTTCATTTTTTACTTACCAAGCGCCGCTGCTTCGCTGCTAATCGACATCGGCACGTTTTCCATGATCTGCTGTGTTAATGAAACAAAGACAACAGCTCCGTCTTCTTTTTGTCGTAGACCTTTGCTGATGCTTCGGTTTTAGGGCTGATAGCTCACATTCTCTCTTTCTCTATGACTGCTCTTAGCGTATTTTTAATAATATCTCGAGCGAAATGTACAGTATATACAATTATTTACAACTGTGTCTTTATCATAAATGGCTGCACCCACGGAAAATTATTGTGTTCGCAACACAACACCCGATACATGATCAGCGATATGACCACGGTACGGCACAATTATTTCGGACAAAATCATGTTCATAAGCTCCGTATCCTTCGGCGCTAGCAAGGTTGTGATGTGCTCGAGCTCTCTTGAAAGAATTCCGACGAACCGATGATCTCATACGCTGTTGCACGAGACCTTTCACTGACACCTATCTTTTCACGGACATACGATACCGCCTTGTTCATACACCGCTGAATCCTTTCACTTTCGTTCTCTAGTGTCTGCATATGAATATCAATTCTTCTACTTATTTCGACGAGCATATCAAACGTGGGCCGCAGCAGAAAGCTGTTTGGAGAGTATTTTCGGAAGCGTTTCCGTTTCGATTCTCCAGATTCCTTTTGATTCTCGTATTCCTCATTAGCGCTACCTACTATTTTACCAAAGGACACAGCTCTATGCTGGTAACACGAGGTTAGAAGTGTGTAATGCGCTATGTGCTGTATGCGGGTATGACACATTTTCTCGGCACCAGCCCCATGAGCTTCGAAGAATCGTTATACGCGAGAAAAATGACTTTTAAACACACGCCACTCGTCCGCACGCAATGTAATTCTGGTAAAAGTATTCGACAATATTTTCACCACTGGTGTAAGACACGCAGAGTTCAACTCGAGCCCGGCGACGATTAATTTACCGAATAATTTATTTAAACCGTACATAACGGAGTTTACTATATACGGCGGTATCGTGTGAGACGTAGCACCGTTATTTACCGTTTTTAATGCTTTCTCGTAGACTGTAACTTTTCGAATGAAGCGTTTTACACGGATCGCCCGCACCGTCTAATTGCATCGCCGCTTCTTTTGATACTGTAAATCATACGACTAAAAATGACTCACCAATATCCTTTGATATTTGTCGCATTCCCCTTAACAGCCTAGTACCAGCAGCAGCAAATATATCCCATATCACTTGCATACTCTCGCACAAGTATATGCATACTCATACCTTGACATAACAGGTGGGCTGAAAAGTTCGTAGGCTAACATAGAAAAAAATTTTTTTTTTTATAAAATTCGATTTTATTATTCAATATAGTTGCCTTCGCGGGCGATACAACGATTATAGCGGTCATACAATTTTTCGATACCATTTTTATAGTACGATTTGTCTTTAGCCTCAAAATAGGCTTCAGTTTCGGCGATTACCTTTTCATCGACGCTAAATTTCTTTCCAGCGAGCATTCTCTTCAGGTCTGAGAACAGGAAAAAGTCGCTGGGGGCCAGATCTGGAGAATACGGTGGATGCGGAAGCGATTCGAAGCCCGATTCATGCAATTTTGCCATCGTTTTCATTGATTTGTGACACGGTGCATTGTCTGGATGAAACAGCATTTTCTTCTTCTTCAAATAGGGCCGTTTTTCCGCGATTTCGTCCTTTAAACGCTCCAATAATGTTACGTAATAGTCGCTGTTGATGGTTTTTCCTTTTTTAAGATAGTCGATGAATATTATACCATGCGCATCCCAAAATACTGATGCCATAACTTTGCCAGCCGACTGTTGCGTCTTTCCACGCTTTGGAGTCGGTTCATCACATGCAGTCCACTCGGCTGACTGTCGATTGGACTCCGGTGTGAAATGATGGAGACATGTTTCATCCATTCTCACATATCGACGCAAAAATTCGGGTTTATTACGATAGAACAGCTCCAAACACTGCTCAGAATCATCAGTTCGTTGTTGTTTTTGGTTGATTGTGAGCTCGCGCGGCACCCACTTTGAACAGAGCTTTCGCATACCCAAATATTCTTTCACGATATGTCCAACACGTTCCTTTGATATCTTTAGGGTCTCAGCTATCTCGAATAACGTCACTTTACGGTTATCCAAAATTATTTTGTGGACTTTTTTGATGTTTTCATCGGTAACAGCCTCTTTGGGGCGTCCACTGCGTGCATCGTCCTCGGTGCTCATTTCGCCTCGTTTAAATTTAGCAAACCACTTCTCAACGGTTGATTTTCCTGGTGCAGAGTCGAAATAATGTTTATTAAGCCAAGCCTTGGCTGCAATAGTATTTTTCTTCGCCAAAAAGCAATGCTTTATTAACACACGAAATTCCTTTTTATCCATTTTTTCAAACTAACAAAAGTTGCTTCACTCAAAATGCTATATCTCACAAACTAATAGTGCGACAGCTGTTAAATTTATACACTTGTCTTTTGAAGGTTAGGGCTAACTAAAAATCATATGGATTTAATACTAGTAGCGCCATCTATGTGTCAGCCTACGAACTTTTCGGCCCACCTGATACAAATAATATGTTGCATGAAAACTAAATAATACTCGTCGACGAAATTTGATGATTTTCTTCATGGCCGAGTGCCTTGAAATTAGATGAAAACGTTATGACATTCGTCGGTGAAACCCGATAACTTAATACATGACGGGGTCTTACATCTACCATCGCTAAAATTTTTCATGGATCTTGCTTTTGTAAAGTGATCGTGTGTGGTCATGTTCTTGGATAGTCGTATTCATTACATCGCTGCAATATATGCAGAGAGAAAAAGAGAGGAAGAGCGTATCAAAGGAATATATATGAGCGTGCCGCTTCGAAAATTCTGTAGTTAATCGTCTGATTTACTGTTACTACTACTCTAACAGCACAATCATAGTCAGGGTCGTTAAATGCTCATTGATAAGAAAATTGATAGAGTTTATATTCAAGCGTAGGCTGTCGTTCAGTTCGCGATGGAGGAGAAGAAATTTACAGATCAAACTATGGGAACTTCCGATGCAAGCGGTTGTTCGTAAGTCGCGGTACCCTGTGCGAACGTCATCAGCGCGATTTAGTTAACGCGCGTAATATTGGACTGTTTGATAATAAAATAATTATTGATTCGGTGGTGCGTGTTATTCGTCGACGCGGGTGGCTGAATGAGCCTGATTTGCAGCCCATACTCAGTGAAAGACGTAAGTAACATATTGCGTTGTTTACTTTTATTTTATTTCCTTTATTTCACAAGATTTTTAAATAGTTCGACGGTATGAAGAAGAAGAAATGGGATCAGACAACTATGATTCAGATGATCATAGCAGGGATAACAATGGTGACAGTGCCGTAGGGAATCGTTGGATAAATTTTACCCAGCCGTTCTGCGGATATAAACCAACAAACGGTCTTTTTATGGTCGGTCCTGCGAGAGAACCAGATGGAGCCGTTGCAGGTCCTTGGTGACAATACAGTTCAAGCAATGATACAAATAGCAATACAGACGACGAAAATGAAGAAGAAGAAGAAAAACAAGAAGAAGTAGAAGAAGAACGGGCGGAGGAGGAGGGCGACGTGGATAGTAGGGAGAATGACGAGGAGGGGGAGGAGGAGGAGGAAGACCCTTTAGATTCAGGTAAGCTTTTGATAATATATTTACGCTGGCAAAAATTTTTAAAATGACGGGGATAATAACAGTAAAAATGAAAAAAACAGGGTACGAGTCGGACCCAAACGTTTTTCGCTTTGCACGATTCACTGTGCCGAGACCGCCGACAATCGAGTTGGTTTACGAAATCCGTCGGCGGTTCCCGGGTCGAGGGATTTGAGGACTAGAAGCAAATATAAGTTCGCAATTCATACGTTACACAAGTTATATACATAGTATATAGCTAGCGACAAACAAAAAATCTAATTAAATGAAATATAAATGGTTATAAATGGTTTAGTTATGCTTGCAGGTGGACAGACTAGCGGTGGAAAGACTGCTATACGGGGAGGAGATGTTTTGTCTCCTGGTGAACGTTCCTTTGTCACAGCCCGAGCGCATGTCGAACGCGGTCAAATTTATACGGGCGAGCTACACAGACGATGGTGTAATTCGGAACGGGCTTCGAAGAGCGCAATATGCAGCAGCGATAGAGCTTACGCGTTAAACAGGGATAACGACACCGTCTAGAGGGTGCGGTGTGCGCGAGATTTAACTCTTTCAGGAGTACTTGTTTCACGAGGGAATAGCGATTGTTGTTTATGAATTTCTCACCTTCGGAAATCGCGTTCCGGCTCTGTATGATGGGCGAAAATCCGTACTCTCGGCAATAGGTAAAATTAATCATACGCTCTTTTTCTCTATTACGAGCGTTCTCATCACTACCAACCAATAGTAAATCTCGTTGGTGCGCTAGGTAGTCGGAGGTTCTGCACAGTGTAATTCTAAGTATAATCGAGTACTCGAGTATCGCTGTAGCTGTCAATGGGCACGGTGTAAATCAACTTATTGTAACGGTAATAGAGACTCTCAGCCCGAGTATTACACAGACTATAATCATTCGTTCTTGTATGTGGTATATCATTTTGTATTACGTGCAGGCAAACTCGACCGACTACACATGCGTGTTTTATAGAACCTCCTAAGAAACCAGAGGCACCAAAGAAAAAGAAAAAAGACAAGCCTTCAACGAGATTTTTGTTTTATAATTTTGAGACGCAGCAACACGAGCACGATGATAAATCGACACGAATTCATGAGCCGAATTTATGTGTTTCATAATGCGTTTGTATGACATGTCTTGATATCACAGATATAGAGACCGATTGTGCTGAATGTGGTAAACGCGAATTCGTGTTTATCGATGATCCTATTAGGGAGCTCGTGAAATTGGCATTATCGCAAAAATTTTTAAAGACCATCTGTATTTCTCATAATGCAAGAGGTTTCGATGCGCAGTTTCTTATACGGTATCTAATCGAAGTGAAAAAAACACAGCTGCCCTCTCTGATTACGAATGGTGCGAAGATCGTCTCGATGGAGATTGGCAATGTCATTTTTCTCGATAGTCTTAACTTTTTTTTACCCATGGCTCTTAACGCTTTACCTAAGGCCTTCGGTTTCGCGTAAGAGGTAGCAAAATGTACATTTCCGCATGTATTCAACACATCGTAATATGGAAATTACACAGATTCTCTACCGGTTCTGCATTTTTACTCACCCGATACCATGTTTTCAGCGGATCGCGAGCGATTTGTTAAATGGTATTAGGCAGAATAGAGTCGAACTTAAATTCGATCTTGCGAAGGAATTTGTGCAATATTGTCGTACAGATAGTACGGTTTTAAGACGCGTGTGTCTAGCTTTTCGAGAGTTACTTATACGTTGCGGAAGCGTGTGCCCCCTTACAGAAGCTGGTGAAGTCTCGGGGATCCTTGCAGCAGTCGATCATGAGTATATTACCAATAGTATTCATTGTGGAAAGAGAGGCAAAGATACTTTCACAACGACGTTTCCTTTTCAACTAACTTTTTTCACAGCTGTTACCATTAGATATATACATCTCGCGTCGATGGTTAGCATAGTTAAATATGAAAATGTGTATGGTGGGAGTACTTTCGATAATAAGACAGGAAATTCAAAGTTTCGAATTTATTCATACGAATTTCAAATGGTTCTGCACACGTTTGTATATACGTGTTTTTATTATCATTTTACAAAATTATATAAATAAAGCCATATATTTTTATAGTTTTTACACATATACATATATACAATAATATTCATAAAGAATAAAAAAATGTACAAGGCTGTACAGATAAATGTACGCATTTACACACACACACACACGCACGCACTGTATCTATATGTACATAAAACACACACGCGCGCGCGCGCACATACACACGCACACACGCACAGAGGCGAGCGCATTCTATTTACATGTTGATACATATTTACATATTTACAAAAGTTTATATTACAAATAGATGTTACTAGCCATCATCAGCATCGTTATCTTTAAAACCAAACAGTAGTGATAACCGGTGTGTAATATGGCGACGTTTACGACATACGACACGACAAGTTTTGTACATTGTACGGGTGATGACGTTGTGGAGGGGCGTTCTTTGAATTGAATGAAATTTTAAATTAAATACTGTATTACTAAACGACGGTAATTCCGATTTTATGAGTTCACTTATTGAATAAAAATTAATTGTTTCCGAGTTTTTATAATTCAAACTTATCCCCTTTACTTTACAAACAGTATCCACCACCGTTTCAGAATCCTCGGTAGTCATAACCGTATAACCATAAAATTTCGGGCCACCGGAGACGAACGAGTTAATATAAGCGTTCGGAGCCACCGATATCAACTCGTTTGTCATGTGGCCGAGGAGATTACCTACCGAGGGTTCCCAAGCATCGTCACCAGTACTCACGTAAATAACAGAGTCCGTGTCGTAATACAAAACCCGTCTGTCCAATAGCTCGAGGTAGCTATAAAGTTTCAGACGGGCCAAGGCCGTTGTAAATGCAGCCATAACCACACTAGTTAAAGGGCTAGGGGTAATAACCTCCTCGCGAGATATCCAGTTTAAATATAACAAATCGTCGTTAACCGGTAGCAGGCGTTGAATTTCTTTCTCATTGTCGTACAAATACAACAATAGCTTCTCGCGAGTTTTAATTATTTCCGTGCGCGTCAGGTTATCCCGCTGACCGAACTTACCCCAGAATGAATTTAAGCAAAGCTTAGCAGCTGAGCGTAAATGTTGTTAGCGTTCAGCCGGATACCCTCCACGCGTTTGTAATAATCTATATATTCCTCGCGAGACGCTTCGTCGATACAATGCTCGGGCCAACCGGTCGCCTCCTGTTTAATTTTCAAAAATGTATTTACATAAGAGGCGAACAGTCCACCCTCGCGTGTAACGGGATTGTACATTGTTGTTTTGTACGCCCAAATCATCGAAATTTTTAAGATTTCATAGCCCATATCTATTGCCTTCCGCACCTCATCCGTCACCCAGGTACCGGCGAAAGCCCTGTCGTCAGGGTTCTCATGAATGCACGAGGCTTGAGCCATAGACTCTGTACACTTACGGCACAGAGCAAATAGCAGTCTCTCGTGCATTCAAACCGGTAGCACGGGGTGAAAGAGGTGGCGCGGAGGCAATACGGTACACTCGACCAAACCGTTGACCGTTACACCGAGAGCATCGAGTGAACCCCCCAACAAATCGTCGCACTCAGTACCGATATATATTTTCGGGTGCCCCACCGGGAAGCGACCTGTCTTACATATATAAGGATACAGCGAGCAGATATCGATGTACGATATCTTCTCCCCTGGTGCGACATCGTAGGAGGTGACGATATTACCTGTGCGACCACCATAAAACGCTGTACGAGGGTTCAAACTCTCTCTGGTGCGCCATGGATGATTTTAAAAAAATTCGTTTACGCGTGGCTCGACTTTGCGGAGTATATTGAAGTTACACTCCCACATCTCTACCAATTCGTAACCATGCGAACGAATTTTTAAACTCATCGCCACAGCACACTCATATCGAGTGTCCATACTCTCGTTACCAGCGTGAGACTTTCTCGCGCGATCGTTTGGAAAAAACTCACGGCATCTATGCCAGTAACAACCATGGTATTGACAAACAATACGACGATTGTTTACCTCTATATAGCCGTCGACACGTGGCCCTTCGGGTAGCTTATGTTCACGGGTGCGACCCGCGTGAATAAGCGCATGACCGAGCTCATGCTCGACCCATAGTAGCCAGTCGATGGCCTGCTGTGAGTGATTTTCCGCACGCATATAACTACCAGTAGGTATAAGACCAATTGTGTCGGGTCTTAGAAAATTACGACGGTACACGACCGAGCAAGCCGATGCTATCGTAGTGGCCTTGGTGAATGGGCATGTATTACCTACGGATAAAAATATTTTCCGAAATTCGAAGCAAGCTCGACGGAGTATGTCAACATCCATCTTGCAATACTTAAAAATTTCTTTTTTAAAATCAAATGTTACGGCTTTATCGACTTGCTCAGCGTACCATTCGTAAAATTCCGCGCGGTCTGGTTTACTCATTGTGTCGGGCGAGTAATACGTAGCTGCGGGGAGAACACCGTTATATCCTCGTGCATCTTCAGTGTTGAAGAGGTGCGGGAAATAACCCTTGGTCAGTTGCTCGCTAAACCCAAAGGCTTTGGGTAGTGCACTGAGTCGCATATGAAAATAATTTATGCTGTCTATAAAAGTCGTGCGGCCCACTCGCATTGAAACTATTGAATTACCGGTCAAGATTATACTGGGTGTGGGCATATCCGTGGAACGTTCTACGATACTTCGGAATACAAATTGGCTGTCAAATGCCTTGGCGTTGTGTGCAATACACACTATATTACGAAATTTCGTAGAAGGTCGCACGGCCAAATCTACAAATTCATCTACTGGATTATTTTTTAATAAAAACTCTCGCACACCGCACCACGAGCAACTGTTCAAGGGTAGATGCTCTCCTGCTAAAAAACAAAGCTCACACAGCTGTTGCGCTACACAATGAGTGACTACGTGCTCGAACGAGTCGTCTCCCGTATTTGGAGTAATATACGGCTTATCCTAGCGCGTTTCAAAATCGTAAAATATAAATAGCGTTTCGGTTTATCCTGGCGCGTTTCAAAATCGTAAAATATAAATAGCGTTTCAGGGTGTCCCGCAATCGGTTTCAATTCTTTCCGTGGTTTGACAATTTGCATATAGCAACGATCATTGTAGCCATGCGAACTACGACACAAACGACAAAAAGAAACACCGCATTCGTGAATCTTGCGATTATTACTCATAACTTTATCACACGATTTACAAATACGGTAAGTCTCGCAAATAGATTTTTGAAGCTGTTGCACCTTACAGCGGTTAACCAACGGTTTTAAATGGTTAGCGAAACACAAGGGGTTGTAGAACATTCGTCCACAATCGTCGCACGACTTCTCGCTATTCACAGCGGGGGGCACTGTTTGACTAGTACCCGCCACCGGACCGGGCACGACCTCTTTTTCAGCCGTTGGGACTAACTCTTTGATACAGGGCGGCACACTGAAGCATCGTGGACACTTACTCGTGCAACGATGCCCGAATTGATGACGGTAAGATTTATTGCACGGTATACAATAATTCTTACCACCTGCTGCGCCCATTAGGTTGATGATTGGCGAATTGTGTTTTAAAATAGCACTATACGCTATATTAAAAACCTCAGATGGCCCCTGCATTACGAAAGACGTTTGTCCATCAAAAAGCGGGGGTACACCTGTACCGAGTGACTCCCAATCGTATACCGTGATAGCAATCCTCAAAGGCATGAGGTATCTTTGGACATTTGTTATTTCCGGAATACCACAGCCTTCTAGAGGTATTTGCACACCAGCCAGCTGAATAAGAGATTGCGCTTTTTCACGTTGGTCGAGCGACGCCCCTTGTCGTATACGCGTCCAAGCTATTTCCGAGTTTTTGCTACGTTCGCGTTCATGTACGTTGTTTGCAAGAGCTATAACGATCGAGCGAGGAAAACACAAATTATCACCATTTTGTATTATACAAACCACGGATCGACTCTTCACCATTGACACACGGAGCCCCTGACCAGTAGGCACGGCTACATACATAACGGTGAATCGCAACGTGTCAGAGGACGCGAGAACCCTCGAGCTCTGATTCACGGCACACATCAAAGCCCATAGGGCTTCATCAGTGAACCGTGAAATAGGCCTCAATGATATACCCGCTCTGCCGTCTGCCATCCCGTCAGTGACAAAACCCACACCTATTAAATCTGTGTCATCGCGATCCTTTACGAAATAATCGTGAATATCTCGGATGGAGTTACGGATCCACGTGACCGGATTTATAGATACGGGTGGTTGTACTAACGCTAGATTGATCTGTCGCGCTGAAACCTCGAAACGCCGTAAATATGTATATTGCTCCTCACCCGCGACAACAAAACGATTTCCCGGCGGTAAAATATCGTCTGTATCGTCATGTATCAGATGCTAACCGCGGTGTCTCAGATCTCTGTACTGGGCTATGATTTCCAATATTAACTACGCCTGCTTCTACGCGATTAACGCTATTACCCCCGGCAGCAGTTAAACCCCTACCTATTTGAATTTCGGGACATACCTCGAGCGATGACGATGCTGATGACAATTCTGTAGAGGATGGGGTCGCTGACGATGCCGATGACGATGATTCCGCTTCATCCGACGACGAGCACGTTGATGACCCCGACGACGATGATGATGATGATGATGGTGACGACGACGACGACGACGAAAAAGAGGACACGGTGGAAGCCAGTGACGGTATTGGCGACAGCAGCAGAGGCCAGTGAGCTATAAAATATCCAGATTTATGGATTTATCTTACGCTCACTCTTCAGGGGGCCCAAGGCATGCCTCGTACAACCGCACAGCAACAAGATCATCGTCCTCGTCGCAGAAGTCGGAGTCATCCCCGACCGTACCATCCGCGTGGTAGTAAGGTATCACGCGGGTGCGAATAAACACCGCCTCTTCGTGCAGGGCAATACCTTGCTCGTGAAGCGGTGGTGACTCGGGACTATCGGGGATATCCGCGAACTCGCGCACGACAACAGGTGCAACATCTTGCGGCTCATCGTCTATTAGAAAATGAATTTTATCAATTTATCTTCATAAAATAATCTAATACTAAATTTTTTAAAATTATTTTTACGTACCATCATACGAGTCATCCGCGGACTCTGTAGTTGCTTCGTCTATATTTACAGGCCTCTGCGCAACCATCATTGGTTCTTCGTCTTCCTCTATCCCCGGCTGCTCAGGATCCGGGTTAGCCGGACTGCTGGGGACATCATCGTCGGTGGAGCTGTCGCTGTCGTCTTCCTCCTCATCCTCCTCCATGGCCTTATCATCGGCGTCTCTCAAATGCTCGGGTTCCTGGTTGTCGTTATCATCAGCGATGAAGATCATATCATCCTCGTCACCGTCGTCTGTCGACACGCCCGACATTGAGGCGTTGTCGTAATCGTCGGGGCTGGGTAAAGCCGTGCACGACGACAGTGACCCCAAGCATGAGTCGGCGCTGAGAGGTCCAGCGTCGTTTTCGCTGCTACTTGACGCAAGTAGCGAGCGTAAGGGAAAATAAAAATTTACCATGTCTTTAAAGAAAAACATTTTGTTTTTTACTCTTTTGTTTTTTATTCTTTAATCTAGCTAAAATATTTTTGTTATTTTTCAAAAATTGAATAAAATACATTGCCACCGCTAACGAGTCTACGAAGCAAGTTTAACTGTGATTAATTGATTGACGGAAAATGTATTAATTTTTGCGAGATAGAGTGAAACTGGATTAAAAATTAATTCACTTTTCGTCAACCAATTAAAGTAAAACTTGGTTCATACTCTCACTGTTGTCGATTATGTATTTTATTAAATTTTTTGAAAAATAATACAAAAAATTTTTAATAAAAATTATTTTTACGATTTTAAAAAAGTACAAAATTAAACCACTTCCAGTCAAGCGATCAAAGTAAAAACAATAATACAATTTTAAATGATAAAAAATTTTTTTCTAGATTAAAAAAGTAAAATACAAAAGAGCAAATAACAAAAAGACGATAAAAACTCCAAAATTTCTACACTAATACTCTATAGGTGAACACTGTAAGGAACTGATTTTACATGTGTCAGTATCTTAAAATAAATGAGCGAGTAAAAATAAAAATGTATCGTCTTTAAAAAAAAAACGTTTTGTTTTTATTAAAATTTGTTAATTACGTAAAAAAAATTTTACTATTTTTGAAAAATTGAATAAATACATTGCCGACACCAACGAGTTTAACGAACCAAGTTTTACATTGATTGATGAAAGTGTATTAATTTTCGCATAGCGAAGCGAAAGTGGATTAAAAATTAAGCCACTTTTCGTCAACCAGTTGAAATAAAACTTGGTTCTCGACGATATGACGCTCACAATGTAATTTTATTATATTTTTAAAAACAATAATGAAATTATCAGTAAATTATAAAAAATTAGTTTTTATCTTCTACCCGTTCAATCATTTTAAGATTGATAAATATTTAAATAATAAAAATTATTTCAATGAAATAAAAAATACAAAATGAAAGTAAAAAAGAACACATAACAAAACTTTTTTCTTTTAAGACGACAAATACATTTTTTCAAATTGTACTCACTATGGCGATTTTCAGCGGCCATAATTAATTCGTTTAGTGGCCTGTGTAAGAGTCCACCGTAATTGGTAAGATGATCGACCACATATTGTTGCACAAAACCGGGTGCTCGCCCCAACGGGCAACTCACATAAGCAGCGGTAATCGATTCTGCATCACCACGCAGCAACACTTCACTGAACTCTGCGCGGAGACGTTGGAACGTAAAGTTCGCGATATTGACGAACCAACGCCGTGTAAAGCGCCGCACCAATCGCGGTTCCCGACGTATGAATACGCGAGCCGTTGCGCGCACTACGGACAGAAGGACACGTCACGTGAGTCCATTTTTTTAAAAACGCGAAATAACGATGCTACACTGTCAGGATGATAGTTGTAGAACGTTCGAACGTTGAATAATACGAGAACTACGATTTCGCGCAATTTTATACCTTAACTCGAATACCCCCACTACCCTCTATATATATATTTCGACTTCACCATAAATGCAGAAATCGAGGAAAATTTTGAAAGATAGCAACCTTGAGCCCCTGTACAGTGACAGAGTGTCTTCACAAGGGGTTGAGGGCTACACACAGTCGTGCACTATTTCTTAAAGATAATTTATTTCGTACTACCTCTTTGGAAAGGTTGTAAACATGAACCCATGCACGCCTACCGTTTTCTCTAGAAAGCTGTATTGTCTAAACAGACATTCTTACAACGATAACGCTGCTTCAGTGTCAACCAGTGCAGGCGCCTGCTATTTCTTAAAGATGATTTAATTCGTACTAGCACTTTGGCTAGAGTGTAAACATGAAGCGCTACACTCCGCCCGTTTTTCTAAGAAAGCTGTATTGTCTGAAACAGACATTCTTAATTTACATTTATATATGCACTTTTGGTATCTATTTACAATACGGTAATACGAAACGTCTGCCGTTTTTATATTAGACTGCATTGACAAAATAGACAGGCTCCATTTATATATACATCTGTAACACGTGTATACAAGACAATAAACGCAAATTCTACGACAGTTTTTCCATCAGGGTCTGTGTATTTACAATAAAAAAATAAAAAAAATAAAAAAAATAAAAATACCCAACATTTACATAAACGCTTGTGAACTAGCTTATTTTACATAATTATATTCAATATACATTCTTATAATAAATTCATTTTCAAAAATATATTACGAGAAATTTTTAGTTCTCGCTACTCCCTTTACATTTAATTATATTCATATTTACTTATTCAAAAATGGTATACCCTGCAAACGTTTCATTGTCAATCAACCCTTACACTGCTACGACAATGATAATTATCAGACTTTGGTGGAAAACTGAAAAACCTCGAGCGACGTAATAAATTATGTTCCAATGTACAGACGCTAGCTATTGAATTTGTATATGGTCAATACAACACGGCGCCTGTTTATACATATTTACAATCGGTCGTACTGATGGCGCTGATGCTCCAGGGGGGGTCATAGATACTTTCTCGCACAGGTAGACGCACAATATGAAAATTCGTATATTTATTCTTATACGTATAACGTTCAAGTGTTTTCCATCTACCGTTGACTCATTAAAATGCAAAGTTCTTTCGACCATCACTGAAACGTAACTACATCAGGCCAGAAGGGGTTTGCTATAATGTTTCAAATTTTAAGCTATGAAATATCTATTTGTGATGAAATAAACAATTTTCACACTACAATAATTTGTAGTATACAGAAGTATAACTTCTCTATATGGTCTACTAAGGTTACGTTGGTGGGGGTAAACGCTTGCCCCCACCATTCCAACATATGAGCCGATTCACACCTGTCTATAAAAACATTTGTAGAGAGGATCGGGTGGCAGTCCGACCGGTGACAAGCTACGAAATACAGTTATCGTAGCTTCGTTTCCCTCATCATTTATTCATTTTTCCGTGTCGCTCTGTTGTATTTTCTATCAACCATGGAACATTTTGAAGCACCGTTGTTGCTTGCTACAACATACAATTTGAACTACTCGGAAACAAAGAGGATAACTGTGGGTCTTCAAGTACGCGCAAGCGGTGACGTTACACCGGTCGTTAAGCTGCAGCATAATAACTCGTCGAGTGGTATTACCTTTGAATCTACAAAGTGGTGTAAACTACAAGATGCCTTGACCGAGATAGCATCATATTTCGGGGCCTGTACGAATTATGGCTAGAAAGCTGATCAAAGCATCCGTAAAACACTCAACATCGATGACTGCGAGGATTTGCGTCCTCGTTTGACTCAAAATCCATTGTTTTCGACCAAGCCAAGGACAATGTGGTCGCCGAGGACGTCAACCCCAACGATGAAAATACACGGCTGGAACCACCACCACAGAAGAAGAAGAAGAAAAACATCTATTCACCGAGTATAGTTATGCAAAAGAAATCTTTTGACGGACTATGCATCGTAACACCGTGTGTCGATGAGCGCTTCAGGCGGCACCAGCGCTACGTCGTTTATGTGAAAAACTGTATCGATGTTCTATGTGCTGAATTAGTTATACATATTCCCGCTAAAGAACTAGTCGAGAATGTGGACCAAGTGCGTATTAAAACTCTTTTAACACAGAATAGCTCTAATCTGTGTGAAGCTGTACGTCATCGAGTGGATCCCTCATTCCTTGAACATTTCGATATATTGTTCCTGGAGTTGCAGATATTTTGTGTTCCGTTCATAACACAGGAGGTGAAAAAATTAATCACAGAGATTTCTCTGGTGGCTTCAAAACCGTTTGAAGAATGATCGAAGAACGATTGCCCACGGTTACGCAAGAATTAATTTTTCATAATTCACGCGATAACACATCATTATGATAATAATAATTTATTTTACCAGTTGTAGATGTTAAGATAATTATTGCATACACACGTGACTCGTCTTCGTCGATAAACCTTCCCACCCATGTCCCGCCTCAGTATAAATTGAAATTATTAATATTTTTATCTATAATACTCTCTCTCTCTACAATAAAGAAACATGTATGCTATTTAAACGTGTTTCTTACTCAGCATCATCAGCATTAATAGTTGCTTTGAAAAATTTATTTGAAATGTACGTCAAATAGTGAAAAACAAAAAAACACAATCTTCTGAATACACATGCGCTTTAAAAAGCTAAATTGTGCGCATGTACCGCGGTGACACACGCTTGCTCATAAGCTTATGACCAGGCAAGCGTGTATCTGTATAAGCTGAACCGCGCCCGCGCACACGTCTGATAAGGTATAAACGACGTGTGGGTACGCGCCGCCGCCGCCGCCGCTGCCGCCGCCCGGCTGGGTAACACGCTTATTGTGCACTTGGTGTATGCGATTTTGCATCTCGTTGCTCTACGATATTCACCGTCATCATCATCATCATCATCAATAGTATCATGGATTTGTCACGCTTTATAAGTAAAAATAATGGATGTACGCTGGAAACATCCGTGGACGTCGCTGATTTGTGGCCCTACTGGATGTGGGAAAACAGTTTTCGTGAGATAATTTCTAAAGTTTCTCGATTCAATGAGTAACGTTGAATTTGACCGAATTATATTTTATTATGGAGATACTTTCGATTCTGATATCGCTGCTCTGAATAACACATGTGAACAACAACAACCGTCGCCAGTTCATTTCAAACGACTCAATTAGACAATATGTGTGCTCATTATACGGCGTATTATGAGAATCAAATAGGTGGCGGAGGTGGTTATATAGGTAACGTGTTTGCGGGTTCCCCGCATCAGCGCGGTCACGGCATCGGTAGTTTTCTCGGTGGTCTATTTCGGAGTGTTTTACCACTGTTGACCAGAGGTGCTTAAGCTATAGGGAAAGAAGCCATTCGCACGGGTTTACACGTTATCGAGGATGTGAGCGGTCGCAAAATGCCATTCAAGGAGTCATTGCGTCGACGCGCAACCGAATCTGGAGATAATTTACAACGAAAAGCCAATGAAAAAATCTCTCTTCTCATGAATAGTTCAGGATATAATGCTGTGGGTACCGCTCGCATGATACAGTCGTTATCGGGACGCGTGCCTACGAGGACGAGGAAAAGGCGTACTGGTATTTCGAAAAAATCGTTCGGAATAAAGAAGAAGAAGAAGAAGAAAAAGTCAACAAGACGTAGACGCAATGCAGCAAGGAAACATCGCGGTGTCGCAAAGAATAAAAAGAAAAGGATAACAAAGAGAAAGAGAAGAGGTATAGAAAGTAGTAGACGCAAACGAGCAAAGACCAACGATATTTTTGGAGGTGTTTAACAATGTCGTTTTTGCACTCACACTCCTCTGAGTGTATGAAGTCGGAGCTCGACTTATTCACCATACCTCCAACGCAGACGGCTATAGAAGCATCACAATGGATACACTACAAGCCTGTGTCGTCCCTCACGGATGACGGACCCCTGGAATTTGTCATACCTGGCCACGGTAAAGAATACCTGGACCTAGCTCATATAATGATTATTGTAAATGTTAGGGTTATCCTAACAGCTGAATCACAGTACAACGTAGCACCTGTTAAAACTTTCTGTATAGCCTTTTCAATCAGGTGGATGTATATTTTAACCAGAAACTCGTGGCACCGCCAAACAATGCATACCCCTACAGAGCATATATTGAGACGTTACTCAATCATGGACCGGCTGCTAAAACTTCTCACTTAACGACCGCGCTATGGTACGCTGACACGCCCGGTACGTTTGACAGTCTACCAGGTGCATCGAATAGCCCTAATATCGGTCTGAATAATTGTGAAAAGTACATAAAGAATGGTCGGACTTTAGATATGATTGGCCATTTACATTGCGATGTTTTTAATCAGGATAAATTTCTGCTGAACGGTGTGGAAGTACGGTTACGGTTGTATGCTCAAAAGACGATTTTTGTCTTATGGAGACTCCTACGGCCGGTGTGACACATAAACTACATATCACCGAGGCTACATTACTCGTCCGTCGAGCGAAAATCGCACCAAGCGTGCTGATAACTCATGCCAAAATGCTTGCAAAAACAACCGCCAAGTATTGTATAACAAGGGTTGAGGTTAAAGCTTTTACGATGCATAGCGGTATCATTGTCGATACTCTGGATAACGTTATTCTGGGCCAATTACCTAAACGAATAATTCTTGGTTTTGTGAATAATCGAGCATTCAATGGCAGTACAACGTTAAATCCGTTTAACATTAATAATCATTCGATAAATTTCTTCTCTCTGTATGTCGATGGTCAACAAATACCGAGCAAGCCTCTTCAACCGGTGTTTGATGGTAACGAGAAGTGGATAGACAGTTATCACACGCACTTTACCGGTACAGGTACACACTTTCAGAATGAGGGTCTAGATATTACCAGTAGCGACTATCCCAAAGGCTACTGTCTGTATGTCTTTGATTTGACACCGGACTTATCAGCAAGTTGCTTCGGTCACTGGAATCTCGTAAGACACGGTAGTGTAAGGATCGAAGTACGGTTTGCAACGGCTCTGACATCTACAATAAATTGTGTGGTATACGCCGAGTATGATAATGTAATAGAGATAGATTCCACACGTCAGGTCATTACAGATTTTAGTGCGTGAGAGGGCGCCACACACGACGCTGTAATATTTCAACTCGTCTACGCAACCACACCTGGTATCAGTCTACATCAAACTGTCATAATGGACGTTATAGTGGATATTCAAGCGCTCTACGATGCAAACAACCGTTTTCTACCAAAGGAGATTGCTGTGACGACTCTTCAGGAAGAACATTATGGTCATTGGCTTGTCGAACCATCATATGACTTCGGTGAACTACCAAGGAGTATACGTACGAGCAACAATAAACTAACGTGTTTTTATCATGGATTGGAATGGCTTGCCGGTGATACACCGTTGAAAAAAATTTACACCAATCTACGATTACTGTGCCGTTATGCCTTGCGTATTTACACAAGAGGCTTGCAAAAAGCCGAGCTTTTACGTGACGTCCTGGGGCGCGAAATCATCAATCTGGAAGAATACGAGGGTCCATCGTTAAAAAATATGCAAATCAACAATGTTTACTGTATTCACCATGGTATTTCGCAAGAAGACGATGTAAAATGTGCTCTAAATAACGTGGCAAAAATACGCGGTTAGTCAAATTTATTCACAACCTGTCGATAAATCAACACCTATTAAAAATCAACAAAGCCAACCGAACAACGAGGCATCAAATGAGGAAAATACTCTCGATATATCACAAAGCGTAGAGTATATATTCAACGATATTACACTATCATGCAACAGTGATGAGTCGGCGCTGCGAGGAGGAACTGTACCGGCTAACGATGAAATAACTGTACTTTTCCGTGGCAGAGAAAAACAAGTAGTCTCACCGAGTGCTAAACAACCATCACCACCCCCACGTAACAAACACCAGCCGGAGCAACCACCGCGCAACAATCATTATCATCAGCAGAGACAGCGTCAATCACACTCTAAGCGTCACCACCAGTTGTGTAAACAGCATGAACAACCTACAGATATTAGACGCTCTACAACGAATATCTGCTCAGACGAAAGGAGTATTTCCGGCCGATCGCATCCCGAGTCGCTGGTCTAGACCCGCAGCATTGGTTCTAAACACAGACGAGCATAATCTACTTAGGCGACACTGGGTTGCCACTCACGTTGATAAAAATGGACATGGAATCTTTTTCGATAGTTATGGATTGCCCCCACTCATTAACCAACACCATGACCGTCTACGCAGAAACTGTCGAAGCTACGAGTGAAACACGCAGCCCCTTCAATCACTCAAGTCTAAAGTATGCGGTGAATACTGTATTATGTTTCTTGATTTTATGGCTCGTGGTTATACTCTGCATAATTTTCATAAGAATTTTACGACTAACAGAGTGAAAAACGATCGCATAGCTGCACAATACTACAAACGCGTAAAATATTTAAATTGCAGAAAGAAACGTGTGAAAAATGTAAAACACAATAATATTAAGGGCTACGGTTGTAATAAAAACACATGTATACAAACTTCTACAGATCGATTTGGATGCTACCTGTGAATTACTATGAATAAATTCGAAACTTTAAATTTCCTGTCTTATTATTCGGAAGCACTCCCACCATACACATTTTCATATTTAACTATGATGGCCATTGACGCGAGATGTATATATCTAATGGTAACAGCTGTGAAAAAAAGTTAGTTCAAAAGAAAACGTTATTGTGAAAGTATCTTTGCCTCTCTTTCCAACCACAATGGATACTATTGACAGTATACTCGTGATCGACTGCTGCAAGGATCCCCGAGACTTCACTAAAGCTGAGCTCGCTTACATACCGAAACCGCTGCTGTTGAAACATTGGGGCGAAAAAATAGAAATTCTGTATGACAAACTATCGGAGCATCTGAAGGTTGACCGTGAGGTCTCCTCGTACACGCCGTGCTATGTACATTACATCAAACCGGGTCCGAAACTGGAAATTGACGGTCGACCACCAGCTCGCCGTGACTGCCGCGGATGTCATTGAAATGTACGGATAAACAATACATGTTTGTTGGACAAGAATGTTAAAATAACAGTTTTTTATGAAACTAAAAAATAACGAGCGTTTTCATTTACCGTTGTTGTTAATAGTCGTTTCAATTAATAAATTTTTTTAATTAACAAAAATTCTTAAAAAGCTACGGAGAGATCTCGGTTATCGACGACTGGGGGAAACCGGTTGATGGGGGTGCAGAATATTATTTACCGCGAGACCCAGTCTACTTATCTTCCGTAAGTCCCAAATTTGCTGTAGCGATGGTCGGCTACATACCGACGGTTGACAACCGATCCGCTTTACCGATCGCCGATACATTTTCTGCTAGACCGACTGCCAATATTCCGTCTTCTTTACCACCTGTCGGTAACACGATTACCGACAGTAGATGGCGAATCGGTAATTAATTTTCTGATGGACAGGCTGCCAACATTCAATCTTCTTTACCGACGATCGGTAACACGATTACCTACCGTTGATAGCGCATCGGTAATTGATTTTCTACTGGACCGGCTGCCGACATTCGATTTTCTTTACCGATTGTCGGTAACACGATTGCCGGCAGTAGATGGCGCATCGGTAATTGAGTTTCTACTGGACCGGCTGCTAACATACAATTTTCTTTACCGACGATCACTAAAACACGATTACCGACCGTATATGGCGTATCGGTAATTAATTTTCTGCTGGACCGACTGCCAACATCCCATCTTCTTTACCGACGATCGGTAACACGTTTACCGACATTAGATGGCGCATCGGCAATTAAGTACGGGTCAAAATCCGGCAGATGGCGCTGCGACGCTGCACCAATCAGAACACGAGGATAGGTGGACTGGGGGTGGGGACTGGTGGGGACCAATCAGGAACGGGGGTAGGGTAGTCGGGGTAGACACGCTCCCTGGAACAACCAATGAGGAAGCAGCAGGAGAGGGGTAGTGGTAGGGAGGGGGCGGGGCTAGTCTAGACACGCCCTGTCTTTCTATAACGGGCCCCTTCTACTCGTGGGGATTCACCATGTTGCGATTTAATAATGTCTTTAGCGATAATGTAACGAAAAACGATAGAATAGTACGCGAATGTTACCATTTTTTTTACCTCTCGACGATCGGACAGTGATAAAAATAAATTTAACGGTGGAGGAATCTCCGAGCGAAGATTACCGTGTTTGCAGAGATGTAGCATGCGACGGTAAATGTGTGTAAAGTGATTTAAATAAAATATTGATGAATTAAAAACAAATACATCGTCTTCGTCCGGTGTTTATCATATCTTGACTTATTGTATTTGTGGTTCCTTAGGGAATTTGTATATGCTAATCCTCTATCCTTGATCAAGTTTATTTTCTCTGATAACTCTTCGGGGACTAGTGGATCAACTTTTCCGAATAATTAATATTCCGGACTGAATCCTGTTACTGAATGTTCTGTCCGGTTATACTGATCTGTGCATTCTTCTGCGATTTTTTACCATGCTCGAAACTTCGTTTCATTTATTCTACATCGAATCCGGTTCACAACAGTCCGACTAAGTCGTTCATTAAGTCCATTAGAAAATGGGCGATTTACTGCTGTAAAAATTTAATTTATATTTCGGTTTTTTAGATGATTCTTAATTGAGTTCGAGTTAATGCCGCTATATTGATCCGTAAGTAGTGTCCTTATTTGATTATTGTCTTGGATTTTTTTTAACAATTGTGTAAAATCTTCAGATGTCTGATTTTTTTATGTCAGTATAAAAGCATATCTAGTGAAATGGTTTATCAAAAGATGTAGATATCTTTTTGTCGATCTATTTCCAGCGAATCCCCCAATTGTGTCCAAAGAGACAATTTCAAATGGTTCCATTGGTGGGCCGAGTTTGGATAAGAGGCCATAATGTTTACTTAGGATTTTATTTTTGGAGCAAATTTCACAGCGTTTATAAATTTGTTTTGTTATTTTATCTATTCTCCGCAGATAATACGAGTGTTTTAACTTGTCCATAATTTTGCTTTTACAAATGTGTCCATAATCCTTAGTAATTCTCGATATCAGTTGTTTTACGAATTCTTCTGAAATTATTATTCGTTATCTACTTCCCTTTAACTTATAAAATATTCCGTTTTCGAGTAGGATCTTCTTTGAATTTTCTTCTAAATCCTTATTAGTACTTTGGTCTTGTTTTACATTCTCAAGAGTAACGAAGTTTAATATTTTTACATGTTCTTCTAAATTATCTAGATTAGAGAGAACAGGATTGCGTGAAAGGCAATCCGCTTCTATATTGCCTTTTCCGGGTTCGTATTTAATCTCAAAGTCAAATTGCGACAGGAAATACATCATGTCCCCTAATTCTTCATCCGTTCTCGATCAAATATTCTTGCCTTCCAGTGGTTTATGGTCGGTTATAACCAAAAATGTTTTTCCGATGAGCCAATACTGCCAATATTTAATAGCTTCTTTTGTGGTAGGACATTCTAAAAAAATAGCCTTCTTTTTTTTTCTGGTATGTGATTAATTTCTTTGAAAAAAAAAAAAAGCAATCGGTTTTAATTCCCCGTTTGGTTGATTTTCTTTTAGTACTGTTCCAATACCGTCTATGCTGGCATCCATATAAATAACCGTTAGTGCGTTTAAATAAAAAATTGCTAATATCGGTTGTGAACACAATAAGTTCTTAGCTTTCGTAAATGCCCTCTGGCAATCTTGTGACCATAAAAATTGGGTATCTTTTCGGAGTAGGTTTTGTAGTGGCTCCAGAATTCGTGCGGAGTCTTCAATGTATTTATGATAAAAGTTTATTTTCCCAAGAAATTGACGAATTTTCTTTCAGGAGTCTGGTATTGGAAATTCTTGAATCGACCTTAAGTTATCTTTTAATGAGTACCGTATTCTTCGATATCACATGACCGAGATATTTTACTTCGTTTTTCGCAAAATTACATTTGGTAAACTTTACTCGAAAACCTTCTTTGCTTGCGATCATTTTTCGCAATGTTCCATATCTTCCTCGAAAAATCTAGAGAAAATGAGGATGTCGTCAATGTAGTTTATGCAAAAGGAATTCAGATTATTTCTTCGAAATATATTGCTTAGAATTCGTTGAAATATTGCAGGAGATGTCTTTAGACCGAATGGCAAACATTTTTACTGCCAATGACCATCTCGTGTTACAAATGCAGTTTTGTATCTGTCCTTGATCCGCAGGGAAATCGCCCGAAAGCAGAATTTAAGTCCAGTGTAGAGAACTATTCTGCGTCCCGGGTCTTCGCAATAATCACCTCTATTAAGGGGAAAGGTTGGGGTTCTGAGATAAGTAATTTGTTTAGCTCCCGAAAGTCGATACACATTCCTTGTTTTAGTCCCCTCTTCCCGTTTGTACGCAAGCGTAACGGGAGACACAAAAGGAGAGCATTATTCTTGAATCAATTCTGTTTTTAATAATTCTTTGATCTGAAATTCTATCTCTTTTTTATCTAGTATGGAACAACGGTATGGCTTTTTTGCCACAAATTTATGTTCCAGAAGTTTTAAATGTGCCTCATGGTCTTTAACTTGACCAACGTCGAATTAATTTTATGCAAAGACCGTATCGTATTTGTTTCTCAAGATTTGAATTCTCTCTTTTTTTCTTCAGATAGATTATCTAGTTTCGCTTTGAATTGCTCGACAGGAATGCCTTCATTAAAGTTTACCAAATGCTCCTGATTTTCTGCATTGGTGTTAAAATATTTAATTTCATCTTCTTTATTTTCTGATAAACTTTTAGTTCGTAGTCCTGTTTCAGGCAGAAGTTCTTTATTTTATCGAGACCGAGTAGAATATCATATTCGAAGTTCTTATCATCAACAACAAAAACCTCTACTGTTTTTTCTATCTTGTGGATTTTCATTCTAGCAGATAATCTGCCTGAGAAGTCTTTTCTGCCACTAACAGTTTTGAAAGTATTTCTATCTTCTTGTGTGGTTAGACCCATTTTCTTAATAATCTTCGAATTCAAAAGAGTTACGTTTGCACCTGTATCGTAAATTCCTTGTATCTTTTTATCATTCAGAAATACCTTTAGTATTATCAGCGACAGCAAAATTAGTTTTTTTGATCGGTTATAGATTCGTTCAACGCATTTCTCGTAAATGTTTTTCTTTTTAGTACTGAGCTCTCTAATTTACGCAACTCTAGCAAATCATCCATTGATGTAACCTTTGTTTTTTCGATCTTATCCTGTACCGTTATTGGCAGGTCTGTCACAATCAAGTCAATTAGTATATTGTAACATAGTTACACTCTCTAGCCTACTTTATTATGTCAAACGGTATAAAGAGCCCAGGGATACGCAGAAACACCTGCAAAATTAGACTCGGTACAAGCGTACCGAGGTTTGCGGGCGATAGGCCATCGCCCCTGGTGTAAAAACTAGAGCTCTCGCCGCTCCGGAATTCCCTCGCTGACATAAACAGCAGGTCAGCGACCAGCTGGCCTTACTGGGAGGCGAGGGGAAGGTGGTGAGCGCGGCAGCGGCAGATCGCAAAAGCCGAAAAGATGCGTTAGATTTTTAAATTACGATGAAAAATAGGCAGAGGGGAATGAGGCGAGGGGAGGCCTATAAAAGGCCACTGTGCGGGGAGAGGAGCTCTCTTGGCCTCTTAGCGTGAATAGAAGGCGTGTTAAAAGACAAGTCGAAAAATCTGAACATGCTAAAAATTACGAGAGAAAAGTTAAGCATTATCAACGAATAGATTCTGAATAAATTCGGGTCCAGTGCATAACGGAACATCGAATTAGTGAGAATGGAAGACAGCGGAACAATGAGAGGCAGGCGAGTGGTTTAAATAATATAAAGAATTGGTTTTAGTGAAGTTAAAAAGAAACTAGTAATAAATTAGGATATGGATAGGTTTAGGAGAATAGAATTAAGAGAAAAAGTGTGTGTGCGAATAGATCTAAGTAAAATTAAGTGCATAGGATTAATTAATACGTTTAAGGGAGTAGTATATCCGGAAATAGAATTAAATAGTGTGAACTTTAAATCGGAAGTATAAACGGGAATCGCCCGCCAGGATGAGTGGAAGAGAGAAAGAGAGAAAATGAAACGAGAGTAAAAGAGAAAGAATTGTAAACAGAGTTAATACACTCTGTCGAAGGAGCGAGTGCGAGGCGAATGACTGGTAGTGTGAGTATGTATGTGCACCGAGCATACAGCAATACCACTGTACAAGAAGAATAAAAACTTCCGAGGGTACCGAGAATTTATGCACGAATAAGACGAAATAATAATAAAATAATCGCCGGAATTTTCGAATCTGAATGCACCATTCTACATAATAGAGGCCGAAAACTGTAAAATAACTTGTTATAAACTTATTCATTCGGTAAATAAACCCTAATCTCACGCACTTCGAAGTCTAACATTAATTAGTTTTGTGTTCGAGCCGAACTCCCACGAAAAATAAAAATAATTGTTAACGATAAAAAAAATTACCGTTACAATATCCGTTGGGAAATTATTTCGGATGTTAATTAACAAGTTTTCTTTTCGTAAAGCATAAATTACTAAGCTGCCCCCAATATAACGAAAAGAATATGCCTCTCTATATTTGTGCCAACCTGTTTCCCGAAAACAATCTAGAAATATTTCTTTCCATGTCTCAAATCTTACATCTAGGCCAATTGTAATTACTTTCGAAGAAAACCAATCTTTAACTGTCCCGTCCAGAAATAAACGTAATATCAAAATTTTATCGTCATCTGACGTAACTTGACATCGCGCACATTCTTTTTCAAACGTCTGGAATCAGCTTACTAATGGAAAGTGTTTTCCATCGAAGTTCTCTAATACAAGATCTTCACATATTTACCTTAAATTCTTTCTTGGTGTTGCTTCTGATGGTGTTTCTTTTTTTGTAGCGGAAACTATTGTTGTAATAGCATGGATATGTTCTCTTCATTTTCTTTCTTCGTCGTCTTTATTTCATATTCAGGAGTCATCGTTGCTTGTAAGTAAATATCTTTGTATACTACATCTCCTTCGGCATCGTTATATAATGCCGCTATCTCAGGTGGTAGTGTAAGCGTAAATGTACAGTACGTTCCATGAGTGTTCATTGTAGACAAAACAGCTTTTCCTTATTTATTGCCCAAATCTCCGGATGTTTGTTTAAGTTTTGTAATTCTACTGGCAATTCGTAGTATAGTTCGTCGCCAACTGGTTGAATCCATTTCAGCTTATACACGTTCGTTTTTTTAACTGTCGCTTCCTCCATGATCGGATAGAAGCGAAATTGAGTATTCGTCGTCATTTTTTTAGCTGTTGAGTTTAGCTTTCGATTTCTAAGAATGATTGTCACTCTCCGGTCGAATAGGGTAAGATTGAGCAGCTCGATGCCTATAAACAGGTTTTTATTTGCAGTAAGCAATAAAACAACGTAAACAACAATAAAAAAATACATCGTTCCTAACCTATAAACGGGAATCGAAAGCGATACTCCTTCTCCCACGGTCTCTCTCCGACTATCTCACTATCACCCTCTTCAGCCAGGAGTCTAGCCATGTAGTAGTCGGTATGGCAGTGTAGCCCTTATACCATAAGTAGCCGTGAAATGAAAGTTTTTCTTTTACAAATATTTACCCGAGTCATCGACCATTAGGTGATCAAACCACGCATCAGCTTTCTTATGGGGTGGCTGCTCCGATAATATTTCCATTTACTGTTCCCATAATTGGTTTTCCCTGCCTATGATTGACACATCTTCGATTGCATCACGCCCGTTATCATTATCGTTTTCGGCTTGCCGACTGTTTTCAAGAGTCTTCGCTGTTCCTGATTCAGCACCGTAGATGAACGGATCGTTGCTTCCATTGCATAAGCCTGATGGTGCTGCCACAGCACCGTCTACCACAATGACACGCAAAGGTGCCCACCCTAAAATATATTTTAAACGCTTTACGAGTCTATCGGTCGATAAATCTCTTGAACTCCTACGTCATATAGAATTAAAGCTACGCCTAGTATACACGCTATGAGTTATCGCTAATTTTAAAAGAGCGCGGATACATGAGCAAAGGGCGCAGTGCGGCATTATGTCCAGGAGACCGATAGACTTGGATCATCACACGACTGTCACGCGAGTGTTGGTCTTCTGTATTTCCATCGCATATAAATTCCTGACATGTAAACGATATCCCCGGGAGCTCTCGAGGATTGCTGTGTTTTACTAAATTGCAGATTTGAGAGCAACCGGCTTCACATATTAACCGTACAGCATACGCTCTTTTAAACGCTTGTAATTTTACTGCTAATTCATATACAAAGAGGTGAAAATGTTTAATAAAGTTCAGACATATCGGACTCTTGCAACATTTTAGCTCGCTCGACCTCAACATTTTTCGTAACGTAATAAAGACGGCGCACTTGCGCTTTCTATCTCGCTACACTTCCGCGATCACTCTCCTTTCTCTCTGTTGCAATGCAGCAAAGAAGCAGCTCTTTATCCTTTTTATTGAGAATAAGGGCGTAACTCCTTGTTTATCCAGAGGAGATACGCTCTTTTGTTTTCCGACCCTCAATATAGCGATATTTCAAGAATGGTGAGAGATACGTAAAAACGGACAAACTTTGGGTGTTTACTGAAGGGTGTTGTGCTCGGTGAGATGAAGATGACCCCTTCGTCAAAAAATTTAGCACCAATAACGCTCGGTAGAATGCATCACTCTCTAGCGAGTGACGGCATAACACGTATGCTTAGTCAAAGCACATACGCCTTTCTTTCCTCGGAATGTGGGTCTATGCTTTAGACATCCTTCTTAAAGGCCTGCATGTGCAATTTTACTGACGCTATGTACGGCAGTAGCGGCTTCGCGATGAAGTGCTGTAACGTGGCAAAATATTCGTACGCTGCGTCCTCTTCGCTACGGCTTTCGCACGATCTCGCAGGGCCCTATAATAAGATTGCCGGGCTTTGTTTAATATTTATTTATTTTTAAAAAATTATTTATACCACCGAGGGACGGAGAGAAAGAAAGAGAAGGGGCACCACACGCACTGATTGTCGGCTTCGGGATCCAATCACTCCTTCTAAGGAAAGAGGATACAGACATTTTCCAGTTCTTTCTGTCGGGATATACAGCCGTCCCGCTCAACGTTCATCTACGGCCAATATGCTACTATCTATCCTCGGACACCTGATCTACTAGCAGTAACCAATCTATCTCATGGGGTTCACCTGCAGGACTGAGCTACACATCTCTATTATCTGTTGTTAATTTATGCGTTGTCCAGCTGAGGCGCTAGTCGCGGTCATCTAGCGACACCGATTCCCCCAATTAACCGAGTTTGGCTTGTTAGGAGGGGATCATAGTTCACGGGCACGCGTGCCGGCAGGTCCACGGGGATCTTTCTCGGTTACGGTCGAGCGAGTAGGACGTTGCGTCGAACATACCTTTTGTCCCGTTCTACCGTTGGCGTTATTCAAAGAGAAAGACGAAGAAGGCGATCACTCTCCATTTGGAACTCTAAGTCGGCGTGTCAAGAATATTTATTTGCCGCTGGGAGTAGCGAGAAGTCCACCGACATTCGAGTTTTCCCGGATTTACAATGAACATCGCAGCAGCATTGTGCCGGTGAGCTCTCTTTCCTTCCACGGTCTTTCGCCATTATTTTATTTTTATTGACGGAAAAGTCTATTCGTGCGTTGTCATACCTGTGGCTTTGTATGTCAAGCATAGAGTATTATTTATATCGGGATCGACCGTGTCTGTACGAGTGTAATATTGAGATCGTTTGGCGGCTAGAGCCGGGAAGAAGTCATTGCGTTTCTTAGTCATTTTTACGTATCTGCCGACTGTTAAATCTGTGCGCGAGTTAGTACGTTATCCCGTGGTATGTACGTTCGTTCCCGATTCATTCTCGGTTTTCCCTGTCTGCGATTTTTAACACTTTACCGATCGATAGCCTATTAATCGGCTTTTGGTCGCTGATGCTTATCGACAGATAGCGTATTAATTGGTTGCAACGGCGATAAAGAACGACTATTATATGGGCAGTTTTTTGTTATTTAGTATTGAGGTACGTTGCTCAGTTGCGTTAGTTGCGTCGCTTTGTAAGCTCCCACATTTTCATACCGTTTAAAAAAATTTACCCCTCGCGAAGATAAAAGTTGAATACTTTTTTACATATTTTCTTCTCTCCAAGAACTTTTGTTTGATATATTATTCGATAAAGTTATTCTGTTCCAAATTAAACAATTTAACACTTTTTTTTTTCAATGTTTAAACAATGATCCGGGGGTTGATTGCAAAATTGTTATCGCCAATCGATTCAGCGCCATCCAATTATCCAATTACATCAATTATTCACATTCATGACTAAAAGTTCTTACTTTCGTGCATTTTTACTGGACTAACAGTCTAAACCGAAACAGAGCCGGCGTCAGGGAGAATCGCAGCCGAGCGGCTGGTCGGTAAAGTGTTAAGTTAAGAGATTCGAACAAGTAGAGGTTTCGCGTACGTGACCTTCTGGCGTCCCGTTATTATGGAGGTATTTTATGTATGTAAGATTCGTCCGGTATAGGCCGTATCGCGAGCTGAATTTCGAGGCGATCTATTATTTCACTTTGTTCGAGCGTGTTTAGCCGTTTCCTGCGAACACTCGAAGTCCAGGTTAAGTGTTGTGGTTGATAGCGTATGAGAGTGAGAGAGACAATGCGAATGTCGGGATAACTCGTACCGCTAGAATGATTAAGCTTACGAATTGTTGAAGAAACCAGAATTAATTTACGGGATATTTTCTTTTACATTTTCTTTGTTATTGTGATATTTTGCCAAACCAGTAATCACCTTAATTGAATAAACGATCTGCCCTAGTGGCATTTGTAAATCCCGTATTTAAAATGTTATCCGTTTTCTTTATTTATTTATTTATGGATTCTACTTATTAATTTTATTTATTGATTTTATTCATCGACTTTATTTATTGTCTCGTTTATTGATTTTATTTATTGATTTTATGAATGGAATTTATTCATTAACTTTATTTATGGAATTGACTTTATTTAATCCCACCTTGACAGTCCGAACCACCCACTCTGCCTTGAACAGCTGTAGCTAGCCTGGGCTGAGCCTGTTCGACCACCTCGTTATTTTTCCTTCCGGCGCGTAAGCGCCTGGTGCCCAGCTCGAAACAGTAAAATAAAAGGGAGGAAAAATAGCTCGGACCAGCTATAGGTAACGTGGTGCGTTAGGGTGCAAATTTACGTTACAGTGCATATCACTCAATGCGAAGTATTCATTACCTCCAGCGCGTCATCCGCGAAGTAGCCGTAGCATCTTTGCGATTATGGCATCTCGCAGCAGCAGTCAGTATTTCTTCGCAGCTTTCAGAGTGTACATCGAAACAATGTATCCGCACTATAGCCCCAGTGTTTTAAAAACCGTGTTTTATGTAAAGTGGTGCAACTATATACTGTACGTAGTGTATTCATTCACACGTCAGAAATGCACACGGCGTACGAGCAATTGCAGGCCGTTATTTTAACTGGTAGGTAACAGGGCTACACGCATGTTCATCGAGGAGCTCGCCGACGACATGTCATGTGTTGTGTGGAGTAATGGCATTGTGGACGGCGGTGAAGTTGTTCAAACGGACTCGTACGGTACCTCGGAGGTATTACTGGTCGACGAAGCGTATATGGCATATTTTTATATTGCTGGTATTTATCACGTAAAGTCTTTCCAGAACATGTTGCCTGCGCTAAACCAGGAGCGTTCATTACATAGTCTGTGTCATGTGTGCTGACGGATATAATTTAGGCCCTCGTCACTGATGTGCCAAAATATATACCAGGTGTACACGTATGAAATGCGGATTTTTTTTCTAAAAAAACATGTTTAATTCGGAAGAATGATAAAAAGTGCTGTATTCAAAAGTATGCTCCCCCACTTGTTATGCTTTTTCCCATCTTTCGGGCAATTTGTGAATACCACGCCAGTAAAAATCTTCCCCTTTTGCTGCGAACCATTCATCGAGCCATTTTTTCACATCTTCGTACGAACCAAAGCGCTACTTAGCAAGTGCGTGACCCATCGATGCAAACAAGTGGTAATCGGATGGAGCCAAGTCTGGTGAGTAAGCCGCATGGGGTAGAACTTCCCAGTTGAGTGCTTCCAACGTGTCGCGAACCGGTTTTGCTGTATGTGATGGAGCATTGTCATGATTATGTGTTTTTGCGATTTTCCGTTTGCCTGTCGTTCAACTCATGTGGTACCCATCTACCGGTCTTCTGAATCTTTCTCATCTCTCGTAGCCGATTGAAAACAGTTTGTTGACTAACGCCCAATTGCTCGGCGAGTTGTTTTTGTGTTTGCGAATCATCTTCATCCGACAATGCTTGCAATTCCACATCTTCGTATTTTTTTGGCGGCTTTCCACGTTCCTTGTCTGCAACGTCGAAGTCACTACTTTTGATACGCCGAAACCATCGTTCACACGTATCTTGCGATGGAGCATATTCACCATAAACTTCTCAAAGTAATTGGTATGATTCAGCAGCAGTTTTCTTCAAATGAAAACGAAGAATTAATGCTGTCCGCGAATGCTCTTTGTTCGGTATAAATTTCGACATATTGAACACAACAACACAACACTATGCACACACTTTTCCAATTTATCACTCGTGCGAGTCTGACACTTGTTGATGACACAACAAAATGGCGCAGTGTCAAATCTTTATAACACAAACTGCATTCGTGCGCCATCTGTTTTCTGAAACCCGTATTCCATACTTGTACACCTGGTAAAACGAACTGCTTGTTCTACCAGCCCCTCAGTCTTCTTGCGATTATCGACTACACAGGACATCGAAATCAGGTAAAAAAAACTCACACATTATGATAAAACTGACCCTAAAGATATTGAAAAAATAAAAAATTTAAAACATTGAACTTCATGTTTTCACGATATATCGAAAGCGGTAATAGATACGGCAAAACAGACAATATTTTGTGGGTTGTCAAAAGGTCACTCACGCCAGCAAGTCAAGATGACCTGTTAGGTAAAAGGTAAAATAATAAGAATAATAAAAATATATTTATAGACGGTGCGCTGTGACGACTACTCGCTACCCTCCCCCACTTCTACCCTCACTCACCTCGAGCCGAGAGCTCTGAGCAGGCCGAAAGAGTGGGGATAGGAGGGGGTTCGCCATAGCGCACCATGTACTACTAATAATTATTTTTAAAAACCCATTCAGTTTTTATTTTTCCCGTCACTGGTGTCGCAAATAATGAAAATGCGAAAAAAAACCTTTTTACACAATAAATGTGATTGTGACTAATCTAAGAGGTAAACCATAACCAAAAAATAGGTGAAAACTCGTTTTATATTCGTCGGTTTTTCCGGTTCGCTTGTTTGAACACAGTTCAGTGATCTGAAAAATGCCACCTTTCAGGCGTGGTATGCTTCAAAAGAGTTGTGATTTACTTGTATGTACAGAGGTACTTGGCAGGTAATACACATCCAAGATGTAAGTACTGTGTGACTCTTGTTGCGGCAATGAGCACAACGTCTTCGCTTTGCAATAACTGGAGGGATGTGGGCTGCCCTAGAACGACGTTTTTGAAGAGGTACTTGTGGCTTAACTCGGTTAAAGACTTTGCTGGTTGAAGGTTTCCTACCTTTCTTTGTATGGGAAACACCTCGAATAATTAATGAGTTCTTCACGGTAACATCGAGTGAAACAACTCGATTATCTTTCCACTTTACCCAACTAAGTCCTGTGTACGAAGTTCGATATTCAAACTCGCCTTTACGCAATTCTTTATCAGGCTTTTGTGGATTGGGTAAGCCAACTCATTTACTTCTCACAGTTCCACATGCCAGTATGTCTGCCTTCTTCAACTATATCATTAAGTTCGTACTGGTGACAAAATTGTCGAAATATACACGGTCCTTATTTCCAATTAGATCTTTGGTCAAATCTTTCACCATTCTCGCTCCCAGCAGTTTTTCCGCTTTTTGTTCCGTTTTGCCTGTGTGAATTTGGAATTCGTATATAAATCCTGTTTGATCCACACGTACACAAACCTTGAATCCACGTTTGACAGGCTTATTTGGCAAATATTGCTTCAGTCAACTTCTTCCCTTAAACTTAATCATACTTTCGTCTATTGACTGATACTCATTGAGTATGAAGAGAGTTTTCAATGTTGCAGCAATTTCCTCTACCCGTGGTCTTATCTTATAGACCTTGTCGTAATTTGGGTCCCCTCTTTTGAGTTCTTGAAAGTCATCAATTACTTGCAAGTGGAAAAGTAAGAACCCGAATCGATTGACCATCATCAGACACAAACATAGAGGTCACCCAGCCAAGACCAATAGTCGCGATATGATGGAAGTATTTTCGCGTCCATGAAAATATTGGTACCTAAGAATATCGAAATTACTTTAGTCGTAACAGCTTTGAACTGCTCGCCAGATTGAATGCTGTAAAGATTCGTGTGGTAACCAAGAGACTCTAGAAATTCTTATGATAATAAACAGAAAAATATATCCAATGAAGAATTAAGATTATCTGAAATATTTGGACCAGAAACTTGGTTGAACAGCACAGTGCCGTTGTGTCTTGGTTTCGATTCCCAGATTTCGTCTTAATTCCATAATCGTTCACTCTGAGATATACTCAGAGAGATACTCAGAGATATCTGTCTGTATTATAATTTTTAACTTTCCTTTTCTTGTCGTTTCTCTTCATTTTTAGAGTTCTACCCTGGTCATCAATAAATTCAGTTTCCTCAGTGTCAGGGTCGCATAAGGCGTTTATTAAGTCATCATCGTTCGGTACATCTGTATACTCCATCTCCATTTTGAGAAAAAAACATTTACACGGGTCGAATTTTGCAAAGCCGCTGTACACGTACGCACGTGCGGAAATACACTCACGCACGAAAGACTCAACAATACGACAACAAGTGCGCAACATAAACGTTTTTTGGATTAGAAGGTTGTTGCAGTTGTATCTCAAGAAAACAAGAATGATGAATATTCGTAACCAGGTGACCGAGAAGACCCTTGAGTACTGAAATTTATCCAAACCGAGTTTCTTTTTCCATTTCAGTTTGTTATTTCGAATCTTTGGATTCTACGTTCACATCCGTAATCACTGACCTGGAAAATCTTCAGTAAAGAGCGTGATCAACAATATGTAACTTTTGATTAATTGAATTTTGCAATTTTTAATGTAGATTCGTAATCAGCAGCTCCAAAAACCTATAAATACCGAGTTTCATTAAAATCGAGCAATTCTTTGCATAACAGGTCCGCCATATTGGATCCAACATCTTGAAATTCGGAATTTTTGTGTAGATTCCGAATCAGCAATCCCCAAAACTTATGAATACTGAGTTTCATTAAAATCAAGCAATTTTTTGCATTCAGGTCCGTTACTCTGAATGTTGGAATGCTGAGTGCAGATTCGTAATCAAAACCTCAAAAACCTATGTATACAGAGTTTCGTTAAAATAAAGCAATTTTTTACATTCAGGTCCGCCACATTGAATCCGTTATCTTGAATTTTTGACTTTTCTGTGCAGATTCGAATCAGCAATACCAAAAACCTATAAATACCGAGTTTCATTAGAATGAAGCAATTTTTCGGATTCAGGTCCGCCATATTAGATCCGCTATTTTGAATTTTTTAATTTTGTGTTCAGATTCTTAATCAGTGACCCCAAAAATCCAAGTATTTGAAGCATACAAAAATGTATGCTTCAAAGGGTTAAGGGTCAAATTTGGAAAAATCTCTTCTTAGTGAATACTTACGACATGGAAGAAATATTGTTTTGAATTGAAAATTCAGCGTTTGTGCAACGGTTGAAAATAACGAGTCGACTTGAGAGTTAGTAGAAAATGTGCCGGAGTGTGAGAGGTGTTACAAAATGGCGACACTATGCGGCAGGATTAAACATAGTGTTTCATCACCGTTTATTAAGAACTAACATATGCTGCGTAGGACAATGCGAATAGAGACCCGTGATAAGCGTTGAGATTACCCGAATGAGTGTGAATGAAGGCGACGTGGCACGCGACCGCATGTTGAGCCTGAGCGGACGTGATGCTTTACCGTTACACTATTAACCACCTGAATACTGCTCAACTAATTGAGGGCACTAAGGAGCAGTACCAAACGAGAAGCTCATCAAATAGGTGACGCGAGAAAATGAGCGAACAGAATAGCGAGATGTACTACGATGCGTTTCGCGTAACGGACAAGTCAAGAGTAGAAATGGCGCCGCGTCGAGCATTCACGAGGCCGTAAGGCCCGTTCCCGATTGTTCCAAAAGACATTACAGTAACGTCAGGGCGAGCAGAGAATAGTGGAGCAACCAGTATGACAGCTGAAGACGAGTTGCTTTACGATCCTTATTACATTGCAACATTCCTGGTGAGTACGGTGGGTGTGGCAGTATATCCCATCCAAGCTTTAAATTTTTTTTCCGAGTGGTTAAACTTATATGTGGTCTCGCATTATCTTGTTGGAACACTATACCTTTCCTATTGACCAATTCTGGCCTTTCTTCTTTAAGTGAATCATTCAATTTGTCCAACTGATGACAGTACACTTCAGAATTGATCGTTCCGTTGCTCGGTAGAAGCTCAAAATAAACGATTCCTTTGAAATACCACCAAACAGATAGCATAACCTTTTTTTGATGAATATTGGCTTTCGAAGTGCTTTGATGCCGCTTCATCTTTTCTACTCCAGGATCTTTTGCGCTTAACATTGTTGTAGACAACCCATTTCTCGTCCCCAGTGATGATACGCTTCAAAAATGGATCATTTTCTTGACGTTTGAGAAGCAAATCACAAACGTCAATGCGACGGCACCAATTTTTTTCCGTAAGAAGATGAGGAACCCATATGTTGAGCTTTGAGGTTAAACCCAGCGGTTTCAAATAATTATGAACGGTCGAATTCGATAAATTTAATCTCTCAGCGATCTCACGAGTTGTTATTCGCCGGTTTGCATCAATTAATGCCTTTATTGTGTCTTTATCAGCTTCAACTGGCCTTCCAGAACGTGGTGCATCTTCGAGGTCAAAATTGCCGAGTCGAAATTTTGCAAACCAGTTTTGGCACTGGCGCTTAATTAACACATCTTCCCTATACACATAGGATAATTTTTTTCTTGCTTGAACAGAATTTTTACATTTTCCATAGTGAAAAAGTAAAATATGCCGAAAATGCTGTTTTTCACTTTCCATATTAAAAAATGTATCAACCAAAAACTACTGTGCAGAATCAACTGAATTTTTTTTTTAAGCGAGCCTTGCTATATTAGCTGTAAAAATACATATGATTATGCGGCTTAAGTATGAAGTTGTTTGTGAAAAAATACAATTAAGTCCTGTTGGGAAAAAACGAAATTACTTTCCGAACGACCCAATAAATATATAAACCCGCAGGCAGAAACAGCTGTCAAGACAAAATCGTTATAAACACTTGCAGACCAACTGGCCTAAATTCTAGTTATATCGTCGCATTTCTTTCTACTTAATGAATTTTTTTAGACATGCCATCTCACGCGGCGTAATAATGTTATGTTTACCGTGGCAATGCAATTTGAGGTAAATGACTTATTAATTAGAATAGCGAAAAAATAATTGGTCAAGTTTCTATTAGAAACTTCTTGAAAAGCCCATATCACTTGATCAATTCTCCACTACTTTCCCCTAATTAGAGGCAAAATATTTGCAACTTGACATTCTTTTAAAACTAACATCTTGACACTAAACTCAATGTTAAGCTCAACAATGCCTCAACACATTGCACAAACTTCCGATGACGAAATAGAAGTGCTCAAGTTTTTTCTCCGAGGAACTAAATATATAAAATGAATTTTTGTATAAAAAATCTTCCAGTGTGCGTCACACAGTACGAATCATAAAAATCGTTGAGCTACGTATGCTCCACATAAGTCCGGTATACATCTTTCGTTAATTTAAACTTCACTACCTTGTAAAAACCATGAATTATTTCGTCATAAATTCAGTATAATTTTCGTCTGCATCTTTTCTTCAGCTTGTCTATTCGTTGATGAAATAATACCGATACCAAGTAACAACGGGTAATCCGAATTTAATCCCTCATTCCACAGTTACATCCTATCAAGTTCAATACACGAACCTATAGATTGGTCCGTTCGTCTTTAATTCATGGGAGAAAAAATTGTAGAAAATGTAGTTAACGAGGTTGTAGGGATTTTCAGAAAAATTACAATATATTGATAATATTTTTATATACACGTCAGCCGAAGCTTGCACAAATAATTTAAAAAAATGAATATAAAATTACTTACTTAAGTTCCACAGTAATGTTTTTGACCTAAGTTATCATTAAAATATTTTGTTACGACTAGGTATGAGTAAGGACAAGGAAAAGCAGCTACCTGCACAACACGTGAGTAGTATGTGTACACCTTTGCTCCATCCCACTTCTATCCCCACTCATCCCCCCACCACGCGGGAACCCCAACCACCTCACTTTTCCAACGCCGCGCTACTCACTCTGCTAAACGAGTGTCGGTAACGTGGAGATGGTAAAATGAAGTAGTGTGGGTACTCTGGTTAACAAGGAAGAGTGGAGATAAGAGCAGGATGGAGCAAAGGTGTACACATACTTGGAAAAAGGAATAAAATTAGGTACTAACCACCTCTGCTGTTGTTGACGTCCAATGATTAAATGATGACCTATATGCTTTGAAAGACGTATATATATGCAAAATTTATTTCACAGCATCGTCGATCGTGTCACGACTACATGATAAAGATTTCTCCTCTTTTTTATTCTCTTCCTCTTCGTCTGCTGACCAAACATCCATGTATGATTCTCCTTTAAATAGATGCTCGCGAAGCCAATTTTTTATTTGGAAAGCCTGGCGCATTGCACAATGCAAAGACGCTGTATCGTTTATCATAGCGTGTCTGAAGCATTTTCGCAAAGATTTCGGCATGAATGTGTACGATGGGGCGCCCTCCTCATCCTCCAGGTTGGAAATTTCACGACTCGTGATATCGCAAAGAAGTATAGCCTTCTCGTGACCGCGTGTATAGATGCGTCTTAATTTTCGCGAAATTTCACGCAATTTAGCGTATGCTTGTTTACAGCTCACGTCGCCCTCGTCCCATTCCAGACCGTGAAAATATTTCGAGAGAAAATTATTCTGGCTTCTCGAATGCTGTGGTAATTCGGCAAAGTGACACGGCGGTGCGACGATCCAATGAGCAGAGTACGGTCTATCCACTGCTACCACGGCAATTTCTTTCGGAATAAATTCCGAGTCTTTACCACGCATTCCCTGTATATCCACGACGATATCCATTTTCACGTCTAATCTGTACAGATGCTCGAGTTCAACTGATTAGTTACTCACAGACACGCTTCTACGTCTCTTAACACGAAATAATTTTATGCCGACATCAGCACATTTTTCGCTTATCCGGTAAAATCCACCATTACTTGTCGAGAGGCATCAATTTCAAGGACATTATCATATTCCGCGTGGACTACACAATTTATCGTTGAAGCAAGCGCATCCTCAAATCGTACCTCTATTCTCACACTACCGTGCTTTATTAAATTCCAATGTGTATTGCTGTTCGCCGAAAGATCGGGTGTCAAATCAAAAGCAAACAGACAGTATCCATCGCGATAATTATCGTGATCGATCGAATTACCGTCGTTCAAGAAATGTTTTCCAGTTCCCGAAAACAACGTTTGAAAAGCATCCACATATAGATGATTTTTCGTGAAATCAGGTTGTAACGGTTTCGAAGGTATTTGAGCACCATCTACATACAACAAGAGATAATTGATCTTGTAATTTTGGAAATTGAATGGATTCATACTGAAGTCGCCGTTAAATGCCTTGTTATCGACAAAACCGATAATTATACGCTTCGACAATTGACCTAACACGATATTATCGATAGTCTCTCCATGAATACCAGAGTGGATTGAAACGGCTTTTACCTCGACTCTCGTAAGAGGATATTCAGCCGTAGATTTTGCCAGAGTTCTAGCATGCGAGAGCAGCACACGAGGAGCTATTTTTGTTCTACGAACGAGAAGCGATGCCTCGAGAATCTTTAAGCCGCATTGACCATTCTTTGTATCCCCCACAAGACAAAATGAATCTCTACATCGCACCAACGGTAGTCGCATCTCGACGCCCTTTAATAGGAATCGCTCCTGATTGATTATATCGCAATGCAGATGACCGAGCAGGTCTACAGTTTTTTCGACATTTAAAAATTGTTTTTTCTTCACAAGACCCGTATTTTCCGATGTTATATCATCCATTTTTCCAGGGGTATCGTCGTACCAGAGAACGCTCATGAGATGCGAATTTTTTGGTGCTGGACCGTAATTCAAAAGTGTTTCTATGTACGCTCGATAAGCGTAGGCATTATTTGGAGGTGAAACTAATTTTTGATTCAGGTATACGTCCACCTGATTAAACATAGAATGCAAGAGCTTGTTTACAGGGCCGGCACTTACTTTCGACGATGTGCCCACAGCAATTTCCGTAGTAGTAGATGTTATTTTCACTCTCAGACTAAGCATAGTATGCGCGAGATCGATATACTCATTACCCTGTCCAGGAATAACAAATTCAATCGGTGAATCATCTGTTAGCGAAGATATTGGTTTGTAATACACCCAATTGGAGCCTTCGATAGTAGTTTGCGTCGGTGGGAGTGAAAATACCTCAAGTTCCGATTTAAGACACTCGCACGAGTGCGCATGTAGAAAAGCCATCTTGTTTCAGCTATCCAAAAATATCTGCAACTGTTCGTTGACGAGTCTTCTTCTTCTTATTGTTCTTATTATTCTTCGTCTTCTTCTTTATTACACTTTTATTTTTACGGGAGATACGTCGTGGTTTACGTTCGTTCGATGAATGAGGAGTACGTGAAATTTTGCGCTTTTTATAACCAGATCCCCGCATGAGTATCAATTTTTTCAGAGGCTTTGCGTTTGAGATTACTGCCTGATTCTCGCGCTCTCTCGCGAATAGCATCTTTCACAGCTATATTTCTATCGAGGATATCACCGGCTGCGTTTACACCAGCGCGCAACGCCTCTTTTCTAACTGCTTTAGCGCCCTTCTTTAAAAGTGGTAACGCTCGACGAAACAGGTCCCCGAGAAAGCTGCCGATACCGTGTCCTCGTTGATTAGGTGTTCCGATATAAACATGGCTAATGCCACCGTACCCGCGACGACCCCATCCGTGCTGCACACTGTCAATATCATCCATAGTGGTGTAATCAATCGTGGGACCTTTTGAAATGTAGTGTCACAGTCAACGTTACCTGCTCGAATGGTATAGGATCCCCAAATTCGTCTCTTATATCGATCTCGATAGTGTGTAAATTATTGCGCAAGAGAGGTATATATCGTTGCGTTGCAAACGATTTAATTTTTATCGAACCATACGGACAGTCATCAGTATCAATGGGAACAACTCGTAAGAGGGGTGTTTGTACATCGCCTGTAATATAGCTCTCGCAGATATCTGTGTATAAAAACATGCTACCTGGTATAGCACCGGTGAGAGATGCAGGCCTCGACCCTGTGTATTCGCAATGCGGTTCTATCATTACTGACCCACAGGCCTCTTCCGAGAATCCTAGTAGCCTTGCGATAGCGGACGATACGCAAAAGTCGTGGTAGCGTAGATCTTCGCATACGCGTGCCACTTCGACCTGACCGCTCGGAAGCGATTTAAAGCGCAAATGACCGGCCACGTGAGGTTACTGATTTATACTCTCCAAAACAGCGTCTATAGAGCGATATACACCAGGTGCTACTTGGTCTCTATCAGCGCGTCTCCGTGTTAAAAGATTTAAACCCGATAAATCATAATCACCATCCTCAAAAGTTACGAGATTTTCTACAGTAGGAACATGTAAAAGAGTAATCGGATGAGCAATTTCCACAAGAGAAACAGAACATTCTCCGTGCAAGCGTATCTGACGCGGTAGTTTTGTAATAAATTTCGTCGTCGTATTATTCGGAAAATACTGCAAACTACTGTTGCTCGGTAGTACGACAAAGAGAGAGCTATCCTTGGAGCTCATATTTATCAGGGACGATGATTCCGAGCGTTCTTCCTCTTTGTCCTCTTCTTATCTTTCGTCTTCTCAGATGACGGAGGCACTCGTACTCGTGATAATTCTGCCTCGTAGAAAATACCGTCGATAGTCTCGTTATTCAGATCGTGTAAAATATACACAAATGGTTCTCGATTCACCGATATTCGTTGAATCTTGAATAATTCGTTACTCCAAACACGCTCATATCCTTTCACGAAAGCTGCTTTAGCTGTACTGATACGTACCAAGTTACCGACGCTGTATTTAGGCTTTTTAATTTTTTTCGCGTTACTCTCGTAACGCCGTGCTAAATTGTCTCGGGCTATAGAGGCATTTTCGAGGGTTACTTCGCTCGGAGGAATACGCGTTCCGCTGTCTAGTGTGATTATAAGCATATAAAAAATTTTGTAAAACATCGATGTGACGCTTATTTCGCGCGTATGTAAAGTAGCGCCACATTCGCTCTTGTATTGTTCGATTAACGCGTTCGGCAATCGAGGCTTTTATATCAGGGTTACGAGCAGCGCGAAAATCGATATTCTTTTTCTTGAGAATTTGCTGAAACGGAGCGCCGATAAATTCTTTGCCTTGATCAGTTTGCAATTACTTCGAGCGACGATTGTTACTGCGTGCGAGTATGCGTGTGAGACCGCGGGCCACGTTTGCGCTCGTTTTGTCACGCAAAGCCTCGACCCACGCGTATTTGCTCAACACATCGATAACAACAAGCAGATACGCGTACCGATCGTTGTACGTGGCTATCGAGCGAAGATCAGCTAAATCAGCCTCCCATACATCATCTATATTACTCACGCTGTACGTACGACGGAGAAATCGTCGTCGCAGGAAATGATGCATGTTATATGAATCCTGTGTCTCGAGCCATGGTAAAACATTTTTTCGCGCTACTCTTCGATCCACCTGGGCCAAATTTTTTGCTCGAGAATAGGAAGCAGGATGAGCGGTGTCATAATAGATTTTTTGAAGAATTTTTCATAATTTTAGCGATGACCAGTTAAATGGATTCTTTTTCTTTTTTCTTTTCTAACTGTGTGGGGGGTCGATATTCTGCTTGTGCGATGTTTTGCAATTGTTCGTCCTCTTCTTCATCTCCCTCCTGCCCCTCGATGATGTCGTTTTCAGCCGTGAGCATTAAAATCTCTGTTTGGGTGTGCGGTCTCGGCCTCGTTGTTGTTGTTGTTGCTACTGTTGCTGCTGTTGCTGCTGCTACTATCGTTATCGCGCGATAAAATAAGACGCCGCTGTGGTGTCGAGGATGATGTAGGTGTAGGCTCGTGTAGTAACTCGGGATAGCCGATAAATTCGCGTGGCATCTGTATCGCTTGCAGGAGTTTGACAAAGTGAGATCGTCCGATGGGTTTCTCGCGTTTTCTAGCTCGCATAGCATCGTTAACAAGATCAACGATATTGGAATTTGAAATTCTTCTGCCGTCTATGGAAACAACACCGTTACGATCCCATGTCATTTTTTTACCAACGACGCTGCGATGCAAATTGCGAAGCAACGATATTGCTTTAGATTTGAATTTTTTTGGTACGCTATCGATAATAAGTGTGTCATTGAGTCGAGATTTAACTTTGTTCATTAAAACGTCGTCGGATTTATTCTCGTGGCTATCGAGTATTGCTATTTTTCGTTTTGATAAAATATTCGGTACTGCATTATCGTACTCGACCATGTGAAGATAACGCTGTAAAACCTGCTGGAACGCTTTCCATTTCTCTCTTTCGCTCTTGTACGAGTGAGAGTTTAGAATTTCACTCAGCTCAGAGTCGAGGCGCGATAATGGCGTACCGGTAGTCTGTACGGAAGGCAACGGGTCTGCACTAGTAGTAGTAGTAGTAGTAGTAGTAGCAGCAGTAGTGGCGAGTCCAGCGAGACGATGTATGTTATCATGAGGAATAAGTACCATCTTTCTGGCATATTCCATGTTTCGTGTAGGCCAAGACAGGCACAAGAAGCAACTTGAGAAATCCGACACAGTGCTCGACGATGATCTTCCTCTTACCGCTCCAATTTCCCCTTTTGGCGGCTAGTCGTCGAAGAATTGTCGCGTGCCTCCGAAGATGATTCTTTTGCACGTTGTTCACTCACGTTTCCCTGTAAAACGTTTAGAGCACACTCGCATATACAGCGTACGAGCGTTACATCAGCTTTGCGCAAAATTGCACGTCGTTGCTCTTGCTTCAGATAACACAGCACTTGCAATATAATTATATTGCAATATAATTATATTGCAAGTGCTGTTATTATTGCTTTTTATTATTTGCTTTTTATCGAGAGGTCCGCGCAACGCCATTACAAGCGCATTACTGGTACATCGCGCGACGCATCGCGAACTTTTATTGCTTTTTGAGGCACGTAAACGTAATGGTATTGGTCATCAGGAAATATACAGGCGCGAAATCGACAATTATCAGGTGTCGATTGTTTCAAGTCGAATAATAGATAGCCGTGCGGTGCGGCTGTTGCATCGAAATATACCTCCTGCAAAAATCGCGGATTCTCGGGACATACCTGACGGGCTAGGTGCTAAATTTGCGCGCGATCTCGCGGATTTTTGAAGACAGCGATATAATTAGCGTTTAAGGAGATATCGCGCTGCCCGCGACCCTGATGGAAGAGATTTTGCGTGATGAAAATGACACTAAGATTTTTATGATGGCTACCCTTGGTGAAAAGATCGACCACAGTATTGTTGGACGCCCCGCGCATTAGATCGTCAATGACCACAAGTTTAGGTCTTGTATCATTCGAGTAGTCTACTGCTTGCGGTAAACCCTCGCGAAATTCGATTTTATCACCGTACTCTGAATACCCGGACTGCCACTCTGAGTAATAAAAAAGTATACGCTCGAAGGGGACATCCGTCATTTCGCGCATGTATTTAAAGACATTTTTTACAAAATATGTTTTACCACAACCCGTAGGACCGCTTATCACAGCTGTCCATGGATGTTTCCAACGTGTATCCATATCGATGAGTGTCTATCAAAATCATTCAGCAGACTCTTAAATAAGCTTATACCGCGGCGGCGGCGGCGGCGACCCCATGGCATCAGCTATTTTCGCGGCTTCAAAGAGCTGATAAGACGCGGCGCGCCTGCACGAGCTGATGAGGCGCGGGCCCGCGGTATAAGCTGGTGTTTACGCCGTATGTAAATTAAATAACGATAGTTTTTATAGTTCTCACAAATAAAGCAATATTTTTATTTCACTATGCATACATCTCTATATGCAAATTTTACGAATCATCAAATTCTAAACAGCAATATTATAACCACGGATCTAGCACGAGAAAGTCAGAACAAAAGGAAACACTCGATAAGAAAGACGGGACAAAAGGAATCAACGATGAGAAAGTCACAACAAAAGGGAACGGTAGAGAGATAGCAGCTACTGCTACGAATAGCAGCACAAAAAGAACGAGCCGACAACGGTTTTATACATAATAAATAAATATTTTTTTTCAATTTATTGTACACAGTAAATATGATACATGAAATTAGACAAAAAGATTATTTTTAAATATCGCGAATTCAACCGTAAAACTATATACTTTTTTGCGTTATGCTAATTAGCGTATTTCACAATAGCCATACGGTACAGTAGAGTACATCCCGTGCCGCTTTCGCTTCGTGTTAAAAGGTTCGCATGATTTCGTTTCTTTACGCGTTACTACATGATGAAATCCCATACGTCGAATAGCGTCGAATTTTAAAATAATAGGTACACTCCTTGCTCCTGTCACGAAAGATCGTAATGCGTTATAATTTACGTGACGGCTATTCGCAAAGTTTAGCGTGATACCCTTTACTTTACATTTTTCAATAATCGTACCGTCGGGTTTACGAACAAGGTATGCGTAAAATTTTGGTCCTCCCGAAACGAACGAATTTATATAACTACCAGGCCCGTATTCGCTTAATTCATCCGTAAGATCTCCTAGAAATTGACCGATTGGCGGTTCATACTCGTTACCACCAGGGCGGCTCACGTAAATACAGGAGTCCGTATCGCAGTACAATATTCATCGCCCGAGCCCCTCAAGATAACTGTATAATTTTAAGCGTGCCTGTGCCGTCGTGTAATCTGCAATCACGGCATTTGATGTTGGGGATGGTTGGATAGCATCGCGGTTGCTAACATAATTTACATACATAATCTTGTGATTAACCGGTAGCATCCCCATCACCTCAATCTCCGGACTCGTTAGTAAATTCATTAGCTCCGCACGCGTGAAAACGATAACGGTTTTCGTGAGATTCTCTCGTTGACCAAACTTTCCCCAGAATGAATTCAGAGCCAATTTTGCGAGTGAACGTAAACCCGGATTTGGCTGCAAAGCACTTCGCTCGAGATATACACCCTCAGACTCCTTGTACAATGCTATAAAACGCTCTATTGCTTCCACGTAATCGTTACACTCTGTCGGCGGTCGACTCGCCTCCTGTTTCATTTTTAGGAATGTATCGATGTACTCGGCAAAATGACCGCCTCGTTGCGTTGTCGAGTCATACTGCGTAACAACGTATTGCCAAATTTCATAGATACACGTCACCTTATATCCGAGCGACACAGCTTTTCTCAGTTCGTCCACGACCCATGTGCCGTCAAACGCTCGCTCAGTCGTGTCATCGTGTGTACAAACCTCGGATGTGTTCATATCTGTACAGCACGTTCTACACAGGGGGAACAGTAGTTTCCCATGCATGCGAACAGGCAGTACGGGTATATACAAATCGCGCGGTGCCACCACGGTACACTTCACGAGACCCTCGACGACACTTAGATCGTTTTCGAGTCCTACGAGTTCTCGACACTCGTCGCCTACGTACAATTTCGGGTGTCCAACGGGATATTTTCCGTTCTTACACACCCATGGATACAGCGAGCAAACATCCACGTAGTGTATCTGCTCCCCATTCGCGACGTCGTACAAGCTTACAAAATTTTCCGTTCGACCGCCAAAGAATGCATCGCGTGGTTCGAGAGGCGCCTGCTTGACCATGGCGTGATTTTTCACGTATATCGACATTTCCTCGTTATTCTCGAATAATCTGTCAAAATCGCATTCCCATATTTCGGTTAGAGTCTACCCTTTCGATCTGATTCGCCCGGAAATAAGAACGGTACGCTCGTATCGCTCATCCATTGTATCGCCGAATTTAGTTCGAGTATCTCTATTCACGCGATAACATCGCGGACATCCATGCCAAAAGCAGCCGTGAAATTGAAGAACGTGATGGACCCCCGCATCCACGTCGTATCCGTCGACAGCCGGTAGGCCGGTCGGAGAGCGATACTCTCTCGTGCGTCCAGCATGTGCGATAACGCGGTTGCGTTCACGCTCGAGCCATACGAGCCATACGACGGCCTTGCGCGATTGCTTATCGCCCCAGCGATACCCTCCTGGTGGTAACACCGCAATGCGATCTTTCTGTGGAAAATTCTTTCGAAATACTCTCATACATGCTGATGCTATCGTGCATGCTTCTGTAAAGGGGCACACGCTCCCACAATGTATAAGTAACTCTCGAAAAGCTGAACACGCTCGTCTTAAAACCGTAACATCTGTACGACAATATTGCACAAATTGCGTCGCAAAATCAAATTTATAATCTACGCGACTCGATTCTTCCTCATACCATTTTAAAAAGCGCTCGCGATCCGCTGAGAACATGGTATCGGGTGAGTAAAAATGCAAAGCCGGCAGAGGACCTGAGTAATTCTGATATTCCGGTGTGTTGAATAAATGGGGAAATGTACCTTTTGCCACCTCATCAGCGAAACCAAAGGCTTTAGGTAAAGCGCTAAGAGCCATGGGTAAATAGTTTAGACTATCGAGAAAAACGACATCGCCAATTTTCATCGAGACAATCTTCGTACCATTCATAATCAGAGAGGTCAGCTGTGTTTTTTGCACCTCGATTAAATACCGTAGAATAAATTGTGCGTCGAAACTTCTAGCATTACGGGCGATGCAGATGGTCTTTTTAAATTTTTGCGATAATGCCAATTTCACGAGCTCCCCAACAGGATCATCGATAAACACGAATTCACGTTTACCACAGTTAGCACAATCGGTCTCTATATCTGTGATATCCAGACATGCCATACATACGCATTGTGCAACACATAAATTCGGCTCGTGAATTCGTGTCGATTTATTATCATGCAATTGCTCGTGTTGTTGCGTCTCAAAATCATAAAATAAAAATCTCGTGGAAGACTTGTCTTTTTTGTTCTCCTTTTGCGCCTCTGGTTTCTTAAGAGGTGCTATAAAACACGCATGCGTAGTTGGTCGCGTTTGTTTGCATGTAATACAAAACGATATACCACATACATGCATCTTTTTATCTGTGGTTTTAATCATACGCGAGCAGCCTCTACAGATTTTCAATGCGTCACAGACGCTGTACCGTCTATATTTACGAGACGTGATACCCGCTGAGCCCTCACCCTTGTGATGAGCGAGGCAAAAAGCACCAAAGAACGAACGATTACAGTCAGCGCAATAGTCAGGCTGAGAGTCTCTATTGCCGTTGCAATAAGTGGATTTACATCGAGCATATTGATAGCTACATCGATGCTCGAGTACTCGAATATACTTGGAATTACATTGTGTGCAGAACCCTCGACTACCTAGCGCACCGGCGAGATTTAATATCGGTTGATAGTGATGAGAACGCTCGTAATTTAGAATAAAGAGTGTATGATTAATTTTACCTGTTGCGGTGAGTACGTATTTTCGCCCATCGTACAGAGCCGGAACGCGTTTTCCGAAGGTGAGAAATTCATAAACAACAATCGCTATACCCTCGTGAACCAAGTACTCCTGAAAGAGCTGAATTTCGCGGGCACCACACCCCTTAGACGGTGTGGTTACCCCTGCATTACGCGTGAGCTCTATCGCTGCTGTATATTGCGCACCTCAAAGCCCGTTCCGAATTTGACACCATCGTCTGTGTAGCTCGCCCGCACGTATTTGACCGCGTTCGGCATGCGCGCGGGCAGTGACAAGGGATCGTTGTAGATAGAAATTATCGCGATTACTTATGCGTAAAATTGACTTTTTTGCTATAGACTCATGTGTAAGCCTAGTGCCCACACCAGCTCCTTCGACGCCTCGTACTATACATGTCGTCATTCTACATGTACCAGCGTCTATTCGAAATTCGCGCGCGCTCTGAGCTACACTATTAATTAGTCGCCATATATCGTCGGGAACGATGTCACGAGCTGGTCGAAATGATAACCACACAGGTCCTTGCGCGAAAGACGGTACGCTCAGAGTCATACCCACATAATCATGTCCTACGCACGATTATGTAAGGCGCGTGAGAACATCTCGTACACCTCCCTCGAACCATGTCAGATGATCGATACCGACCGGTGGCTAACGAAAATAAAAAATCTGCACACACCTCTGCTACGCGTCGTACCAGCCGCTGCCGCTGATAACCGTAATTATGGGTCTGTGAAAATAAGAAGCTTCTCTCCGCCACGCTATGTTCCTCTATTATTAGCTAGATTTCAAACAGTCACCATTGATGTAAGCGATGAGTTTGGCGAGACAATACCATTCAAGTACGGAACGCTGACGGGGACGTTACAGTTCAAACGTACAGATTAACTTGAACAGCTCTGAAATGGATTACTATGACGAATACTTTGATATGTAAACGGGAAGTGGTGGTGCTTGAATATGTTATAGTGGTATCACCCATGTTTATATAGGCTCACTGAATTAACGAAGTCACGGTATTGGAAGTTTCCGAGGTGGTCTCTTTCGACGTATAATACCTCTTTTGAAACAAGGTGCGCGGACTGTCGGTAAAGAGGCACTTCGCTCGGGTATTGACATGGCCACGGATTCTCACATGCATCCAAGAGAAGTATTCAAAACGCGCCTGCGCGAGTCAGGGGAAAATCTGAAGCGTAACGCTGAATAAAAATTGAGTACGCTCACGAAGGGTTCAGACTATAAAGCTAGTAAAATTAATAAGCTGATACATTCTCTTGCGGAGAGCACATCTCGACGTATCGGTGTGAAAAATAGAAAGAAGACCGTGAAGTCGCGAAAACGTTCAGGTGCTGTGAAAAAGAAGCGGGGCAAGAAGAAGACGGTGAAAAGAGGAACGACAAAACCAGCCATCAAGAACAGTGACGGATATTTTTGCTTAGCATAAACTCGGAAAAAATGGCATTCCTACCCGCACACTCGTGTGTTCACCAAGAATTTGTCATACCGGGCCAGGGCGATGAGTACATTGATCTTGCACATACCATGCTGAATATGCGTGTTCAGATAGAAACTCCAGGCGCCAAGGAGAAGGGTAAGGCCATTAAAGTAGAACCAGTCAATAATCTTCTGCACTCAGTGTTCAACCAGATCTATGTACTTTTTAATCAGAAACTTGTGTCAACTCCCCACAATGATTATGCATATAGAGCATAAATTGAAACACACCTGAATTACGGGCCTGCTGCAAAAGCCTCGCATCTTACGAGTGTACTATCGTATAATGATACTGTGACGTAGTCACAATCTGAAAAGGATAAAAGAAAAACAGAATAAAATAAGAAAAGGAAAAAAACAAATCACTGAAAATAAAACCATTCATTACATTTATTTATTTATTACATACAAAGAGTAGGAAGAATAAAGTAAGAATAAGAAAAGATTAAATTGGCAATAGAGTCTGGGCGAGACCACGAACAAGCTGGATCCTGTCACATTCCTTCGCTGCCGAAAAACAGCGGGTCAGCGACCGGCTGGCCTCGCTCGGGCAGTGAGGGGATGTAGGGGCAGGATGGCGGGGCTAACTGAAACAAAAGAAATTACATGAGACAATAGAAAAAGAAGAGTTAAAATAAGAGAGTGGGAAAGGAGAGAAAGGTATAAAAGCGAGCTGCAAACCAAGGAGGCTCTCTTATTCGATTCCAACTACCAAATAAGTTAGACCCGCGGGCGAAAAGTAATTAAAAATTAAAACAAAATTCAAGAATTTGATTTTTAAATTCGGAAATCAATTAGAAAGGGTGTGAGTGGGGCCCTATAAATTAATTCAAATATTGCAAAATAGGAAAACAACACAAGTGAGTGCAAAGAATCATATAAAGATTAAGAGCGGACAGTATCGGACCGGGTGAATAGAACAGGAAATATTCTAAAAAGCCAGATTAAGAAGAGAAAGTTGGTGGCATTAAAATAAATAATTAGGGTTTAGTTTAGGAGAATTAAGCGAATAGTATAAGAAAGTTTAGGTGGAATAATTAGCAAATAAATCCGGATTGTTTCTAAGAAGTATTGTGAACGCAGCGCATCGATACATTTAAAAGACTCGGTTGTGGCACCTAGAGGTCTCCAAATTAGAAACTTTGAGAAAGTAAAAAGTGGAATAACACAGAAAAAGGAAGGAGAAAAACAAACAACATTTATAAAAATTATAACACAGAGACTTGATACAGTAAACTTGAGACTCTCGGTAATTCAGTTACCGCATCAAAAAGCAACAGGGCTTTGGAGTCAAAAGTTGAAAGGAAGTTAGGAAAAATATTTAATAGATAGGATTAGGAGGGCATTAGTCAGCCCGACCAATGGAAACTAGATTAAGAATTTTTAGATAATTAGAAAAATAATTAGGTGGGGAACAATTTTAAGAGTTCTGTCAAGCGCGTCGCAGGAAAACGACACTACTCAACAGACATAAAAGAGAAGAGAACGATAAATTAAAAGACCAACTCACCAAGAGAGAAGAACGACAGGAACGTCCACGTCCAACATCGAAGATCCCTTGATAGATCCGATAACTAATTGATAAACAATTAAGGGACACTGAAAAATCGCGAGACGGAAACTGTCATCGTTAGACACACAAAGTAGATTATTCGCGAACTGGGATCACTATCACAACTATAAAAACACACTGAAATCACGTGGGGACGCCACGACTATAATAAACGAAGAGCCCGAACGCGGAACAACACGGAAAACAACGTTTTTTTATTATTAAACAAAACTACGCGTACGCGGACACAGACCCGGCGTCCATACCGGCTGACCGACGCGCCAGCAACAACGACGCAAGCCCAGCAGACAGCACGTCAGCAGCCAGGCGGGAAAAAGATCAAGACGGCTGAGCTCGATACTGCCTAGTTGAGATATCCACCGCTCAGCGCAGAAGTCGAGAATCTGATAACCTCGCGGGTAAAGAAGAGCGTGGAACCATCAGAGCAATTAAACACCACTGATAAATTGTACGGTTAAAGGCGCCAAAAAGCCTCACAACACAAAATTCTATGAAACTTATTGAATAAACCTTACTTATACCTCCTATAGAAGTCTAAAATTAATTATCGTCGTGTTCGAGCCCGAATTCTTCCCCTCAGAAGAATAAAATTTAATGTTAACGTAAAAATACCGTTACAATACAGAGGGTAAAATAGATGATACGACCGATGCTAATGATGGTTTTGTATCCTAAAGGGACATATTAGGTAAGGATAGAACGGTAGATTTTCTCGGCCATCTGCACTGCGATATCTTTAATCAAGAGAGGTTTTGGCTAAACGGTGTTGAGATGCATCTGTGACTCGTACGGACCAATAACGCTTGTCTCATGGGCTCGTCGAAAAAATGCACGATCCGTATTAGCGAGACATCGCTACTTGTACGTCGCGTTAAGATAGCTGCAGGTATACGTCTGGATCAAGCAAGAGCTCTGTCTAAATCTACAGCAAAATATTTTTTGACGCGCGTCGAGGTTAAGCGCTATCGATGCATACAGAAGTACACGGGGATACTGTTGATAATGTCATACTTGGTCAGCTGCCTAAACGTATAATTGTCGGTTTTGTCGATAATAAGGCTTTCAACGGCGATTGTACAGTGAATCCATTCAATTTTCAAAATTACCAAATTAATTATGTTTTTTTGTATGCGAATGGTTTACAGATACCGTCAAAGCCTCTACAACCTGACTTTGTAGATGCTAATCTATGTGCGTGGACGCATACCACCTATTATTTTGTGGTACAGCTATTCACTTTGTCAATGAGGGTAATTGCATTTCTCGTTCAAGCTATCCAAGGGGTAATTGTCTCTTTGCTTTTGATCTTACACCCGATCTCTCGGCCAATAGTAGCACTCATTGGAACCTGGTGAGACACGGTAACGTGAAGATAAAAGTACGCTTCGCGGAAGCCCTAGCTTCAACAATTAATTGCATCGTGTATGCAGAATACGATAATGTGTTGGAGATTGACTAATCCAGGCAGGTGATCGTAGATTTCAGTGACTGATGAGAGAGAAGCGCCTTCAGTTTGCGTTTATTATTTGGAACGCGACGGTCAAAACAGATTTCATCGTGAATATCGTTATTGATATACAGGGTATAAGGGATAGAGATAATCAGTTAATACCTAAATAATTAGCTGTCTTCTCGGTACAGACTGAGGACTTTGACCATTGGGTTGTAAAACCGCCCTATGTGTATGACAAATTGCCACCCGTTGTACAGAGCTAAAACATGTAGCTAAGCGGTAATATTTACGGCATAGAATGGTCTGGAGGTGATGCGTCATTACGTGCACTAGGAACAAATCTCAAGAGAATTGCGATACAAGCTACACGGATCATTACAAGAGGTTCTGAGAAATCATCATACCTTACGCAACTCACCGGGTGTTTCATTATAAATCTGGAAGATGATGATGAGGCTCTTTCATTCCGCTGCCTACCACGAAGTGACACACGTTGTATGTATCACGGTGTGCTAAATAAAAAACGTCCATACAAATGTGCTCTGAACTCCGCTAACAGGATCGAAGCATGGCTCTGCCTTAGCAAGCGAGTGGCCTCCTTATGGGAATATAAAAGTAATACATTGCGGTGTGTCGGTTTGTCAGAGGATGAGTCATAAGAGGAAAAAAGCCCTTGGGTCATAAACAGTCTTCAGATTCTGCAATCTCTTCAGAACATAAAGGATCATACGGTGGAAGTGTATCCAGGAGATCGTACCCCGAGGTTGTGGATGAAACCGACGGCATTCGTGGTTAACACCGATGGACACAAACTACCCGGGGCCCACTGCGCCGCAATGTACGTTAATCGAGATGGAAACGGCTGGTTCTTCGACAGTCACGACCTACCACCAATCATCCCACAGCATCTCTCACGTCTCCAAAAAAACTGCAGACTCTACCGCTGCAACGCACTTCAGCTTCAAGGCCCGAATTCGCAATACTGCGGACAGTATTGTGTTATGTTTCTTCATTATACGGCTAATGGTTTCGGTATTCACCGATTTAGAGACCTATTTTCGAATGATTTGCAGCGAAACGATTAAATAATTTATGAGTATTGTAATGCGTATATAGATAAGTGTAGAAAATCTAAATCTATCTCGCACTTAAGAATGGTTTTTTATTTATGTACATTATACACCGTTTAAAAAAAAAAATTTCCTTTATAAATGGTTTTTTCGTTGCAAACATTGTTATTTATTGAAGCTCACCACCTTGCGCTCTGCGGAGCTCCTTCCCTCGTTTATTTAGCTTTAGTTGACTCTTTAATTTTTTAATTCTCTCTCTTTCATTAGAGCTCGATAAAAGGTTTCAGGCGGTTTACATGTACCGGCTTACTTCTTCATCCCTTCTGGACGACGTAGGTGACCGGGGAGCGCCTTCCTGTGACGGAGTACAGCCCGGTCCATTTGGGCGTCAGCTTGGCTGACCGGCCTCGATGCACGGTTTCGTCATGCAGGAGTACGCGGTCGCCAACCCTGTACCCTCGCTCCACCGTCCCGTGGTCATACGATACGTTAGCTTTTTCTTTCGCGACATGAAGATTATCGCGTGCAACGGTCCACGAATGGCGCAATCATTCCCTTAGCTTCTGAGCGTATCATCGTAAGCATAGGTACAGCGGGGCTCTTGTAGGACGGCGGTCGGTAAGTCAGCGTTGCGACCATACACCTGCGTATACAGGGGCATTCCAGTCCCTGTGTGCGGTGAGGTGTTATAGGTGAACAGCACGTATGGTAACCACTCGTCCCAATTTCCTTGATACTCATTTATGAAGTTTTTTAGGTATTCTGCGAGGGTGCGATGCGATCTTTCTAGGGTGCCGTTCGACTCAGGACGGCAGGCTGTTGTCTGGATCTTGTTAATTCTCAATAGTCGACACATCTCCTTGAAGGTTTTGCTGAGGAAGTTCGTACCCTGGTCCGATAATACTGTTTCTGGCGTTCCGTGCCGACAAATCAATTCTTCAACTAGTGCCCTCGCTACTGTCGAAGCCTCCTGATTCGGCAGTGGTATCGCCCCGCTGTATTTTGTGAGTGTGTACTTGGATAGAACGTAAGTATATATTTTTTTCCAGTAGCGCTTTCAGGTAGCGGTCCTACGATGTCGACCGCTACTTTTTCGAACGACCTTGATGGGGTGTCCGTTACCACCATCGGCACTCGTTCCTTCTTCCTTATTTTATTCCTTTGGCAGGACTCGCAGGACGAAATGTATCCCTCCAGATCCCTTCTTATGCCGGGCCAGTCGTATTTGGTCCGGATCCGATGCAATGTTCGCTGTATACCCTAATGCCCTTTTATGGGGGTGTCGTGGTATTCCTTTATTATTTTTAGACGAGCATCGGTAGAGAGACAGGCTACGCCACTGCGGCAGTCGCTATACTCCTTTGTAGCGCTGTCTCCATTTGCGCTGCTGGAGGATTGCGGGCTACGGCCCTTGCCATGCCTTGCTTCCTCAGCAGGCTTGTGCGGAGCTCGGTCCGAAGTCTCTTGACTCGGTGTGCCCACCGGTAGCTGCGTCGCTCTCCTTCTAGGGCGGCCTCGCAGCGTTTTCCTTTCGTGGCCTTTCTCGCCTCGCGGGTTGGCCATGCTGTGTTGCTCGCTCTCCGTCCTTTTCTGTGGAGCTCGCAGTCCTAATTGCGCCTTGCGCTGCTCGGGTGCACAGCCTTCCCCATCCCCGGCCACACGACTTTGCGGCGGGGCTTTGGGGATCGGTAGAGCGACTTGCATGCACGCTTCGAGTCTTACTATCTTGTTCCAATGCATTGACAGGCGCAGAAGAAAACCAGTTGCATTTTACGAAAAAAAACGCCACGAACTTTTTCCCAGACCCAATATTTCAGATTCAATCCAACAACAGTACAAGTAACTCTCAACATATAGGCTGCAACATATGGACCCCCTAATACAGGCAGGGGCATTATGCAGTTTGGAAATCTGGGGATGGAAAAGGTGAAAAGAGATAGAGAGGCTGCAAGGAAGGTACATAAAAATGGCACTGGGTGTGATGAGGAAAACACCGGGGTACCCGTAGAAGATGGTGGCAGACAAGAGGAGCATCGAAGTAGAGACACGGAAAAGAGCGGGGAATTACTTGCTGCAAATAGCAGGGATGGAAGGAGACAGATGGTCCAAGATACGTCTCAAAGAAGAACTGAGGAATATTAAATATGGAAATGAGTCGAAGTGGGGGAAGGAACTGGTGGAGGCAATGAGAGAGGTGGGAGAAGGTAGAGTCCTAGATTTGATAAGAGAAGGAACGCAGAATGTGGAAGTTAAGAGGATCCTGGAAGAGGGGATATACGAAAAACGGGACCAGAATATCCAAAAAGACTGGATAGGCATTGAAAGTTGAACGTACTGTAAATACTACAAGGAAGTTAATGAGAAGCTGAGGAGGAAAAAATACTGAGACGAGAAAGAGATGGGGGGAGACAATAAGGAGCAATGCGCCAAGTTGAAATGTGGGAACATAGCGAAGACCGGGAAAAAAGTATACCAGGACCTGCGGTGCGACATATGCGAGAAGGAAAAGGAATCTACGGAGCACATATATCTACGGAGCACATATATACGGAGCGGCAATGCGAGAAAGCGAGAGAGAAAATTGGGAAACGAGCGATAGAGGGAGTTGATAAATGGAGGAAGGCTGATGGAAACGTTAAAGGGAGATATTGTGAGGGAACTGCGTGAGTATGTGAGAATATTCGGTAAGCTTAAGAAGGAAAGAATCGGAATAGGAGACCGCCAAGACTAGCAATGAGTTAGGGATTACGATGATGGCTTTAGAATCAAGCTGTAGTTAACCGACACTGTATAGGGCGGGTGGTAACGGGGGGAGGGGCGTGTAGCGTAAGGTTAGATGTTGTTGGTCGGTTGGAGTATACTATAGCTAGTACCTTTAGTTTTTAAGTTTTAAGTTCTAAGTCTTTCTATGTTATGCTCAGTATTTATGTTTCAATATATGTATGCGGGCTGTGTAAAAAGCTACAACGTTGTACACCTAAGGGCCTGTAATAAAAAATTAAAAAATTTTTATATACTCGAGGATGACGGTGTACATGTATGGATCAAAATAATGGGTAAATTTATCTCAATCATTTAAGGAGAAAACCAATAAATACGACATTATTGAAGAAATTGGTACTTAATAACTTTTCTTTTGATTGTCAACTTGCGACAAGATTTAAAATTTGAATTCAACCCTCCTTATCGAAAAAATTATTGCTCCCTAATTCAAGATCCGATGCCAGTAGTACCATTTATGGTTATAATCACTGACGGCAGAAGTATGCACAAGCACTAACTAAAATAATACATGACAGGAATTATTATCTTAGATAAGTATTGGCACACAGCTTCTTGTGATAAATGAAGCTTTGCAATTATAAGATAAATCATCGGTTTCTATAATATTAAAAAAAAATTTTTTTCTAAATGGATTTATAAAAAGATGGAAAAGTCTGTAACTATCTGACGAGACCATTGGGAAGTACCGATATACAATAAAATACTGAAAGCAATGTTAGTGACATACATGACATCATCGGTAGATTGAAAGAAAAGCTCCATAATGAACAAGCAAGCAGAGCTAAGAAGATGCAAATGCTGACACTGTTCCACCAAACTGGAGCATGGAAAAGTTATGTTATCACGGACGTAACTACAAGGATGGCAGATCTCGCCAAAGCACTCGGCAAGAGGAAAGGAATTTTATCCATGCCGAACAAATAATCAGGTTAGCAAAAAAATGTTCAGTGTATTTTTTAAATGACATTATATGTCAACATGATAATTTCACATTTTACACGTCGAAGAATTTCTGGCGTAACAATAAGGAACGTTCTCTAGTTTTTATGTGATGATAGAGTTACCACCTGTTTTCCAGGAAAGAAAGGCTACGTTTCTGATCGAAATTACAATAATGAACAGATCCGTGTTAAAAAAAAAATAGATTATGATACATAACCTCAAACTATTTGTGTAATTCCGGCTACAATTCCCTAATACAGCAATAGGTTTTTCTACGTTTGCGTCGCTGCGTCCTAAGCATTGCGCGATGGAAGGGCCAGTTGCACGCACACCGTTCGCGTTTGTTTTATTCACGAAAACGTCAAACTGATAATGCTTGGTGAAATTCCGAATTAATGTTATTATTTTTAGTTATTCCCCAAATGCCCTTTCAACGACTCATTTCTTTTTCATTCACTTTCCTACATTATTTTTAATTGATAGTAAATCGAATAAAACCTAGCCAAAATCATAATCACTATTAACACTGTAAACAGTTGAGACAATCGTAATAAAATTTGGTATGTTCAATGTTTGGTATGTTTCTTTTTAGGCTACAACTTAAAAGCACGGACGAGGGACTCAGTACGCCCTTTGAATAACTACATTAATTGTTTGGCCTTGACAATATGTAGCGATTCGACGCGAGAATGCTGCAGCGGGACGTTCCCAAACTTCCCAGCAACAGAGACTTTGCACGACTTTGTCGATAGTCTTCGACGACAATGACGTTGACTACGTTACCTATAAGCTGTAATGGCATCACTTGAAAAATACTCGTCAGCACTCAAATGCTGCCACAATCATGTCGTCTTTCAAATAGTAGCCCAAACTCCTTAGTCGTCTTTTGCGTACGAAAGTAACACTCAGCATTCCAGCAACTGAGATTTGAAAGTTATTTTGAGTCGTGATGTCCAGTCCCTAATCAAAAGGGTGAGTGTGGACTCACTACCGCCCCCGAGATGGGCCATGAAAACCGCGAGCGCCACTAAAACACATGGCATTCCTCGCGACATCAAAAATTGTCGAAAACTCAAAAGCGCCGACTCGGTTGTTATACATTATACACATCGTTACAAAACACCAGGAAGCCGTTGAGTCAAGCTAAACTGCGCGGCCACTGGGAGGGTGCCTCAAGCCCAGAGACAGCGCCACCCAAAGCCCCACTTGCGTAGGTATACCGCAGTAACGGTGTCGCTGCCGTACAGCGATTGGCGCGCAACAATGGAATTGTTAATCATGGAGTAATTATTGTTGTTTATGAGTTACGCCTGAATTGTTAATTATCGAATAATTTATATTTATTAAAAATATTTTCATGTAATCGTTGTAGGGATGGCTTCAGATCAGGGCTCTGAGTGAGATCGTAGGTATCCAACGAAAAATCGTAAATGCACTGTTACCGGAGAAAAAAAAAGAAACGGGACTTTGACTCAATACGGAATTTTCACAATGACACTATTCATTACTCACTCAGCACTACGCATTCCGGGATTAATGGCAATGGAAACCTGTACCACAGTTATCTATCTCTAGTATGCCCTATGAACGATGTACTATTCTATGATAATTGCAATCCGTTTATCGTACTCGTTATTCGTATAGCGTAATCGTAGCCTGTTCATCGTATCCCGCGATTAGGAGTTATCCTCGTGGCGGCACGTCTATAACGCACGACGTCCGTCTCGCAACTCACTCGCTTCGCATAAAGTCCCTCCCGGCCCTCAGCCGAGGACGCATATCTAGGCCCCACCTTTCGTCTTCATACCCGTCCATGGTTCCTAACATATTGGTTATCATTAAATCAATTCAGTATTTTTTCCTACCACCATTCCTTTCTAGTTCCTGACAGATGATGTCATGTGAAGGTTGGCACTACTAAACATCACTATTGATTTCTTTCCTCGACCAATAGATGACGCAAAGCCGACTATTTATTGATCGACCCTCGTATATCTTGACTTCTATAGGTGTACATTTCTTGTAACTTAGCAGACATTTTTTATTCAATGTATAGTAGAACATAAAAAATAGGAAGCAATAGTGCGCGCCACGGGTGCGGCGGTGCGTGAAAAGCACTGCGCGCCCAGTGAACTACCTGCCGAATTACTTTCTACTCACAGCCACATCAAGAGATGCAGCAGCGTATTGACGCCAAGTTATTAAAAAAAACATGTTTTAAAGAACGTCCGCCGCGGACTCTACTATACGCCAAAGTTGCCCGATATTCATTATCCGCTGCTTTCAACTTCATCGTAAAAAAAAGCATTGGCCTAGCAAGAATTTAACGCTACTTTTGCAATGTAATGTTATTTTTATGTTTCGAATGGGATTGGTTTTATTCAAATCGATGCACCCAGTCCTGCGATATGATAATTTCAGGCGAATTATCGCTCAACTCTAGCATCAAATTTTTACACACCCGTGGCAGAAATCTGCCTACTATTATGCGTCACGTTCTTAGTCCCATAGAGGCGTATCGTTGCACGCAGACATAGCACATCCTCCTTTTGCTGAAATTGTATATACAGGGTGGGCCATTTTAATCTATGCGTCCAAATTTCTTTGTACCTAAGACAGATACGGAAAAATCGTTCAGATAAAAGTTGTTCAAGATAATGGGGGTCACCTATCTGTGTAACTAGCTTTGACCTTCAGACTACTTGTCAAGGTTATTTGAAGATCAGAGTGGTTTTTTTAAATGGGAACCCCTATTTTTGACACCGGATTCGAAAAGAGCGGAAAATTTTACGTCTGAAATGATATTTTTAAGTTTTTTTTCGTGACCTTGAGGTCAATTTAATCGTTACGATTATAACTTTAACCACGAAGCAAATGTTCGAAGTTGCCTCCATTTGCTTCAAGGCACAAAGTTAAACGCCTTTGAAAATGGCATACGGTGTTTTTCAAAGTCAGTCTGCGAATTGCTGCGCATGCTTGACGAATGCGGTTTTGCTACCAGGCAGTTATTTAGCATTTGACCTTAAATTGACCTTCTCAAGGTCACGAAAAAAAACTTCAAAATATCATTTCAGACGTAAAATTTTCCGCTCTTTTCGAATCCGGTGTCAAAAATAGGGGTTCCCATTTTAAAAAACCACTCTGACATTCATATAACCTTGACAAGTAGTCTCAAGGTCAAAGCTAGTTACACAGATAGGTGACCCTCATTATCTTGAACAACTTTTGTCTGAACCATTTTTCCGTATCTGTCTTAGGTACAAAGAAATTTGGGTGCATATATTAAAATGGCCCACCCTGTATATGTAAAATGAGGATTACGACGTCACAGCACTGTGAAGCGAGCCTCGCTAGCGGGCCTGTTGGCTCTCCCCGCACTCGCCGGCCCGAGCTGACAATGAGATACCTAGCGGCGTATTATCACGCGAAAGCGTATATAAAGGGTGTCCCAGCAAGAGCGCCGGATTTAAATTTGCCGCCATTTTGTTAATACGAGTTGTACGGTGATTTTTTTTTACATTTGTCACGTACAGACCACGCGATTTAGGAATACGGAGAAGTATTCAAACCAACAACGTTTAATTATTGTAAAAACACATTACAAAAATGGTGAAAGTTTTGCGAAAACAGTTCGCCAATTACGTCAAGTTTTTGGTCGCAATAATGCGCCAAATGAATCGACAGTGAGGCGTTCAATTACAAAATTTGAGACCAAATTTACGCTGATGGGTCAGAAGATCATTGTTCGTCGTCGTCCTTGTCGGTCACTCGAAAATATAGCCACAGTAACGGAATCTGTGGCCGAGAATCCAGGAACTTCCATTCGGCATCGTGGTCAACAATTAAACATTTCCAGTAGCACTATGCAACGAATTTTGGTAAAAGATCTGCATTTGCACGCGTACAAGGTTCAATTGGTGCAAGAAATCAAGCCAAGGGACCATGCGCAACGCCGTGAATTTGCTGATTGGATGTTGGAACATTATCAAATTAATGCGGATTTTTTACCACGATGCCGAATAGAAGTTCCTGGATTCTCGGCCACAGATTCCGTTACTATGGCTATATTTTCAAGTGACCGACAAGGACGATGACGAACAATGATCTTCTGATCCATCAGCGTAAATTTGGTCTCAAATTTTGTAATTGAACGCCTCACTGTCGATTCATTTGGCGCATTATTGCGACCAAAAACTTGACGTAATTGGCGAACTGTTTTCGCAAAACTTTCACCATTTTTGTAATGTGTTTTTACAATAATTAAACGTTGTTGGTTTGAATACTTTTCCATATTCTTAAATCGCGTGGTCTGTACGTGACAAATGTCAAAAAAATATCACCGTACAACTCGTATTAACAAAATGGCGGCAAATTTAAATCCAGCGCTCTTGCTGGGACACCCTTTAGTACAGGCAATAGGTAATATTGCAAAACATTAAATGATGACGGCGATTTTTTTTCGTAATTAGGTTCAGTATCACGTACTGAATGTAAATGAACAAAATCCTTACAAATTAAGCGTCTGCAACTGCCGCCATTTGGAGGAAAACCGTATCGGCCTATATCTCCGTTACCGTGCACCTTAGGCCAAAAATGGTAATAACCTTTTTTGTAGATAATTGAATTTCCTATCTACTTTTTTAAATAATTTTTTTTGTATCACTTACCGTTTATGACTTATACGACTGTTAAGATTTATTTATTCACTTTTTGACCTGTATCTCTCCTAATAATTGTTTAAACGATAAAATGTTAATAAGTTATCTTTTAAATCCATAAATTTCCCATAATTTTTACTAAAAACTTTTTTGTCTAAAATTAATATTCTCAAAGTTATAACGCGTTCAATGTTGCGCTACTGGGTGCAAGATTAATAAAAACGAGGTATGCATAGTACAATGATGAAAATTCAATACATATGTAAAAAAATATTAATGATATTGACATAATTAACAATAAATAATTTGCCTTGCAAAAAACAGCGACCTCCCGTTGACCTTTTTTAAATATTTGTATAATATTTTTAACAATTCAATAATACCTCATAACTCGAATTGCCTCACGATTATTATCAACTTATCAATTATATACTGATGGCATAATGAACAAAAGAATAGGAAAACGGGAAATTTATTCAAAAAGGCATGGAAAATTTATTTTCAAAACCGTACAATAGAAAAAAAATCAATAATCTTCTTCAACTCTCGTGCGTTTAGTGGGCGGCAAAGTTTGAACTATATCCTCCTCTTCCTCTTCGGCCCTTTCTTCGGTGGCATATAAACATTTCAAAGCCTCGATTAATTTCTCGTCGCCGTGGTCAACAATATTTTCTTCGACATCGTCGAATTCCATATTGTTGACGATTATGTCGGACTGATTCGAGCACGTTTTCCAACACATTTTTCTCGGGTTTAGATTTTCGTCGACAATGCCAATTGCACCACCGAGTCTGCTGGAGTGCATTTCATGTAAATGCAGAACCGACTGTGGCAAAGACTGTGGGTGCTGAAAGGCAGGGTTGGACTGCACGATTATCTGTGAGAACTGCACAGAGGAAACGTGCTCGAATCAGCCCGAGATAATCGTCAACAATATGGAATTCGACGATGTTGAAGAAAATATTGTTGACCACGGCGACGAAAAATTAATCGAGGCTTTGAAATGTTTATATGCCACCGAAGAAGGGGACGAAAAGGAAGAGAAGGATATAGTTTAAACTTCGCGGCCCACTAAACGTACGAGTCGAAGAAGATTATTGATTTTTTTTCCTATTGTATGGTTTTGAAATTAAATTTTTCATGCCTTTTGGAATAAATTTCCCGTTTTCCTATTCTTTTGTTCATTATGACATCAGTATATAATTGATAATTTGATAATAATCGTGGGGCAATTCGAGTTATGAAGTATTATTGAATTGTTAAATATATTATACAAATATTTAAAAAATGTCAACGCGAAGTCGCTGTTTTTTGCAAGGTAAATTATTTATTGTTAATTATGTCAATATCATTAATACTTTTTTACATATGTATTGAATTTTCATCATTGTACTATGCATACCTCGTTTTTATTAACCTTGCATCCAGTAGCGCAACATTGAACGCGTTATAACTTTGAGAATATTAATTTTAGACAAAAAAGTTTTAAATAAAAGTTATGGGAAATTTATGAATTTAAAAGATAAGTTATTAGCATTATATTGTTTAAACAATTATTAGGAGAGATACAGGTGAAAAAGTGAATAAATAAATCTTAACAGTCGTATAAGTCATAAACGGTAAGTGATACAAAAAAAATTATTTAGAAAAAAAGAAAATTCAATTATCTACAAAAAAGGTTCTTACCATTTTTGGCCTAAGATGCACGGTAACGGAGATATAGGCCGATACGGTTTTCCTCAAAATGGCGGCACTTGCGGACGCTTAATCTGTAAGAATTTTGTTCATTTATATGCAGTACGTGATACTGAACCTAATTACGAAAAAAAATCGCCGTCATCATTTAGTGCGATAATGACTAAGAGTAACGGGTTCCCTGTTGCCTGTACTAGTAGCATATACGCCCTTTGGCTAGAAAGTTATGAATGAAGGTTTGTGATGTAATTCACGTAATAACATATATCGTTGCACAGAAGCATAACACATCCACCGTTTTGTTGAATAATTATGTATACGTCAATCACCGATTACGAAAAGTTGTGCGAAAATATATAGCATACGCCCTTTTGCTAAGAAGTTGCAAGTGGAGGCTCGTCGAAGTTTTTTTACACTTGCGACAAGTCACATAAAAAATTTGTTTTTTTTCCATTGCGATCGCCGCTTATACGTTATTAACGCGTATTGAATTTTTTTTTTAAATCTGACGTTGAAAATAACCAGCATCGCGCTGAATAAAAAAGGGACCAGTGTTTATTATGCTAATAAAAAATAAACAGTAAAATGTTTGTGCAAGTGACATTGATACCTCTGAAATTGACTAATATATCACAATAATGATAGAGCGGAATGATTACGATAACGACTTATCGAATTCGATCGTGCACCCAACCTACGTTATTATTAAATTCTAGTAATATTATTGTATACTACAATAATGAACGACTATAAGTTTGGTCTTTCATCCGAATTTATAACTTCTGTTAAAATATTCTTACTAAATTGCAATCTATTTTTTCTATTTATCTATATTTATCCAGATGTATCTATATTTAAGGACCGATGTATTTGAATGAGGAATAGAGATAGGTACCATGTTTCATAAATAGCATACAGTGCTTTAATAGCCATAGCAAAAAGGTGTTTTAAAATACTTGTTTGATTAGATATTTTTAATTATTATGACTAAAAAACATTATTCATCATCAAACAATCATTAATGTAGGTTACTTATTAACATTTTTCAAAAAACGTGGAAATGTTTATTTCTGCATATCTATTAGTTATCCATAGTTACTTTTTTTAAATCATATTGTTAAATGCTTCTCCATTTGTATGGTGCTCATCCATAATGAGGAAGTATTATGAACATAAAGAAATAACTGCAGCGAAAAGGTATAGACGATATTGGTGATATTATTAATTACCAAAGAATAATTAGTTTCAGTTATTGCAAAAACATCTAAATATTAATTTCTACACATTAATTAGTTATAGTTATTTCTTTTTTAAAGTATTCCAAAAACCTCTCAATTTATATAGAAAACTAAAACAGAGAAATTATTGTAGTGAAAATGTGTAGGTGCGCGAGATTAGTATGGAGATCAACAATTGGTCTTTGTTTTGAATGTTTCAAGTCACTTTGATTACAAATATTCCTACATTGTTAATAGTTTAATTTAAAAAATTATTTATAGACACCTCAGCGATTGAGGTTCGAGGGAAATATATGATGTTTACACTACTTTATTGAATACGAAGTCTTTTCATACTTTCTTCACCATGTTCCTGTGCATGCTGTGATCTACATTTCCTTCATATACTTCAATGGGGAAAAATTGTAACCTCAAACACTCAAAAATAATGAACTATAGAAAAATAAATAAAAAAGATAACAGAAAACAATTGTTAAGCCGCACAACGGATCATTATGTACATTTTCCATCAATATTTGGTCGCTCAACTTTATAACATTAAACAACTCATATTTTATTCTATAGACATATCAACTTTACGTTTTAGAGGTATTCAAAGTTTGTTCTTAGTTCGGTTCATTCAGAACATTGTTATAAGTTTCTCTAACAACTAGTTGAGATGCTGAATTTTTTGTGATACTTTAAAAATTTGAAAATGTAAAAAATGTTCGCCAAGTTATTAATAAAATTCAATATCATAAAAAAAAAGGAAATCGCTCAATATATTAAGCCAAGTACAATGTACCTACAATGAAAGTGCTTTACTAGAAGTGCTTTACAAAAACTTGGAGTGCCTGGTTAAGAGAAATAAGCTCGACACAGCACCCCATCGGTCTCCTGCGCCTTCACTCAAAGCTGTCAACGCTCACGTTTCCTGTTCTCTACTTTATAAATATCGTAGGGGTTATTAGCAAAAATCTCATGTGGAATGTTTTGGGAGCAATACGAGATCTATTGAATCAGGGCAGTTTTGTATTAAGAAGTACTTGATTGACCTTAAAATTATCATTATTATATTAAGCGATGTGGCAGCATCAAAACGTTAAATTATGAAAACAAAAAAAAATGTTCGGAACTTACACTCTTTACAACTATTATATTGGCTGATTGCAAGTATAGCTGCAATTAATACCGATAACATTAGGACGCAACTTAACCGACAGAAGTGGACGCGCACTTGGTGTTCGGTGGCTAGGTGGCTTCGCAGTCACCTAGTTCAGATTTCTAAGCGGGTGGCAGTTATTTTGAGTTTCTGGTGGGAGTAATACACCTGAAGCTCAATAAAAATATTGCCAACTGTATCGGCCACATTTTCCGCTGTTTCCCTCTGCCCTCATGCAAATGCGATACAGTAGTGCATTAGAAAAGAGAGGCTATGGATAACACTCTGGTTGGGGCTCTCGAGGTAATGAAATAATGAAAATTACATGGAAGGAATTAGGAAATGATGGGAGTGGACTTTAAAAGGGGAGAGACCCCATACACTGTAACAAATATGGTTGAAATGAAACGTTTGCCAGCTATGTTTATATTCTCTCACTAATTTCTATTTTCAAATTACATTTTGATTTTAGAATCAAATCGTAAACTCAAAAAATCGAAACTGGATCATATTATACTTTTTTTCAATAATCTTACTTTCAGAGGAAACTTTGCTTCTACAATTTTTTTTTGAGATATCACTGTTAGGCTACCCTAAACCTTAATGCATTCTGAAAAGTGGTTTGCAATTAATTTTCATGCATGTCAGATTGCAAAATTCAATTTACTGTCAGGCACAAATAATTTAAGCAATGAAGCTGATATTCAACACCCAAAGTATATATGGTCATATCTCTGCTTTATAATTCTTTTTATTAATTCAATATAGTGATAAAATTTTACAGTAATGAAACGATTTTGAAAAAATGGTGTTAACACTTATTTCAGCAAGTCTTCAGATTTTAATTTGAAAGTTTCCAAATATATTGATTAGAGTTGATGTAGATTAAGTACAGTAGTCTCATTTCAACAGGCTTGCAAACCTAACATGTTGCTTCCTGATTACTTTCAATCTTTCACAAATCTTCCTCTATCATTAAGCCAAAATCTATCAACATAATCCCTCGACATGGCTTTGTAAATGGTAGAAAATAATGAGGAAGCAATGTATGCAGATTTTTAATGAAAGCAGTAGCTTAAACTCTAGCAAATGTCGAGCAGCTCATCTCAAATCTTTTTTATGACTGCTCTGACGTCCCCATCACTTCTGAAAACAAGCTGAATCTTTTTACACACATGTAATAACTTATAATAGAAAGCTATAAGTTCAAATTCTAGAAAACATAAAAAATGTTATTTGAAGCTGTTCTAGTTTGCAAAAATGGAAGACATGTAACCTAAGAATCATGTGGCAATCAAGTGTAACTTAAACTGTTCATTCATTCTTTATTCTTTTCATTTGTTTCTCATAAAGCCATAGGCTGTGTGGACGACCATTCATATAAATAAGGATGCAAGGTGCCACTTTGTACACTTATTATATTTGAACTCATACATACGTACATTCACAGAAAATAAACACTGACTTATGCAAATTTTTTATTATTTTTGTTTGTGATTCAAATCAGTGCTTCAAAATAATTTGTTATCCGACCATTCAAAAAAACCTGCTTTGTATAGAACCTATTTAATGTTTAATTACCAGTTGTTAAAGAAAATTAAAGTTTCACTATGTCATTTTGATAGAACAAAATATTATAAGAGGGAATAAGCTGTAACTGTAAAAATGATGTTAACACTTATTTCAGCAATTCTTCAGATTCTAATTTGAAAGTTATATAGCCAGTAAGTGTGTCAGCATATGAATATAAAAAAAAAAAGTATTGAATAAAGAATCCAATACTTATTTAGTATATTTTGGGTGATCAGTTTTTATTACCAATTCATAGTATTTCAAAATAATAGCGTTAAAGTTTTAAAAAATGGACATTTAATATTTTATATTCTTATATAAAAATAATGAATATATATTCACACATAGAGATCCATCAATGCACTCACTAATGGTTTAATGACATTAATTTGCGAGGTGCTACAGCATTCTGAGGATGTGAGGACACAGTGGCGGATTTGGACATATTCAGCATGCCATGCCGGCACAATAACATTGCCTCCGAATGTACATGAATCCACTGTGCCTGCACAGCTTGTTGATTGTCACTGCATGTTTATCTATCTGTGGAATTACAGATCGTTGTGATCTCTGATAGATATTTGTATTTTTTACACTCGAATTTGTGTTAACTGGAATTCGATTAACGACTAACCCCACCTGTTTACAACAGGCTTAAATAGTCTATACTGTTACAAGGCTTACAATCAGCAAAAGAAAAGATATAGCAGTCATATGCACACACTGTAGCACATTTCTATGAAGTAATAGTACATGAATAATACTTTGAAGTCATCATCGTTATCTTGTTATAGCTATTTGAAAATTGGCAATTATACATGAATACCGTGTAACATCGCAATATGCAGCGCTCAACTAGGTATCGATGGTTTGAATTCTGACAGAAGTATAAGTTATGCTTGCACATAGCACATACGCCGTTATGATATTCAGTCATCGATCTGCAAGTGTATGAATGTATGTGAAAAAGTTGTTGCGATATTAAGGAATGCAATAACATTACGCTATCAATAAATATACTTACACCTCCCATCCACAATTGACATAAAACCATTGGTCCTGACATACTGTGCAGTTTTATCACACTTTTGTTGAACAATTAAGAATATTACCAGTTAAAATTATATTATATTCCGTAGTACAGAATCCAGTACTCTATTTCTGCGATATATGGAGTCAAACATAATAATGACGTTTCCATGTGACCAGCCTCATCCAAAAAAGATGTATTACATGGAAATGGAAGCATAGGTCTGATAGGAGAATTTAGCATAATTTTCGGTTAGTGAGTACCCGACCGCTGTGAGCGCTGCCGGTATCAGTGTCAAATCAGTGTGCACAAATGCACAGCTACATGGGTAGCTCCCATAGCCTTATACTCATAGACCGAGCGTCCTGCGAGAGGCGCTGAAGGCTACACTGAAATGAGAGAGCATTAGTGAGAGCATAGACTTATATAATAGACTGCGCGGTTCTGTAAGAGGCGCTGTCCGCAACACCCGAAGGAGACAGCAATATGAAAAGTACCTGTGTCTCATTCTAACACGCCAGTTGGTGGGGATGTGAAAGAAGAACAGGAGAGTACATGGAAGAGAGCAGAAGACAGAACTGGCAAACTGTTTTAACCTCTAACTCTGTGTAGACAGCTCGTAAAATACATTTATTTTAAAAAACGGTTCACTTGTGCTGCATTTGCAAATTACAAGCTTGTGCTATTGCGGATGTTTCTTTCCACAAGCAAGTATCTTGACAAAGTGTTAGATTATATAATTAATAACTTAACCAGTGTCCGATGTATGGAAGTATCAATATCCCCAATAGCACGCAATGGTTTTACATACGTTTTTAAAACATATCTAACATTTCATAAACGTTTGTAAAACGTGCTACCTGGGATATAACATGTGCATATAAAAAACTCGTAGGTTTATAAAGTTTATAATAAGTAAGATTTTTATATTGTACACTGAAGAAGTTTTAATTGTCAAATTGGAATTTATCCTATAAGAATGTATTTTAATAAATGTCTTGGGTACGTTATATTGGTTGTATTATATTAAAAACGATCTCCCCAGAATACCCACATAGCAATGTAATATTACAAATATCGCAGAAATATTACAGCGACATATTAATATAGTGGCAATATTACAGTAATATTTCTGCGATATTGTAATATTACATTGCTATGTTGGTAATATATATTAATATTTTATAAATTGTAATTACGCCAAAATTTTCTTTTAACCCTTTGCACTCCAGCCTAGTAGGGCATAGAGGCTTTAATGTCGCAAATACGGCGACAACGGAGTGCAAAGGGTTAATATAACGTTAATTCTTTCAATTTAAAGTTGAATATAATACTGATATGTTGGCGTTTTCACTTTTTCCCCTTACCACCTGCTACACCTCTCCTCGACAACTCCCCTCAAACTTCCTCCCCACTCTCTGCGATGTGCGAGAGAGAGAGTGGTACTTTTAGACTATCTCTGTCCTTCGGTCCCTCGGACAGTCGGCCCATAAGAACGCGCAGTCTATTATATAAGTCTATGAGTGAGAGTGAGGGTATCTCTGACTAACAGGCGCGTTGGTGGGGCAATAAGGGGAAAAGGAGAAGAGGAGAAGAGTATACGTTTACGGTGCGGTATTTGTAACGTCTTGTGGATCCTAACCTAAATCGCATTAACGTGATATAAACAGACATTAATAATTGTAATAGAATTTAAAAAATGGTGAGAAATTGTTGCATATGTAAGGTGGAATATGGCAGAAATCAGGTCTGTTTAATTACTATTATGAGACGTTATCCTTCCCCTTCTTGCTTTCCCCCTCTTTTACCACGGAGCGAGAGAAAAGGCCTGTCACTGGCCATATCTCTGTCCTTCAGTGTTGTCTTCAGCGCGCCCATAAGAACGCTCGGTCTATGAGTATAAGTCTGTGGTAGCTCCACGGCTGCACCTCTACCTGTGCTGTGAGTATGGAGCCTTGAGTAAGGGGGCCCACCGCTTACGGGCGGGACCTTGAAAAAGTAGTGTATGGAAGGACGAGTTGCAAATTCTACCACAAGTAACTGTCTTGTTTTCTCGGACGAGTATGAAATTAGTAACCGTCGACATAGTAAAGAGTGTTTTCCAATTAGAGCACAGCCGGGCTCAGTGCGACACTGTGTCCAGCATTGAGTGTTCCAAATACGGCACTGTGCCGCACACTTGGGCAGCGCCAATTGTTGAGCCCAAACAAAAAACCTCAATAATAACACTTTTAGAAAGAAAAAAAATTGCTCGTAAGAGTAATTTTTCCCTAAGGGTACCAACAATTCGAGCCTTTTTTTCTTTCCAAAGTGGCATCGTTGAGATCTTTTGTTCTTTTTGAGTTCTTTTACAAAATATTACGTTAAAATCAGAGACGAACTCATTTCAGTCACCACACTCACAACAGGTTGTGGAAAAATTTAATCACTTCGATTCTATTTTGGAACTTTTTCTCAGAGTACTAACTGTCCTAAACCTAAACAGCGTAAGAATCGAAACTTCTCGTACAATACGTTCTGATCGCAGTCTGGTGGAGATATTAGGATACAAATTGCGTTCCAACAAGCAGCATATCGCAGGGTTGCACCGTCCCGCACAGGGCGGCATGGTGTCGTTCAATTGGAAAACACAAGTGAACATAGTGAAACGCGGATTAAACTGTTATCTATCGGCCTCATTAGTATTATGAGAATGTGCGAGACGACTGTGAGGGTGCCTCTCCATGCCGCGTACGCCTGCGTACGCGTAACTTGCAGATGTTGGTTATATAGCGAAAAATCACTAGCAGATTACGCTATTATTTAGCCCCGAATCCCCATGGCGCATATTTCTATAAAGATTGCATAAAGCATATTTAGCGCAACCAATCGCAGAATACCAAACATATGTAGTGATAGAACGAAAACCGTCATAGAAATTATGATTGGATGTTGTGAAGTAGCATTGCGCTAAATACGCGCCATGGGGAATAGGTACTTTCACATGCGCGAGGGTAGCAGCGAAATATATGTGCTATGTACACAAATAATCGGAGTGGATCGGAGTTATGACCTGTATTAGTTAGTTATTCTATGACCAGTTATTCGATTTGCACGCATTGATAAGTACAGACAGAGAGAGCAGTAATAATTGGAATAAACGAAAATATCGTGTAGCGATGCGAGGCTGTAAACAATAATCTATCATCTTGACTGTATTCCCTCAAATATATAGAATAAATATTTATTCAAGCCAGTTTTTCTACGATCTGTAACGTTTCTTGTTTTTCCCACGTTCCTGATTTGAATTTCTTTTCAGGATTGGTCCTTAAATAGGATCTAGTAGTTGGTTATAACTAGCAGGAAGTAATAAACACGTCTTTTTTCAGAATAAATTAATTCATAAGAGTTGTTTTTTGGGTTCCGAGACTAGAACGACTACTAGTGAGTTTCCTTTTTGGGATAGTTAAATCTACAAAGGCATTTTTATTCCTGATGATTAGTCGTAACGAACACAAATATGTCATTGTTATATTCTGACTACCCCGAGTGTTCTGTTAAATATACCAGATGCAATTTCTGGGTCGAATAGTTAATTCACCGAACCCTCGACGGAGTCAAATGCAGATTACCATACCAAATTTATACATTGAAGCGTCTACTTAATACTAATAATGCATGTCGTAATTAATTAGTCGCGTTAAAATAATATCATATAATCCTCAATAGTCCGTAAGAGACGACGCTCTAATAATTCAGGCGAAATATTTTGAGACGACAAATCCGCCTTATATCAAAGTACATATCAGAGTAACTAGCCTAAACTATACCAAACACAGACAATCAGAGGGATCCGTACTACCATACCCACAATATGAAGACCAGTGATACGAGGAATCAACTACCGTTACACGAGTTATATTAATACAATCAAGTAGTAAGATTAAAGTACCAAAAGATGTGTGAAAAGTAATCAACAAGGAACGCGTTAATCACCATAATCGAAGACAAGAAATTAACGGGACAAATGGGCTACAGGAGATGGGCTACAGGACGACTATTAGATATAGTTATACCCTTCTATACCGCCAGAGCTTGAAAGAAGAGCGGGGAAGTCGGTATAAAAGGGCACGACATACCACAATCGGGGACCATTTGTTCACAGATTCACTCACCAACGTCCAGGACGAGCTCGTAAAATCAAAGGAAGACCAGCCAACCAGCCTAAAGAGGACTAGCTTATCAGCTAAAGGAGGACCACCTAGCCAACCAAAGGAGAAGCATCTCAAACCGCACTACTCTAAGGACCAGCGCTGATGCACCGAAGATGCATCTCGCTGACGCCAACACCGCAGCGGTGGCGGGGCCAGCGAGCAGATATCGTAGCCAGGGGAGGTCGACCAAGAGCTCCGTCACTACTGAGGCCCACAAGATATATAGTGTAACGTGGCAAAATCCTCCAGCGCTGCGTCCTTCTCGCACGACGGCTGCCAACACGATCTCGCAGGGCTGTAAGGAATAATCGCCGTACTCTATTTAATTATTTCCGTTTTTTTTTTATTTCTTTTATTAATTTGTACGACCGGACGGAGGGGAGCACCGCGTCTGTTGATGGCTGGCTTCTGGATGCGACCTATTACACCGACCGGCTCTTTCCATCTTGATCCATTGGAAAATATCATTGTCCCGCTGGATGTGGATCGAATAACGATACGACGCTATCTGTGGCCGATCAGCACCTACTAGCAACGATCCATCAGTCGTTTGGGGTTCACCGGCCGGGCAGAGTTATACATCCCAAGGATCGGTTGTTAATTTTATGCGTTGTCCAGTTGAGGCGCTCTGGTGACACCGATTCCCCCAATTGACCGAGTTCAAACCGATAGGTGGGGATCATAGTTGACGGGCACGCGTGCCGGCAGGACCTCAGGGCTTTTTCCCGGTTACCGTCGAGCGAACAGGACGTAGCAGCGAGTATCATATCGTCCCGCTCCACCATTGATTTCGTCGAAATCTATCACCACCTATCGTGGGTACCGGGGCATATCTTTTGAAACAACGAGGAGTAAATCGAGGATGGTATCCAGAGGAGAGAATTTCGAGACGGTTTTGGGTTAAGAAGGATTAGCAAGGAACATCGCATCGTCATCGTCCCGGTGAGCTCTCTTCCCTTCTACGGTCTTTCGCCATTATTTGATTATTATTGTTTTTTTAATTCTTTGGAAAGTTCGATTCAAACTTAGTCGTACCTGCGATTCTGATATACCACGCACAGAGTACTATTCGTATCGGGACAGGCTGCGTTGAGTAGAGTGTAATATCGTGATCGTTTGGCGGTTAGAGCCGGGAAGAAGTCACTTCGTTCGTTGTCCTTTTTTTTTGTTACTGTTCTGTAGTCGTTTTGCTGTAAGAACGCGCGCGTGTTGGTACATCATCCCGTGGTCAGATTGTGTGTGAGGGATTTGAATGTTATAGGCCGTGTCGCGGACTTTCAGGCATAATTGACACTTATAGATTTATAATATTTTATTCGTCTTATTTTATTTTATTTATCTTTCTTGTTATATTGGACATTATTTTATTTCTGCGAATACATGCAGTGCGTGCTCGGCCGTCATCCCGTGTTGGTACTTGATCGTGAGGGATTCGTACGGTTCGAGGCGTATCTGGCCATGATAAATAGTTCGTTCGTTGTTACTGTTCTGTAGTCGTGTACTGTAAAGCCGTGCGTGCGTTAGGCCGTTATCCCGTGTTTGTTTGAATGTGTGAGGGATTTGAACGGGATAGACCACGTCGCGGATTTTACCGGGCAATTGATTTTATATGGACTTGGATCACTTTATTAATTTTTCTTATGTCGGACCTTACTTTATTTTATATTGTGAGCTTATGCAGTGCGTGCTCGGTCGTCGTCCCGTATTTGGAACTTGGTCACGAGGGATTGGTACGGCTCGAGACGTATCTCGCTTGGACTTTTGTAATCCGTTATTTGGAATAATTTAGGGATTTATATTGTTATTTTGGTTCACGATACTTTCTCGATTTTGCGGCCTGCAATGTGATAGTTGGGAAGTTCAAATCAGTAAAGGCTTCGCGTACATGACCTTCCGACGTCCCGTAGTTATAGTTGTTGGATGTATGTGGGATTGGTTCGGTGTAGGCCGTATCGCGAGCCGAATTGCGAGGCGACCGGTCAAATTTACTTTGCCTGGCCGTGTTTTGGTCGTTTCTCGCAGCCGTCTAACTATAGGTCGTGGATGGGAGAGAGTGAGAGCCGAGACGAGTGCCGGGATAAAATATGCTGCCGGAATAATTAAGTTCATGAATTGTTAAAGAGTTACGTTTACGGGATATTTTATTTATATTTTTCTTGGTCATTATTTTTGTTGGAGGACTAGTAGTCCTGGTAATTAAATAAACGGTCTGCCGAGTGGCATTTGTAAATCCCGTACCTGCTATGTTGTTGTTGTTATTTATTTAATTTATTTCCTGACATCTTTTATTGGTTATTGGTTTTATTTGTTTAGATTGATTTTATTTTATTAGCGAATCTTATTGACTAATTCTATGTATGAATTTTATGAAATAACGACTACCCTGACAGTCCGAACCACCCACTCTGCCTCGAACAGCTGTAGCTAGCCTGGGTTGAGTCTGGCCTACCATCTCGTTATTTTTTTCCTTCCGGCGCGTAAGCGCCTGGCGCCCAACTCGTAAGAGAAAATAAAAGGAAGGAAAAATAGCTTGGGCCAGCTATAGGTAACGTGGTGCGTTGAGGCACAAATTTACCGTTACAATAGATATAGGAGAGGCTAGAGCGAAACGCAAAGAATAATAAACCGACCTAGCTAACATAGGTAAATTATCGATGGCAAGCCCGGTAGGCTAACGCTCTCTTTTGCGTTGCGTAGAAACGATACTGTCATACCATTAGGGAAAATATTTCATTAATTTGAAATAAAATCTCCTTTTTCGCGGACACGATTATATAGGCGTGCGTGAGCCCGGGTTAAGCTTTTTGTGAGGTGCATAATCACTCAAATTTATTAAAAAGGCGTCCATTTAAATATTATTAATAATAGTCGATATTTTTTTCTGTATAATTTATTACATTTATCGAATAAACCCTACTTTTACCCAATACTGAAGCCTGTATTAATTTCCTCACTGCTCGAGTCCGAACTAAAACCCTTTCAGGGTAATGATAACGTTAAATCCCGTTACAATTTACTATGAAATGTTTAATTACACAGTTCGTTATATCTTATTTCTCCTGAACCAACAATGCAAATAAAGTTTCCCGACTGTTTGATTTTAGTTACTAATAATATCCGTTATAATCATGTACAAAACGAAGTTAAGTGACTGATCATTGAGATACCTGTACACAAGGGCTTGAGGTGTTAAAATAAAAACTTGTTATTGTCAGCGTTCGGAGCCTTGGGTAGTCATATTCCTTATACCTCATTACAGGTTTCAAATATATTGTCTTACAATAACAAGGCCAAAGTGCTCACCCAAACTGCTGTACGTTACCGTTTTGAAGTCAAAATTTGGTGTATGTTGAAAAATCAGCTGGCGCACGGCGATCGATATTCGGCCTGCGTCGACCTGTTGCTGCTGTGTAGCACGCTGCGCTCGGCTATGCCGGAGATAGCCGAAGCAGGGCCTCGCAGGCTTGCCGCGTTAGGCGAGAGGTTATCTCTCTCGTTTGACTTCGGCTTCGCTTACCGGCTATCTCACTCATTTGACTTCAGCGTTCAACGACGCTTTCGTAAAGTGCAGCCATATTGTAAAATCTGACACTTCTGTGAAAACCCGCTGGGACAGCGCACACATCCTCTGGACATCTCAGACTTGTCACCGCTTTTCATCGGATCTACTCAGCTTTTCGTGCTCACCAGGACTCAAAACTCAGGTAAGAGTAAACCGTTACAATTTATCGTTATTCAATGACGGTGAGGAGTGAAATACACATCGGTGCATCCTCATAAAGGTCTCACACTGTGGCGTGCTCTGCAGCGCGGGCTGCACCACGTTTTCACATCACTGGTTGCACATACGATTAATATAATTGCGTGTGTTCTTATTAATTTACTGTACTTTCCCCCAACTAAGCATGCTGGGAAAGTACTGTGAATTCATTTCACTCATTTGTGCATCCCCAAGCTCACTTGGCCATGCTCTGCAGCGTTGGCTGTGGCACGGTCTGTCAAGTCAAAATTCCAGCACTCAAGCAATATATTTGCAAGTGCTCTCACTCTTTCCGTGTACATTCTCTTTTGCAATTCTACAGAGAATTTGCTGGGAACAAGTGGCATCTTATAAGCTGTTACATGTCTCATCGCGTGGCATGCTCTGCAGTGCTGGCTGCAGCGCATACAATGGTATATAATAAATAGTAGGTGTACAAGTATAAAGTGCGGATTTTTTTCTAAAAAAACATGTTAAATTCGGAAGTATGATAAAAAGTGCTTTATTCAAAGTATGCTCCATCGCTTTTTATACATTTTTCCCATCTTTCGGGCAATTTGTGAATACCACGCCAGCAAAAATCTTCCCTTTTTGCTGCGAACCATTCATCGAGCCATTTTTTCACATCTTCGTACGACCCAAGTGATGCAAGCAAGTGGTAATCGGAAGGAGCCAAGTCTGGTAAGTAAGCCGCATGGGGTAAACTTCCCAGCTGAGTGCTTCCAACGTGTTGCAAACCGGTTTTGCCGTATGTGATTGAGCAATGTCCTGAAGAAAAATAACTTTGTGTTGCCTCTTTCGGTATTCGGGCCTTTTTTCCAAGCAGCGAACGGTTCAAATCGGTCAATTGTTGTTGGTAACGTTTAGTATTAACCGTTTCCCCAGGTTTTAACAGCTCATAATCGACCACGCCCCTCTGGTCCCACCAAACACAGAGCATCGTCTTTCTTCCAAAGCGATTCGGTCTTGCGGTCGATGTGAATGGTGCGCCTGGGTCTACCCATCATTTTTTACGCTTGGGATTCTCAAAATAAATCCACTTTTCATCCCCTGTAACTATACGATGCAAAAACGACTTCCTTTTGTACCGAGCGAGCAAAATGTCACATCTGTTTTTGCGCTTTTCCATTTGCCTGTCGTTCAAATTATGTGGTACCCATCTACCGGTCTTCTGAATCTTTCCCATCTCTCGCAGCCGATTGGAAACAGCTTGTTGACAAACGCCCAATTGCTCGGCGAGTTGTTTTTGTGCTTGCGAATCATTTTCGTCGAACAATGCTTGCAATTCCACATCTTCGTATTTTTTGGCGGCTTTCCACGTTCCTTGTCTGCATCATCGAAGTCGCCACTTTTGAAACGCCGAAACCATCGTTCGCACGTATCTTGCGATGGACCATAAGCTTCTCGAAGTAACCGGTATGATTCAGCAGCAGTTTCTTCAAATGAAAACAAAAAGTTAATGCTGTCCGCGAATGCAAAGAGCATTCGGTTCGGTATAAATTTCGACATATTGAACACAATAACACAACACTATGCACACACTTTTCCAATTTATCACTTGAGCGCGTCTGACACTTGTTGATGACACAACAAAATGGCGCAGTGTCAAATCTTTATAGCACAAACAGCATTCGTGCGCTATCTGTTTTCTGAAATCTATATTTCATACTTGTACACCTGGTATATATATATATGAGCAGACCTTGGTGATTAAATAAGCACAGTAAATGAAAAATACTAAAAAATGTTTGGCAATCGAGCGGTGGGCACCGTAATATTAAATATCTCTCTGTGATTATACGCTCGCAGTGTACACTCGACGACAGTCCGTTCCGTCTTCCGTGTTCACGCTCCGTATCGCATGGGCTCTCACCATGTGTCGCAAAGGTGGCGACCCCTCAATGGTGTATTTCAGCACGGCAAGAAATATAAAATAATTTATGACACACTACAGACCAGTTTATGTGGAGTCTGATCTGTGTCGATGAGTTCAAATTTATTTACAATGAATTCTGATTTGGCATTAGTCATCCTCTGGAAACGATGTACAAAGTGGAGGCTAAGGGCTTGTCAAACGCTTGAACAGAGAAAAGCTCGAACAGATCGATGCCATTTATTAAAACTATTTGCTCTGTATCAACCCACTACTATGAGTTGATACAGAGCTATGTTGTAAGTTATAAGCTACGAGTCACTCATAGCCAACGAGTCACTCATGCTAAGCCGTTCAAAACAAATAGCTGCAATACACAGACGCACTAATACACATACATCCGCATAGTTCCGCGAAAATTTCATCTCGACGTAAACGTAATAGCGTAAAAGCGTAAAATTAATATCTGGTACATGAAACTCTAGATGAGGTTCTCTGATTGATTAAGATTATCTTAGGCGTACGCAGGCGTATGCAAGTTACGCGGCATGGGGAGGCACCCTAATAGGTGAGCAATTACCGTTATAATTATTAGGCTAAGTGCGTGTACAAAATTGTAGTGTCCTCAAAACAGTTTGTATAAAGGGTGCCACGTGCGAAGATTTTTTTTTAAGTTTTACCCTTGCTTATAATTCATTATGGATTATTTCTAGAATGCAGAAGATAGATCTGTGCGGTTACAACTTGTCAGAGTGGTCATCACGCTGTTAGAAGTCGTCGGAAACGATTGGGAGTGAGACAAGGATCTCTATTCCTGATTCCGAAGGTACTTCACGATTTTTTATACACTTAATTACTTTACATGATAAGTCAAAATCCATACCAGCTCATTACAATTTGCTTCAGTTAAAACAATGTCAAACCAAGGGGGGATTCCCTTTTTTGTCCGCTTAAATAAGCGTTTTTCTGGGATTACAAACATATGTAACTATGCAATTAATTACTTTCGTATATTTATTGATATTTCAGGTGTTCAAAAAAAAAACTGTGAATCATTTTTATGAAAGATTCCACCTGGTGACCCCCTTCTCTCGTGACCCCGCGCAAACTTCCGCAGCCGTTGGTGTGTAGTATGAAAAAAACCCAAACGGCACTTTAGTTCGTACACATGTAATTATCGTTTAATGAACTAGCAAGAATAAAATAAATTTTTTGATCAAATGGTCACTTGCCGAACACAGAAGATCGATCTTGAAAAAAAAATTCACCGAATTTTTTTTGTATAAAAAAAATGTACGACGTACCACTTTTTTCAGTTCTTTCAACACCAAAAAGATATAAACTCTGCATGCTATAAAAATTTGAAGTCGATGGTTCTCTGGTTTTTTCAAATATCGTGCACACCAGTTGCGAAAAAGCTGTTTCGAGAAAAACGCGTTTAAAGTTTCGAGTAAAGTTTACAGGCACATCAACATCCTCCATCAAAGAATGTGTGTATCTGCTAATCTGTTATACCAAGCCATATAGTATCCTGTCCTTTCCTTCAAAATAATTATTGAGATCTATTTGCACCTCCGCAAAAGCTCCTGCTTGCTGGCCCATATCGACGCCTATCGTTGCCGTGATAAGAAGGACAGCAGAGAAGCTTTCATTACAGATGTCAGCTGCTAAATAAGCTACGATTTTTATAGTTTTTGCACCGAAGTGAAGATGTTTGAGGGTTAGTCGCCAGATAGTGGACTTGAAGCTTTCGCTTTTATTTTAAGTTTCACCGCCCAAACATCTTTCTACCAACTCTATGGATGACAAATCGTTGAAATACGGATTTATATTATAGCATTCTCGATATCTTTATGCAGTAACGGTTCGTGAGTGAATTCGTTCAGGGTATGGTCGGCTTCGTGTTTTCGTCATTTGTTCCAACTCTCTGAACGTGTCGGACAGTACATGTGCTGGGTATATTCATCAGTGGAGATTTTGTGGCAAAACGTGGTCCACACAGCATTATACGAGGTGTGTTAAAAAAATAACGGAACTTGTGTAATTTCACGTGTTGTATTAGTCCGATTCGCGCGATTTTTTCGTTGTTGTGTTGGTAAACTTGTCTGAAAAGATGCTGTACTGTGTTAGCCATATTGGACATTTAGTCTATTGTCAGGTGTCACAAAGGTCACATGTGTTTTGGTAGGATCGGCGATTTTGAAAATGTATCGGAGAATTTGTATTAAATTCTGTTATAAGAATGGAATAAAGTGCAGCAAAGATTTGGAAATGTTAAATATTGCTTTTGATGAGTCTGCTATGAGTAAAACAAGGGTTTATGAGTGGTATAAGTGTTTCCAAGATATCCGTGAAGACGTTGAAAATGGCGAGCGCCCTGGACGCTCCAGCATATCACAAAACCGATGAAAACGTGGAAAAAGTGAAAGTAATGATTATGAATGATCGCAAAATCACAATCAGAGAAGTAGCTGATGGTGTTGGCATATCAATTGGCTCATGTCATGAAATTTTTGTGGAGGTTTTGGGTATGAAACGTGTGGGAAAAATTTTCAAACAAAAAGAGCGGCAAATGGAAGTTACTCAGGAGTCACTAAATGAAGTCAACAACGATGCAGAAGTACTAAAACGTATCATAACAGGTGTTGAAACATGGATTTACAGATATGTCGTCGAAACTGAGGCTCAATCGTCGAATTCGAGGCATTCTGGATCGCAAGATCGAAAAAAGCTCGACAAATGCGGTCGAATGTGAAGGTTATGTTCACTGTGTTCTTCGATTTTGACGGCAGAGTGCACCATGAGTTCTCGCCACGCGTTCAAACGGCCAATAAGGAGTACTACTTACAAGTTTTACGCCGTTTGCGTGAAGTAATCCGAAAAAAGCGCCCGGATTTGTGGCGAAACAATTCATGGCTTTTGCACCACGATAATGCACCTGCACACACTTCATTGCTTGTTCATGATTTTTTTAGCCAAAAACAACACGGTAATGATGCCTCAGCCTCCATATTTGCCAGACATGGCTCCGTGTGACTTTTTTCTGTTCCCAAAAATAAAAAGAACCTTAAAGGGCCGTCGTTTGGCAAGCATAGATAAGATTAAAAACGCATCACCAAACTGCGCACTGAAGGCTCTTATTTCTACGTTCCATCTCCATACACAGATATACCTATCACTGGATTTCCGTGCTCAGCATTGTTTATTTTTTTTCGTCCACTGCTTTTATCGTTAATACGTCGTACACAGCTTTTACTTCATTATACATATTATTTAGAGCAGTATAATACAAATTTTTTTATAGTCCTTGAGCGTTGAACTAGCTGGTGAATCGTGTGGTTGAATCTGTTGAGTTGATCTGATGTAGAGCTCGCTGATTTTCACACGATGAATTGGTGTATGAGTGTGTCCTCGTGATAACCACGAGGCTGAGTAGATGCTGTGACATGCTTTTGTTGACGAGTGTAACACGATGAGTTAACTGGTGGTTGTGTGGGTCTGCGGTGGTTCGATGTACTGTGCACACGAACTGAGTGGAACTCGGTGTGATTTTACACTAGTTTTACTACACTACTATACTGAATTGACTTGAGGTGAGTGGATCTGCGGGTAAATGTACTGTATGACGCGCGTGCTTTCGTGAGCAAAAAATCGATGATAATCGCCTTTCCGGTCGGCCACGAGGCCGCTAGAGCATCCAGAGGACGGATGTACGTCACAACTTACGTGAGCGTTTATTAGTCACCAGACGTGGTGAGTGAATCCTATGATTGGTTATACCGCGGTGGTCACACTGCGTGTTAGCAAGAATTGAAATGTGTCCAGATCGAGGAAGCGAGCTGATTGAGTACGTCGTGCGAGGCTGCGTGTACTCGCGCCTCGCAAAGCTGCTACTCGGGAGTATAGCGCGCTGGTGAGACGTGCCACGTGGTGTGAGGCCTTACTCTGAGTTAATTTCACTACTATTGGTCTCACGAGTGGTGTGTGCATGCGTGAGTAGTGTGAATGAGTTATGCGAAAACACAACATTGAGCCACAGCATAAATGTATGCCCTCTCTCCCAACTCCAATCAGTCTCATGACTAAAATGATTCTCCTGTTTATTTTATATCCTTTATTATCAATCAGAGAACAGGATGTAATGTATTGTACACTACACTGCTATTTTTAATCCTAAACCTCGAGAGCTTGATTCATCGAATTTCACTTCCCTTTTACACTTTTTACAGACGATGAGTTAAGAGTCATCGAGCGAGGGCATACGAAGCGCCAAGTGGCCAAATAGCAAACTACGATTTCGTAGTTTTCGGATTTCGCCGAAAATACAATAGTATTATATAAAAAAACATTAAAAATGAATTCTTTCGTTTAGTATGATTTGCGGTCTGGTCCGTCTCTCCATGCAATTTTTTTTGCATAGACACAATAAATTATCGAAAATTCGTGGCAGCTGTCGTTAGCCATGACGCTTTTCTCGCGAACTCATTAATTCATTTAACTACAATTTTCACGCATATCTGCTACACTTCACTGGACCAGACCGCAAAGCTTACCACTGCACTGCACTTAAACAAAAAAATTCTAACTTGTTTCATTGCAAATCCAAGCGATAATCCGAAAAGTACGAACGGATATGTCAAAATCGTGTTCGCGGCCATATTGCAGTCTATGCTATCTAATTGTTAGTTCCAGCTCCTGACGGTAGATTCGCGATTCACGGTTGTCGGTATAAGCGGATAAGCGGGCGTGAAGGCATAAGCGTAAAGCGGGCCCCGAGACAAGACATTTTTTTATTCTGACTCAATGTTGCTGTAGAATCTATGTTGGTTTCTCGATTGAAAGTTTATTACTGTACCCGGCCACATGGATCGGTGGGATACGACTCGGCGCAGAACCAACGATACTTGGGAGTTGGCAGAGCTGCCAGAAAGCGGCCGCAGCAGCACGACGCACACAAGCGCACGCCCGTGTACGTGTGACCACCCGAGCTCGTGGAGCATCGGACAATAGAAGGAGACAGATATATGACTGTCTGTCTCTTTCGCTCTCGCTCGGCTCGGGCTGCTCGCGCTGCTACTGCTGCTAGTGCTCGGGCTGTCGCGCGATACATTTAACTCTGACTGAGACGAGCGCGTAACGTATGTTAATTTGCGGTCGATGATAATTCGAATCCACGCAGTGAAAAATTTTTTTTTCAGTAATTATTGCATTTTACGATTAATTAATTATTGTTATTTTATATTTTACATAATTTTGCTATTTCTTGTTTTATTACGTATGTGATACGGGCCATGTTATACCTCATAAAAACCGTATCAGTACTATTGCTGCAAAGAATGGACTATAAAATGTAATGGTTGCTTAAAAAATTTGACACAACGAGAACTCGAACTGTCATCGGCCGCGGATGAGAGATATAACGCGCACGCTTCACTGATTATCGTTGTTAAGCTGCATTAGCAAATTAAGATACCCAAATTTGATTCGGAGCTTCTGAAAACTAAAAATATAACAGTTAATCCAACCTACCGCGTTAACGATTGTTGGAAGAATTACCAAAAGAACGCAATCCACTCTTGGCCAACGTGTACGTTATTTTCTTCTTTAGTATATATATATGTTTGGCAATATACTTAATAATTTATTAACACGAATGAAATGAAAGCAACGTTATGTTCTTTTTAATTATATACATGTGTTTGTTATTATAATATCGCATAAATGTACGACGTACATGTTGTTGCTCGACGGAAACCGCGAGAATGTGGTGGTTTCTTCCATCATCAAGAAAATATTAATAATTGTTAATTATAATGAAGCAAATACGACTTAAAAAACGACTAAGTACAACCCAACAAAGCCTAACTAACAGTAATAGAACACCAATCTTTTAATTTCCTACTCAACAGTGTAAATATAACGTATATAAGTATCACGTATAACGTTGTGATTATAACGTATATGTAACATCACATTATCGAATAGGAAAGTATGACATTGATGCTATTACTCTTATTTGATGTTCGCTGGAAATCGTAATGTATATATACATTGAACTGGAACATATTCAAGTATCAATAAATGAAACAAACAATTATTTAATATTTTCTTACGTTAGTTCATAGAAACGGGAAAATTATGCAAGAGCACGATAGAGTTCTCATTACTAACATTGAATAAAGCGTTCATGCTTCACGTACTGTATCTAACATGATACTTTAAGTAATAACAGGAAATTAAGCACCAGATTAGCGAAACACATTACATAAATAAAATTGACTGAAGACAACGGAGATGAAATACAATTTATTTAACACGTATCACTATGCATTTATTCATTATGCTTAATAATCCGTGCAAAATAAATAGTTTTTTATTTTTGGTTTCCAGAAAATTTGTTATGTTTGTATCAAACACTTTCGCGGTGAATTTGTGGTTTCTTTGCGGTAAATAAATTGCATCACTAGGTTAGACATGTGGGTTGAAGTCATGTTATTGATTTATAATCCGATGCGTTTGTGAATATGTCAATTCACTTTATCTGAATTAGGATCAACCTGAAAAAGTAAAGTAAAAAGAAATCTTCACGAAACGTCGGTGGCAAAAATCATGTACACACTGGTCCAACTCGGATGTCATACCTAGTTTTTAGGTGTATCTGTGTGCTTCGCCAATTATTCTTTTTTGCTTTAAATATTTTTTGATACATGTAATCAAATGCTGTTTCCAGCAAGAAATATCATATTTGTGAACGTTTTCATATATGAAAAAAATTAACAATTCTCAAATAGCATTTTTAGAAACTAAGTTTGTATTGTTTAGTGTTTTTATAATTACGCTTTTTCCTCATAAGACTGCACATTATGAAATAGGAGATTCTTCTCCTACAAAAAGTAGCGTTTATTGCACATTCTTATTGAAAACATTTTCTCATGATATGCATTGCAACTAAGAGAAAAGTTGAAGATTGCAATTTCAAATATTTCGTTTTATATGTAAACATTTGATTTATGAAAAAATTGAATATCTTTTTAGCCAATATCTTTTTAGCATAAATGTATGTCACTAAACGTTACGAAATCTATACACTTCACGTTGCTCGATTTAGTTATATTCGAGTGGCTATAGATGACAATAATAGGGTGTCCCTTATTTCTTGAATGAAACGTCGTGCTTCTTTTTATAGCAATCACGTAGTCCTAAGGTTGTTCCATGTTTTCTCGAAGTTGTTTCCTTGGATGTTTGTATAACGTTGCATGCGATTTTTGTGCAAGTTTATCGTAGGATATATATGCATAATTCTTCATGGTTCTTTCTTATGCTATTTCTTTTCTTGTCACATACATCCAATGAGATTATGCAGCTGTTTTGCTTGACAAAAGTGCTACAATAAATTAAATCGCATCAAAAATAGTGTATATCCTCACGTACAATATGTATGTACCTGTAATGTATCTTGATGTTGGCCTCGCTGTCTTACATTATGAACTGTATGTGCAAACTACATTTTATATAATCTGCGTGCAGGTTGTTGCAGTCTTCATTTTTGCGTAGTGTTGTAACTGAGAATCTACTACCGGATTGCCGTGAACGAATACACCACTAACCTTGTCGAACGTCTCAGCAATGGCACGAACGGACGCCTCGTGGCGTAGACCAAGAGTCCAAGCCCGCGATAGAGAGAGAGAGATATTGGTCTTTATGAATAGGAACGTCTTTATTTTAATTTCAGGTTATGGATATTTATGCACAGGTAAGGTATTCGTAAGTACAATATAATAACGCAACAACTCAATCGCAAACCATACGCTTAACGACGCTAACCGAGCTTCGCAATTTCAACCCGCAATACAATGTACTTCAGCTTTGTTAACGCAACTTTCCGTGCACACAGCAGTAAGTATTCGAACGTTATTTGTCGCACACCGCAGCAGTTACTCGACAGTAATTAATACCCTCACTTCTACAGTTTACTCGCAATATTCAATACACGCAACAATTTGCAAAACTAGTCATGCCACCGCAACCGAGCCCGGTCTTCCCTCGCGATGACACGCGCCGCAGTTTACCGTTCGGCTCCTTGTTCTCCACTGCCGCCGGTCGGCGTCTTCGCTTGGGTCCTCCCCTCGTTGCTACGCGGGCTCACGCATGCGCTCGTGCTCGCGTGGTCACCCGTCATGCCGTGATCACGTGACCAGGATCCTGGGTCTACGACATCGGCCATCCTTGCGCCGTCCTCGTCCTCGAGGACCATTACGTAATCCTGCAAATGCGACGGCAGCCGTCGATTCCTGGGGTTCCGTGGTTGCTGACCAGTGTCGATGTCTCCTGGTTGGTTGGTTGTGTTTGTATCGAGGTCGCTGGGGGGTCGATCGTGTTCGCCTTCCAGATCACTGGTATTATTGTTGGCTTGCTCTTCGTTGTTGTCTTTGACCTTGTGATTCTTGTTTGTCCGATCTTCGGCGTCCTCTTCCGCTTCGTCGTCGTTGGGTATCCGATTTTCCTTCGTGTTTGTTTCGGGTTCGTTGTCACGGGGTTCGTGCTCGCCTTCGTGGCCCCTTGAACCTTTGTTTTCCCTGTTTTTGACGTCCTCTTCCGGTTTGTTGCCATCAGATTCCTCTTGTTGGTAAGTCGTGCCCAGCACATTGTGCCCGTTATGGTAATTACACCATGACTGTTGCCGTTCGGCGATCCTGACCTTGCTCCGGTCCTGCACAGCTGTGGGTCTCTCGTAACCATCTAGGCCCTTCGTGAAGACGCGTTCTTCAGCTTCGGCTCTCGAACGCGAAGCTTCCTCCAAGGCGGCTTGAGTTTCGTTTAATTTCTGTTCCAGAACCTGCCTTGCTTTTACCGCAACCGCCCGAGCGCACTCAGTGTTCTCCAACTGACTCTTCAACTGTCGGAGTGCTGCTTTGCTCGTCGAGTCGTCTTTCGCACGCTCCAACATCGTGTGGGCCTCTCTCAGCAGAGTTCGAGTTTCCTTAAGATCCTTCATAAGGTTCTCAGTAGTTTCGGCCTCAGCTGCACGGTTCGATTTGTCTTGTTCCTCCAATGTGACCATACGTTTCTCCAGTTCGGGTTTCTCGTGCCGCAATCCCGTTCTCCCCTCGTTGGTGAAGAATTGGAGCTCACCGTTCGTTTTTGCATAATTGACCCAGTGTTTCTCAGTATAAGTCCTTCCGATGATCACCTCATAGGCTTGGGCTCCATCCGCCACAATGCACAGCGGTAGGTTGGGCACCAATACTCCGTCGATGGTGACGTCTGCCTTTGCCCTCCCGTGTGAGAGTTGCACCGCGGCGTTCTCCCCCCATCCTTTCAGTTCCGTCTTTGTTGGTTCGTAGGCCAGTTGCTCGCTGATGACGCAGGATGCTTGAATGGTGCAAACTGCGCTTCCTGTATCTATGAGTGCCTTCATTGGTCGGTTATTTACCTGGATGGTCTTGACATACTTCCTTATATCGCTGGGTAGCTCTGCCTTGACTTGATTTATTTCGTGCGACCTGTGATTAATCTCCGCTCTACATGTCCTCTCCCGATGTCCAATGGCGTTGCATCGATTGCACCGTATCTCGGCTCTTGGTTCGGGGCAATCGCGTGACAGGTGACCGATCTTCCCGCAGTTAAAGCACCTCCATCGGCCATTGTTAGCTCCTAGGGGTTGATTCGCCTCTGTGCTCCGGTTACTTGCAGTGTTCCTTGAAATTGCGGTTGACGCCGGTGGGGTCCCTCCTTCTCGACCACTTCGCTGCCCGTAAATGTTATTTTCTCGTAGGTGGCGCCCTTCACGCGACTGGCGTGCCTTGACCGACTCGATGAGCGCGACGTAAAATTCTCCCGTCGTTCTGTGTGGAATTGCCGTTAATCCAAGTCCATCTTGGAGGTGTCGTAGACCGTCCACAATTTCCAACTTGATTTCTTTTACGGCCATATTTAAATCTGCACACAGACTCAGTTTGGCATGGAAGTAGTCCTGTATTGACTCTGATGCACCCTGGTATCGTCTTGTCATCGTTCTCCAACGTTCGCTGTATGTCTCCGTTGCATTATACATTTGGCTGAATTTTTGTTCAAAATCGTCCCAAGTCAGGATATCGGCGGATTCAAAGCGGAGCCACCCTCGTGCTGGTCCCGTCAGCTTCATTTTAGCTATTTCCAGCTGGTAATTCTTTGGCCAACGCTGGATTCGGCCCATTTGAATTATACTCCGTAGCCACTCCCTTGGTGACAGTGAGTCGTTTCCTCCTGAAAAGGTCTCCATATTCCGGATTAATTCTGTTGACATGTGATGTATCGGTCCGCTTACGTATCGTTCGTCGGGATATCCGTAGCGCATTCTTTCGTCAATGTCTGTCGGTAGCTGGCGTGTGCGTCGCGGTTCTGCATGCTCGTAATAGTCCACATTGCCGCAGATCGCCTCGCTGATGCGCTGTAAATGCCGGGGCACATTGCCTACGCCACTGTCGCTTTCGTCGTTGTGCCTCATGTCGTCGCGCCATTGCACGTGTCGTGGTTCGTCGCGTTCGCGACTCGCGACTCGTTCGTACCGCGCCCTATTATTGTCTGTGTACGAAGGTACGTGTCGCCACGTGTGACGATCGGCGCCATTACGTAATTGTTCGATGTCTTCGCGCACTATGCGTTCTTCGCGCGGATTGTCACGTTCATCATCGTCTATTTGTTTAATATATTTCGCGTCTTCACTCGATGTTGTTCGAACACGCCCGTTTCCTGCGTATCTTCCGTCAATCCGCTCGCGATGCCCGATTCGCGTATTCGGGCGAAGAGACATTCCGTCAAATTGTTCGTTCACGAAATTTTCGCGTTGTCTTACGATGTCGTCATTTACGCGCCACTCGCGATTTCTGTCTATGTCGGTCGGCCCGCACACATATCGTGGATAATAATACTCGCGAGGCTCGACCCACTCTTCGCGGCCACTCTTATACGTTCGCCAGTCTCTGTTTGTCGCGTCGGCCTGCCGCACTGCCGCTTCTCTGTCAGTCTCCGCGTATCGGTACGTGGTTGTATATGTGTCGCGCTCTCGTCCCTCGAACCTACCGCCTAACGCATTCGTGCTCATTGGTGCTTGGCGCGTCGCGCACCACTCCACGCTATTTGGTCTCGTGGTGAGAGGGGGCGGAGCCTCTCACGGGCCTCCCTTCTCACGTAGCCTAGGGTTATCGCGGTGGGTGTACTGCTTACCGTTAGCGCCGCTGTCTCGACTCTTTGTTTCGCGCCACCGTTCTCCTCGGCGGTGCCGCTAGTGGCTTGCGGCTGAAGGTCCCCCTCTATCGGCCGGTTTCCTCCTGCCACCTCCAGGATCGTGTTGTCGAGTGCCGACTGTTCGTCTTCCCCCGTTGGACTCCCTGTTGGTGGGGTTGTGAACGTATCTCTGAGTTCTTGTTGGAAGCGATCGAACGCGTCAGCGTTTGCCATTGTGTGTGTTGGTCGGTGGTTCTCACTTACACAACTATACTTGCCGCGCGAACTCGTAGCACGTGTTTACGCCCGTCTTTGGCCGTTGCCTTTGTCCTTACGAGGGCTCACTTTGTATTGATGACCTCTAACTTATGTGCTTCGTCTCTTGTGCTTTATACACTTTGTCTTTTGTCGATTTATACACTTCGTCTTTTGTAAAATTATACACTTGGTCTTTTCGTGAAAATTTTTACACTTTGTCTTTTCGTGAAATTTTACACTTTGTCTTTTTATCAATTTATACACTTCGTCTTTTCGTGAAATTTTACACTTTGTCTTTTTATCAATTTATACACTTCGTCTTTTCGTGAAATTTTACACTTTGTCTTTTGTAAAATTATACACTTGGTCTTTTCGTGAAAATTTTTACACTTTGTCTTTTTATCACTTTATACACTTTGTCTTTTTATTTACTTTGTATCACTGTGTCTTTTGCACTTTTATTACGCGAGCCTATGTCGCGTCTCTCTCTCCGTCTGCGTGACTGTGCATCCCACTTCTGAACTGTTGTAACTGAGAATCTACTACCGGATTGCCGTGAACGAATACACCACTAACCTTGTCGAACGTCTCAGCAATGGCACGAACGGACGCCTCGTGGCGTAGACCAAGAGTCCAAGCCCGCGATAGAGAGAGAGAGATATTGGTTATATGAATAGGAACGTCTTTATTTTTATTTCAGGTTATGGATATTTATGCACAGGTAAGGTATTCGTAAGTACAATATAATAACGCAACAACTCAATCGCAAACCATACGCTTAACGACGCTAACCGAGCTTCGCAATTTCAACCCGCAATACAATGTACTTCAGCTTTGTTAACGCAACTTTCCGTGCACACAGCAGTAAGTATTCGAACGTTATTTGTCGCACACCGCAGCAGTTACTCGACAGTAATTAATACCCTCACTTCTACAGTTTACTCGCAATATTCAATACACGCAACAATTTGCAAAACTAGTCATGCCACCGCAACCGAGCCCGGTCTTCCCTCGCGATGACACGCGCCGCAGTTTACCGTTCGGCTCCTTGTTCTCCACTGCCGCCGGTCGGCGTCTTCGCTTGGGTCCTCCCCTCGTTGCTACGCGGGCTCACGCATGCGCTCGTGCTCGCGTGGTCACCCGTCATGCCGTGATCACGTGACCAGGATCCTGGGTCTACGACAGTAGTTATCCGTCTTCTTATGAAAAATCCACACGGAGCGATGACTACAATTGTTGGTCTTCTTGGGCACTTCAATTGAAATAATTTCCATTGTTACTCCCTCTTGTTTCTTGAAGAAACACCAATGGCACAAATTGCGGATTGGGTGATAATAAGAATTATCTATACAAAAGTAATGAATGACACATTTCTACGTTGATTCTTGTAAGTTGTGCTAAGCGACAGTGCGAACAGATCCTCTTCTTTTAATCAACTCTTCAACTTCTATTGTTCATGCAGATAATATTATATATTCGATGTATCGTCTTGATAAAATGCTTACTCACCACTACATGAACGTTACAAATGCGCATTGGCAACATATCAGCATCAACAACAAACATAATACTTTTTATGTGCATTATGTCGCATGCATCTCTCCATTGAAGCGAAGTTTGTCGAAGTAATAGAGTTTATTCCGTGATGCGGTCCAATAATCGATAGAATATTTAATATCCTAGGCGATGCAACAATTATCGTTCATTTGTATGTTGTTGTATTCGTAGTGTCCGTATTAACGTTTTAAAAGGATAACAATAACGATGGCGATATACATTTTATTCGCTAAAGATATCTCAATAATTGTTTATAAACATAGAGAATTCTTCCAATTTCCTCGTACTTACAAAGCAGTTGTCGAAAAAGATTTATTAAACATCACATTTATAAATTATCATTTTTTTAAGAATATTGCTGATTTTATTTCATGTAATGTTCACTTTTATGAGGGAAAATATTTATTTCAAAATAAGCTATTTAAAAAAAAACGCTTGAGAAACGTTCAATTAAAAAGTGCTATATAACAAATTGTCCATGTAGTTTTTTCATCACATTATTGCATTTTGAAATATGATATTTCTTGTTAGGAACAGTTTTTTGCATTTTTCTTGAAATATCTTAAATATTTATAAGACGTATTATATAATTTATAATGCTCGTGTGAACCATGAAAACATGGTTTAGAAGTGAAACAATTCTTTAAGTATATATTTCAACAGTATTATTGTGTGTGGATATACAAAGTCCTGAAAAATACTAATCTCTAAATGTCATAAAAAAGTACTAGCAGGAATAGTTATTCTATACATTTATATTTAAATTGAGATACTGGCGTGCAAATATGTTATAATAATCTGTTTGTCATTTCTCATCAATATTGCCCATGCTTTTATGCCACATATTGTAATGAAATGTACACCGAGAAACATTTGCATTTTCTAAATTAGAGTACCTATTGTATATTCTATAAGCTCTTTTAATATATATTCCTTCCAAGTAACGATATTCTTTGTAGAACTTAATGTTTATGGAATTTTCTTACTTTTAGTATACACAGCTTAATCACGAAAACTCAACTTCTGCAAAGAGAATTAATTGTTTAAATAGATTTCCATACACTTTATGTCAACAGTGCATATACCCAAGGAATACATCGCAGTCTAAGTGACATCATTTTGACTTCAAATAATATAATTTTGACAGTCAAGTGTTTCTTAGGTATTCCTTGGGTATACGTTCAATGTTTGTTCTGTGTATTTTTTCTAAAAATGGCTTACAAAGTGGCTGGGTGCCTGAAGGAAAATTTGACTGATATGATAGCAACATTTTTCTATTATACTTTGTTTTTGAAATAGAAATATTCCTGCTTGAGTTTTATCTTTAGAACGCCTAACAGCTTATGATTTTTGGCTTATGAAATTTGACTCTAAAACTATTTTTTGAAAAAATATACTTCGTACACTTTTGTTTATCGTAATTACTTTTCTTTTTGTCAGCGAAGCTCTTAAAGGATAAATTAATCTTTTATTTTCAATATAAATATTTCAGATCATTGTTTTACTATTTTGCAATTTGTTTCAGCGAAATAGTAATAAAACAGGATTTTATGTGGTTAAAAATAAACATGTCGTTCATGATCCTGAAAGAAGAAGATTCTTTTTTTATTGATAAAACTTTACACATCTGTGGAACAAAACATAATTTAAATGTTTCATTTGATACGCAGATCCTGAGACAATATAATATTCGCAACTTGTAAAATTGATCAATATAAACGTGAAAGATTGTAGTAAAGTTAATACCATGGATTGAACTGTCAAATATGAAAATAGATCTCCTTTTTCAATATTGTTATTATCATACATAACGAGAACTGTACTGGTGGCTTTGATGAAGAATGAATAAGAACAGCAATTTGCGTAACCTGTCAATTTTACTGCAAAGATCATTTCTAAATTTAATTTCGACGATATGTGGAAGACAATCTTGCAGCGACACATGTCAAGTAAAAATTCCATAAAACTCGATAAACCTTTTTTGTTAACGTATTGTAAACAAAAGGAAATTTAAAGTATTCTCAATGTTTATGAATGGCTTATTAATATACTTTTCAAGAGAAAAGAGATAAATGTATATAGACTCACCGTTATCCTTTTCAAATAAATGCAAACAGCACAACTTAAAACGAACGATCAATTATCGTTGGGTCGTTTAAGATAATAATTCAGTCAAGTATTGGACTGAATTACAACGAAGTCAACTGCGTTACTTCGGCAAACTTCGCTTCTATGTACATTCTGTACATATATTGTAAAAAAATATATATACTAAAGAAGAAAATAACGTACACGTTGGCCAAGAATGGATTGCGTTCTTTTGGTAGTTCTTCCAACAATCGTTAACGCGGTTAGTTGGATTAACTGTCATATTTTTAGTTTTCAGAAGCTTTGAATCAAATTTGAGTATCTACAAATGCAATATTTTTAATTTTTGAATATGTTTTTATTTACAACTTAAGGAGTATGTATAAGAATTTGCATAAAAAAATATTTAAATTTTCACACATTATTCTTCTTCGCATCGGCTAATGTTTTCCGTGCGCGATCGGTCGGTGTACATCATTTTTCAAAAATGGCTGGTTTGAAACAGAAAAAAAAATTCCTCATTAACTACGTGGTATTAGCTATGACGTGACGGAGAGGTTTTTCTTTTTTCTTTGTCGCAATTTTCAGAGTAATATATGCGTGTTCTTATTATTAATATATATTGCAAAAAAAAAAAACGTATTGGCAAAGTCGTCCGTCACGTTGAAACGTGTATTCCTCTGAACATGTGTCCCAAATTTCAAGTCGATTCATCAATCACAGCCTGAGATATCGTGTACACCGTTTTGAAAAACGTAGTTTCGAGAAAAACGCGTTTAAAGTTTTAGCACTAGTTTTTTTGTGAAATCAATCAATTTACATGTCTTACCGTTAATCTGCCATTCCTGCCTCATATAGTGGACCTTCCTCCTCAAGGAAAGCCAGGTCAGTTACACCGCAAAATTTTGTGAGACCTTCATAACCAACACCAAGAAGTCTCATAGCGGAAACAATACGTCGGTTGATTTCGTAGGCATTTTTTATCAACGGGCAAGAGTTGATATAACGTGGTTCGCAGTTATTACAATTGACGACCAACTTGAAACCAAGTCCACGAATACTTGATTCACTAAACGTTAGATTTTCATCGCACTCTTTGCATTTAGCCATTCCACTTAGCATTGAAAAAAGTGACACAAAGTTTATGAAGCGATATCCGTGACCTGCACTTATTGGCACTTCCACCGAACGTGTTTTAAATTTTTTCGCGGAGTTATATGTTGATTCAGTTTCTCGCTCGAATGAATGTCGGTTGGGTATCGCTTTTTTTTGCGTCGACAAGGCCGTCCAGAACTTGAACGCCCACCCTTTTTATCACGGAACGTTCGATACATTGTAAGCAATTTGGGATTCTATGAAAAGATGTATACTGTGGCACAGTAAAGAGCAAACTGACTGTTTGACTGCCGAGACGCTATACTACACTTATATATACTATTCAGACGAGAAACCTATTTTGGGTGACTCGTTTCTATAGGGCATATTCAAAAACCTAACCGTTATTCGCAGATATTCTATAGAAGGACGGGATCTCGCTGCCCGACGTTCTGCGTAACCAGACGGACAGTTCCGATTTATGGATCTATTGATACTATGTACTGTATACTAAAATCAAAATTGAAGGTTGCTGATTTCACCCTATTTTGATCAGCTACCCTGCTGTCAGTGCACCAAATGTAGCCGAACTTGAACGATCGCTTAGGAATATTGGTGATGTAGCCTTTTTGCCTGCAGCAAACTCAAGATCCCTATACGATATATTCGGCGAGACTTTTTTTTCCTAATTGCGTTGTAATCCTGACATTCTGATGCACGTCATCTAACTGCAAACGATGGTAATTGCTGAATTGTTTGAAAAGTCGTTTTCTCATAAAATGCCCTGTGAAATTATCGATTTTTGTCCTCTGATTTTTTGTATTTTTTGTAAAAGAAGGTCGGGACAGCCGAGTCCGATCTCAAATACTATCTAATACTATGTGCAGCTGATCGATCATTCTAAATGTACGAGGGCTCATTGAAAAGTTTCCGGCCTCTTTAAGAAAAACACATATTTCGAAGCAAACCAAAATTTATTTCTCGATGTAGTCTCCCTGCAACTCGATACATTTGGTCCAATGTTTCTCCCATCCTTTGAAACTGTCGAAAAAAAAATTAATTGTCTAAACCTGAAAAATACTGGTATACAGCGTTTTCCACCTCAGCATTTGACTTATATTTTTTCCTCCGAATATTTTTTTCAAATTAGGAATCAGGAAAAAGTCGCTGGGAGCAAGATCTGGCGAATAGGGTGAGTGCGGAAGTAATTCAAACTTCAATTCGTTCAGTTTTGATATTGCGACCATGCATGTGTGAACCCGAGCGTTATCCTGGTGAAACAGGATTTTTTTCTTGGCCAAATGCGGACCTTTGTTCTTAATTGTGGCCTTCAATTTATTCAGCAATGCAGCGTAGTATTGTCCGATGATTATTTTACCCTTTGCAAGGTAATCGATAACAATTATTTCACGGCTATCCCAAAAAACTGTCGTCATCAATTTTCCTGCAGAGAGAACGTCCTTTGCCTTTTTCGAAGTTGGTTCCCCCACCGCAATTCACTGCATTGGTTGTTGTTTGGTCTCAGGCGTATGGTGATGTACCCTGGCTTCATCGACGGTTATTATTCGCCGCAAAAATTCTGCTAGATTTTTTTTATACAGGCTAAGACACTCGCGCGACATGTCCGTCCGCGCACTTTTGGTCGATCGTCAACAAGCATGGCGCCCAGCACGCGGATAATTTTCTCATATCCAAATCTTGATGTAAAACCTTGTGCACACTTGTGTAAAACCATGCAGATAATATCTCACAAGCCTCAGCAATATCCTTAACAGTCAATCAACGATCTTTCATCACAGTTTGATACATTGATTTGACCATTTCGTCAATTGTAGCGGCTTTCGGACGCCCGGAACGTTCCTCGCCTTTAAATGCTCGTACGATCACTCAGCCACCCAATGTTTGACGGTTGTAAATGACAACTTTGGAAGAATGCCATATACGAAGTAATGATCAGAATAACTTAAACTTTTTATGGTTTACATATGTCAAGGCTATCTATCGGACGGCGGAAGACATTTTTTCTACAGTTACTTTATGTCGAGGAGACCGGAAACTTTTCAAATGGCCCTCGTAATATATGGGTCATTCCGTCAATTATCGTACTCGGCGCCTAATTTTTCATTTGCCTGCTAATGTTATGGGAGTCTGTTTGCCGCTAGATTTAGCATCATGTCTGTATGGTGCGGTATTACGACGTTTATTATATTTGACGTCGTTTTTAATTCTTATTTTCAAATATTTTTCGGTTTTGTATATACTTTGGTATATTCTGGTACATTCGGTATTTTATTTACAAGAAAAGATAAGACCAATTCGAAGGTTTTCCGTACCATAGTCGCATGACACGTTTTGAAATTATTATAAATTTCGGGTTCAATTTCCATGATAGATTTCTCGCAAATGCGAACAATCAACAACAATGACTACATATTTTTGGACAATCAAAACTTCTAGGAAAACGGGTAATATTTTCCTGAAGCCATTTCGACAGCAAATGTTTACGGTATGGGCTAGTGAATGGAAAATAGTTCTTAGAAGCAGCAAGTAAGCCTACGTTAAATCTTGCAATACAAGACGAAGCAAGTGTACCGAAAATGTTAGAAACAATAGAAGTGAATTAAGTACTAATAATATAGTGATCCAAACACTCGCAGGAATAAACCATTACTGGAGTGGAATGTTGTAATCATGCCTGTAGCATACAGCAATAATATCTTAAACAATAAATAAGCGGTGAATTGCAGTAAAGTAAAGTTGGTCATCGTAACCAAGTAAACTTATTTTATCGCTTACGATATATTTTAATATTTCTTTTACTTTAAAGGTTTTTAACACGCATTAATTAACTTTTTTTCTCCAAATGCATTTATACAAATGATAGCTTACAGCAACATGGCAATTATTATGGAATATTCTTGTTATAAAGAAGGACTGCATTCGGCGCGGCACCAAAAGGAGGTAGAGCGTTTTGATTGGTCGAATTCAATCGCTTCTCATTCCAAAACTATGGCCTATTGACCATTCAAACTTCACACACACGTTCCTGAGACCATTCCCGATTAACCTAATAAATAAATTGGTCCGGGTTTCTGGGACACCCTGTATAGTCTTGTATTTTATTGTTATTGTTTTTATTCAATATATTTACAGGTAACACTTAAAACGGGCTATACATGTTTGTAAACATGATGTTATATATGCATTTTCAGCTCCCTCTGGCCTGGTGGAACGGCCATTTTTTATGTATATTTTTTATGCTTTATATGTTTTAGTTTCTTGTAGTAGCGTCGGGCAATTCTATCGAATTTCAGTTTATTCGATGAAAATACTTTACAAAAAGCAACCAGGCAATAGCCACGAGACATATAGTCAATAATGATTCTCCACACACTATTGACTTTATTGACTGCAAGGTTTTGGTATTCCATTGATAACTTGCGGTGTTTTGACGTATATGATTGTGATGTCTGTTGACGAGAGGGAGCCACCCGTAGCTGCCGAGTAATGCGCCTTGATCATTGTTGTCTTGATATGGCAACCCAATGCATTCCATGTTTTGTATGATCGTCTGTTTTTGCGACTATTGCAGTGGGTCTAGACTAACGACTCGGTAGGTGATCGGCAGGAAACACTCCTTTTGTCTGAGCTGACACATGTTGTCGTCCCTCTAGTGTCTCCAGATTGTTCATTATAGTCATGCTCCTATGCGGCGAGGGGCACTTAGGCGGTGGAGGTGACCGTAGTTTATTACAGTAGAGGGCCACTATTTCACCCTCTGCAGGTACTGTTGCATCACAGGTATTTGATTTGACACTGTTGGCACTGTTTACAGATACAGGGGCTATATACTGTCTGCCTGTGTGTGTGTCTTTTTTTACCTACGATACACTATGTATCGTAGGGTGGCGTGTTCTTGAAGCTGGATCCTTCGTACTCTTCTAAATTGATGATAGCACGACCTATGTTAGCACATTACGTAGAATTTCCGCTTACTGTACATCACGTGTGTATATACGGAGCGCATAACGACACATGGCTGTCAAGTTAGCGTAAACTTTCCACAAGGGTGTATCGCCGTCAAACCACTCGAGACCACGAAGAAAACGCGTTAGACGATTATTGCTGACGCACACTCCTTTAGATAAATTGCTAAACGCGTACGCTGCCTCGATTACCCGACGGCCTAAACTATCGCCTCAAAGTTTAGTTGCGGCAATTTCTTTAGGTAGATTGTAAGACTCATTGTCGATAGATTACCGACAATAGTTCTCAAGAAATACATTATGTAAATAGCCGATAGGAGCGTTCCAGTCTATTGTATGAAAGTCAGCGAAGAGTGTAACCATCTAGACGCGTACGAAGCCCTCCCGGGCATAAAGAAAGCGAGCAACGCTCACCTCCCCCCAATCGTCGTTGAACGACCACGCCAGTAACACGTGAAAATAACGATTAAAACTAAAGAACGCACGCAAAGTTATCAAAGAGTATTCCCGCCAGGCAGGAGCATCCAAAATAAAAAATACGAGAATAGGATTACTTGTGGTCGTGTCGATAAATCAGGTATGATATTTTAGAAATAGCCTCCGTTAAATAGGTCTAATTATAAAATTTAACTCCTAACGGCCAATCGTCATATCACCCATTTAGGACGATTGGGCCGCATTGCACGCCGCTTTACAAGCCACACAGGCACGCCGCATTGTGTGGGACTAACGGAAGGGAAAACGATATCGCTCCCTTTAATCGAGATGGGAAGCCTCCGTCCTTAATTACTAAAAAGAACGGAAATCTGCATTCGCGTCTGTGATGTCGTATTGGCCAGCCGCGTGAAGCACCACATATAGGCTCAATAGAGGCACGAAGCGTTGATCGGCCGCCATGTCATGGTCCCAACGTCAAACGGCTACCCTGTAAGGCCTCGAGCAGCGTTCGACATCTGATTAAGCTAAGTGGCCGTCGAAAGTTAATTACAATTATATTCTGCGACATCGCCAGAGTACCGGTCTGATTTGCGTTACTGACCGTGTCGGAAATTTATAGAAAGGTGAAATAACCTCTGTGAAGAATACATGTCAGTAGATACATGGAAAGTGCAAATAGCAATCGTACATAAGACTGGAAACAGATTTCTTTCAAAAAACGATCGTATAACAGGATCATTTAAATCGATCCATAGTGTCAATACTTAACCTTCTGGTCTGTGGTGTCTAAGTGTCAAATGTGAAAATATAGAGTGATACGTCTAGTCAGCCAGATATTCGTGGATTTTAGAACCGATAAGCATACAGTAATTACATTGCAATAATTAATAATTGAATTGAATAATGCTGTCATTCTAATAAGTTTATTGCTGATAAATAGAAAATATATTGTGTTATAATTGCTATGCAATTGGATCTCGAGTGCGGTATGCGCACCATAAAATAAATGTTTGTGGATATTAAACTTTGTTCTTGATATTGAACTATTACATTGCAATAATTAATAATTGAACTGAATAATGCTGTCATTCTAATAAGTTTATTGCTGATAAATAGAAAATATATTGTGTTATAATTGCTATGCAATTGGATCTCGAGTGCGGTATGCGCACCATAAAATAAATGTTTGTGGATATTAAACTTTGTTCATGATATTGAACTATTACATTGCAATAATTAATAATTGAATTGAATAATGCTGTCATTCTAATATATTTATTGATGATAAATATAAAATATATTGTGTTATAATTGCTCAGCAGTTGAATCTCGAGTGCGGTATGCGCACCATAAAATAAATGTTTGTGGATATTAAACTTTGTTCTTGATATTGAACTATTACATTGCAATAATTAATAATTGAATTGAATAATGCTGTCATTCTAATATATTTATTGGAGATAAATATAAATATATTGTGTTATAATTGCTCAGCAGTTGAATCTCGAGTGCGATATGCGCACCATTAAAATAAATGTTTGTGAATACTAAACCTTGTTCATGATACTGAACTATTAGATTGTAGCCATTTAGAATTGAATTGATCAATGCTGACATTATTAAACATCAATTGTTGAGAAGCAGAAAACATGCTCTGGTATGATTGCTATGGACATGAGTACACTTCGTTATATCATCGCACCATATGTTTGTCGAACCATGCGACTTGTACAATTGCTTGATTAATTTGAATTCTGTGTGGTAGGGGTTATGCGCGTAGGATAAGTTAATTAGTGTGAGTGCACCCCTTCGACGAATTATGAACGTTAATGTGAAACTGAATGGAGTTTATGATCGCGGGCACGTGAAAAGCGGAGTGAAGGTAGTGCAAAGACATTCGGTAGACAAAATTGTTATGTACATTGAAGCTTCAATCTTTACCGGAGGCATTAACTGTATCCTGCCCGGCGGAATATGATATAAAGTGATATGATGAATCACCTGTGATATACTACCTGCACCATTAAACTAATTACAGTGTCCAGAGATACCTACTGTTTTATATTGTGAAAATTTGTATGCGATAAAAAATTAGTCGCTACACACGGAGAATAACGATATCAGTGATAAAGGTCCTTGCGAAATATACATATTTTGAACATAAAGGCATTCTCGTGAAACCCCACCCAAAGACAAAATAAAGAAAAGCTAAAGAATAAAAAGAAGATTTTAATTATCATAAGATACTTGCCGCGCTCTGCGTATTGGGCCTAGATATCCACTATAGCGTCCATGAAGGTGGTTTACGGTAGACTGTAGTCGAATACGCATACGTAGTGAGATTTAAATATCCGTATGTCTCGATAGCGCTCTCTTTGACCGATACACGATGCTGTTGTAAACGGTATGTAGTAGAGAGGGAATGGTTTCGACTCTGCTGTCACTTATCGTGCAGGCACAAAAATCTTTAATAACCTGACGATCAGTCAATCTTAATCACATTGGCGTATTCAGCATAATCGATGCAATTTATTGTAGTAGTGAGAGTTTTGGCAAAGCGCACTTCGATCCTCACGCCAACATATCACATGAAATTTCAAAGTGTAAAGCAGTATGCCGATAAATCAGGTGACAGGTCAAAGGCCAACAGACAATAACCGTTAGCGTATGATTAACAGGAAATATCTATACTGTCATTTCGAAAGTGTATACCTGTGTCAGAAAAGAGCGTGTAATAACCGTGAATCCACGTATCGTTGTCGCCAAACTCGGGCTGAAGCGGTGTTCCTGGTATCTGTTAACCGTCCACGTAGAGAGATAGAAATGTATTGAATGCTATAGGAAATTAAAGAGGTCGAGCGTTTTGTCACCGTTAAAAGCTCTGCTGTGCACAAAACCGAGTATTATACGTTTCGGTAATTATCCAAGGATTACATTATTATTATTAAATTCTGAATTTATGCGACAATTCCCGACCACTTGTTAAGATGGAAATTTCGGTAAATCGCAACTCGGGGTGTGAGTCAGCGTTACCCAGATTCCTGCGTTATCGATCTTTCTTGGTCGAAAGATCTCAAACAATCGAATCCCTAATTTTTGTCAACTCTGATTGCCTCACTCATTCGTAAAGAATTAATGAAGCAACCACAATTGACGGTTTTTAATTTCTAAAGAAATCGTGAAAAAATATCACCACAGCCCGGGATCGAACCGGGAACTCCAGAATTCTAGCCTGGTACGTTACCAATTACGCCACCGTGGCTCTGGTGACATCAATTCACGATCTCTATTTTAATGTCAGCAATTCAAGCAACTTTTTATTAATCAATCGGTCGTGTATATGTTATTATTATTAAATTCTGAATTTATGCGACAATGGCTGTGGTGATATTTTGATGTGACTGATTTGCGGCAGGTTCATAATTCAGTAATATTTCAATGTCTGCACGGTAGGCAGAATTATTATCAGGTGGTGCAACGAGTTTTTGGTACGTGATCACGCAGATAGACGAGGTCCATGGGGACTTTCGCAAGGAGCACGAGCTCTTAGAAAGTTTATGGCCCACATTATACCTCGACCATGAAGGAGTAACTTTAAAACTAGGCTGCGCCATACTTGGCAGTTCGAACACTCATGCAGCTTACGGAAGATGGAGGCCATCGTTTTCCGCTTGCTGACTTGTGCATGGCGGGCGGTTTTCCACTCGCCAAGTGGCACTCGTCAAACCTCAAAGTACTTGCCAATATCTCATCATCAAGGTCAAGCTCAGCTATCTCAATGGACGACTGCGAGATAAAGATTCTTGGTTTGACTTGGCTTCCTAGTAAAGACAAGTTTACATTCGCATCCCGGTTCAACTCAGCTCAAGGAAGTTTCACGAAACGCCTCATTCTCTCTGAGGTGGCTCAGCTCTTTGATCCACTTGGTTTCGTCTCACCGGTTGTGATAAGAGCCAAGATTCTTTTACAAGAGCTTTGGCTTCACAATCTCAAATGGGATGATCCACTGCCATCCCAAGTCTCATCTCATTGGACTGTCATCAGAGCAGATCTCACTAGCTTGGCCAAGCTCTCAATTCCACGGTGGTTTAATGCATGGAACGACTCAACAGTGGAACTTCACAGCTTCTCTGATGCATCTCAACCAAGCCATGGCTGCAGTGATTTATATCACTGTTAACTCATCATCCACAGGAATGGTGGCTTCACTTGTCTGCTCAAAACGCGCGTGGCACCACTCAAGAAGCTCACCATACCAAGGCTTGAACTGACTGCAGCTTTGTTGTTAGCGAAGCTGGTTGCATACGTTCAAGCCACACTCAAGGTTAAAATCTCATCTGCTCACCTGTGGACGGACTCATCGGTAACTCTCACCTGGATCAAAGCACATCCTTCTTGGTGGAAGGACTATGTCCGAAATAGAGTCGCTCAAATACAGGAACTCACACCCAGTGCTCAATGGCGTCACGTGTCAGGCACAAGTAATCCAGCTGACTGTGCCTCGCGGGGCATATCAACATCTCAATTATCTTCTCATCAGCTGTGGTGGTCAGGTCCACCGTGGATGGCGAAGCCTGTTGAATTTTGGCCGAAAGCCACAACTGATTCAGAGGATTTGAGCATTATGGAAGCCCGACCGGGGGTAGCTCTCCTCGCGGCAACACAGGCGCCTGAGTATCATTGGGAGCTCATTCATCGCTGTTCTTTGCTCTTAAAATTATGTCGTCTCACCTCATATTGTGTCAGGGTAGTGGCAAAAATGAGGAAGAGGTTAGAATCGGCAGGGAACGCTCCACTCACTGCGAGAGACATGGCTGCAGCAAACACATTTTGGACGAAAGTCACACAAGCCGTGTTTTTCAAGCACGAGATACAAGTGCTGCAGTCAGGCTCGCATCTGTCATCTGCTCACCCCTTCAGTCGACTAACATCCTTGATCGACGAGGAGGGTGTACTTAGGGTAGGAGGTTGCCTTGCTCAATCAGCACTCACGTATGAAGGAAGGCACCCTGCGATTCTACCTCGTCATTCTAGATGCACGACTCTCATTTTCAATCAAGCTCACGTGCGAACTCTTCACGGAGGCACGCAGCTCACACTAGCTCAAGTTAGGCTAACGCATTGGATCATTGGCGGTAGAGCTCCTGTCGAATCTCATATATTACATTGCGTGGTGTGTGCTCGACAGAGAGGAGTCCGTGCACAACAATTGATGGGTCGACTTCCTCTGTCACGAGTCACACCATCGCGCGCATTTGCTCACACAGGAGTAGACTACGTCGGTCTTCTCACGTTCAAAACTTGGAAGGGGCGAGGCATTCCTCACACCATCTATTCTGACTGTGGCACTAACTTCGTTGGTGCACACAAATTCATATGTCAGATGTTTAGGAAGGCCTTGCAAGAGCATCATCTCATTGCTTCTTCTCTCGCAAATCAACAGATTGCGTGGAAGTTTAATCCACCTGGGGCGCCACACATGGGTGGCAAATGGGAAGCAGCTGTACAGTCTGTTAAATTTCATCTGCGGCGAACGGTGGGTGTTACAGAACTCACGTTCGAAGAACTCGCAACGCTGGTGGCTCAAATTGAGGCTATACTGAACTCAAGGCCGCTGGAACCACTCAGCGATGATCCAGATGATTCATCAGCGCTCACGCCTGGACATTTTCTCATTGGTGAAGCACTCACAATGGTCCCAGAGCCGAATCTCGAGGATTTGGCAATCTCACGGCTCTCAAGGTGGCAATTGTTACAGCAAAAGATACAACAATTTTGGCGACAATGGTCTGCACACTATTTACAACGGCAGCAGTCGATTTCAAAGTGGCATCACTCTAATAACATCATCAAGATTGGCTCGTTGGTCCTGCTCACGGATGAGCGCTTTCCACCGTGCAAATGGCCACTTGCACGAGTCACGGCGTTGCTTCCAGGCAAAGACGGGCTCACCAGGGTGGTGACACTCAGAACTGCTACCACTACGCTCACCAGGCCGATCTTAAAACTTGCTGTCCTGCCTATCTCATCCGACAAAGAGCAATAATTAATCATCGACCCCGTTGCTTATGGCGGGCGGAATGTTGGAGAATCAGCTGGCGCACGGCGATCGATAATCGTCGTGCGCCTACCTGTTGCGCTGCTTTGCTACACGTTGTTCGGTTGAGTCGGAGATAGCCGAAGCATGGGCACACACATACACGCTACGCAGAAGCTCTTCCAGCTCGTCGTATGCATCGGACATTTCCTGTGTACGCAGGAACACTCTCATCACACTCTCGACAAACATTACTCGGCACCAAAACGCGTCGCTCAAATTCTCTTTGCTGTATCGCGGATACATATTGCTTTTTATTGTTCACAAGTAGGATGCTAAAGACAGACTAAGTGCTCGAGATGCTGCTAGAGAGTATCACGAGAACAAAGATAACAATCTCCTATGAATCATTACTAGGTATCCATCACTTTGAATGCAACGAAAGCGGTTTTCGAGCATGCATAGCCCTGCGCTGTGCTCCTCGCAAAGCGCTTACTCTGCAGTAAAAGATATAGAATATGATCCCTGACAGAGAGAGAGAGAGAGAGAGAAAGAGAGAGAGAGAGAGAGAGAGAGAGAGAGAGAGAGAGAGAGAGAGAGAGAGAGAGAGAGAGAGAGAGAGAGATTGATTGATTGATTGATGTTTATTAGCTTTCTCAGCTATTTGTTGTACATAATTTACATGTTTATCTTACGTTTCTATTGAACTTATTTAATTTCGCTTATAATAAATGCTTTTAACATACTCTTGTATTGAACTAGTTTTACACAGCCTTTAACCTCTACTGGCAACGCATTATACATTTTCACTCCTTCGTAAAACATACTCTTTTGCGCATTTCTCGTTCTTCTAAAATGAATTACAATATTTTCCGCTTGACGCGTTTCCCGACTCGTTCTAGATTTAACAGCTTGGAATTTACTCGTCAGTTCCTTCGGCAATAATTTCTTAACAGCCTTGAAAATAAATATACACACATTATAATACAGTCTCTGTCTCACACTCATAAACTGAACCGCTTGTAACATATCGTCCACCTTCGTATACCGGCTGCATTGCAATATGACTCTCATCGCTCTGTTCTGCGCTATCTGCAGTTTATTCAACTCTGTCTCACCCATATCCACTAGCAGTGTTGCGCAATACTCAAAGTGCGGTGCTATGATTGCCTTATATACAACACATCTGGTGTATGCCGATATATATTGTCCTATTCTGTTCAGAAAACTCGTTTTTTTACCTATTTTTTTCAACATATACTCACAGTGGTCTTTAAATCGTAGCTTATCATCTATCATTACACCTAAATATTTAATTACCTCCACTCGCTCTAACTCGGTTCCATCCCTGCATTTCAATACAATATTCCCTCTCAATTCTTTTCTTACACTCCTCACAATCATATATTTGGTTTCTTCCGCATTCATTTTCAGTTTGTTCCTATTCATCCATCTTTCCACTATGTTTAATGCCCCATTCATCTTTCTTTCCACCTCCGCACTACTGTCTCCAGTAACATATACTAGTGTATCATCAGCAAACATTTTTATTTCACATTCTTCTGGACATATTTCAATTATATCATTTATATATATAATGAACAGCAGAGGCCCTAATACGGATCCTTGTGGTACCCCGTATTTCGTTGTAATAATTTCAGAAAATTCCTCATTAAACCTGACTTTTTGCGTTCTATTGTTTAAGTATGACCTAAACCAATCTAACACTTTACCTCTAATTCCATATTGAGACATTTTTTCTATTAACAATTCTCTATCCACTGTCTCAAATGCTCGTTTTAAGTCCATGAACATTACTCCTACTATTTTTCCTTTGCTTATGTTTAATTTCCATTCGTCTATCACGGTTTGAATCGCCGTTTCACATGAAAATTGTTTTCTAAAACCCGACTGATGCTCTGTTATAACCTCATTTGATTCCAAATACTTTTCGATTTGACTCTTTACTACCAACTCTAGGACCTTCTCGTACAGTGGCAACATATTAATTGGCCGGAAATCCTTCGCGCTATTGGCTTTCTCTATCTTTGGTATCGGTATGATCGTGGACGTTTTCCAACTATTAGGACAGCAGCCCTCTCTTAGGGATTCATTGATTACATCAACAAACTCCTGTTCAATTGCACTGAACGCCAACTGCAATATTTCGCTTGATATTCCTTCTTCTGTACCTTTCTTCTTCGGGAGTCCCTTAACTATTTTATCGAGTTCCTCTATTCCGATATTCTCGAAATTTTCTATGCTTCTTTCGTTTCTCACGCCACCACCCATCAAGATTCTTCTGCTACCTGGCCTTCCAGATGCATCTCTCTCTATTGAACTTACTATGTTATTAATACTTTCAACGTAAAACACATTAAATTTGTCAACTGTCCTTCTCTCCGCCATATCGCCCGATATTTCAAAATTTATATTTCCAATTTCTCTCTCTTTGGCTGGTCCCCCTCTAATAAGTTCTTTCAAGGTTTTCCACATTTTTTTAGGGTCGTTCTTATTGCAGTCTATCATATTCTCGTAATATATTTTTTTCTCTTTCCTTATCAATTTAACTACTGCATTTCTTTCTACTTTGAACTGTTCCCAGTTATCATCCTTTCCCTCATGAATTGCTTCCCTATAAGCATTATCCCTTTTACCTGCCGCCCTTCTTATCTCATCAGAGTACCATTTTTTACCTTCCCATATGTTTGGAATCCTAACTACCTTTTTTGGTGCTACTATGTCCAACGTATCTACTATACTATCGACAAGCATCTTTGCCTTTCGATGTATATCTCCATCCGTCCATTGTCGCACGGCGTTTTTCAAGACTGTTGTAAACTCTTTCACGTCAATTTTACTATAATTCCTAGCATTATACTCTCTCTGTTTCCTCTCTGTATTGCTCGTTCCTAATACTACTTTTACCCACGCATGGTCTGTTATTTTTGGTTCGTGTTCCACATGCACTTGCACACCTGTATTTGCAAATACAAGATCAATAATTGTTCGACTATCCTGCGTTATTCTCGTTGGCTCGTTTACATACTGTTTCATCCCTAAGCTTAACATTCCTAAAATTAGTTGTTTTTTATAAAACGAGTTTCCTTTGACATCTATGTTAAAATCACCTATTATTAAACAATCTCCTTTTATTGTTAACTCTTCAGTTATATCCTCTATGAATCTTATAAATTCCGCATCTGACGCACTCGGTGAATGGTACACCACTATTATAACTCCTTTATATATCTTATCATTGACCTCTATTGCTACACTCCAGCAGTTTGACTCAATTTTATTCTTCCTTACTAATTCATATTTAATACCATATCTTACGTATACTATTGCCCCTCCTGTGTTTCTATTTTCTGCATCGCACCTAATTGCACTATAGCCCGGCATATATACTTCACTGTCCCCGATTTCAGCAGTCACCCTCGTCTCCGATAACGCTATGATTGCAGGTTTCATTCTGTCAACCACCTGGTGTCGTATCTCTTCGTTATGTGCTAAGAGACTTTGCGTATTCGTGTACCATATCGTCTCTTCCTTCTGTGATTGCTATTCTATCCAGCCCGTTCTCTTCTTTTCCTCTTGCAACGCTCTTTTGTATGTTGGACATTCCCGGTCCAGCGCACTATGTTCAACATTTATCTTCAGATTGTACGTTTGGTTTTTAAACGCACAGTTTACACACTTACTCTTATTTATTGTACACTCTCTTGCGTTGTGTTTTCCTGCACATTTGTAGCAGGTTTCTTCTCTTGTACAATTCTTCGCTATATGATAATAGCCCCAGCACTTGAAGCATCGCTTTACGTTGACGTGATTGAAAACCGGACATTTTCTCCATCCCACGCTGAGCTTACCTTTTCTCAGTAGCTCCTCGTGACTTAGTTCATCTACTTCTAGTATTATTGATCCATGGTAGATTTCTCTTCTGTTTCGCTCCTGTTCCCTTCCCTTCATTAATCTTTTCACGATCTTCATCTCCCTTCCTTCGGTTTCCTCTATCCCATTCTGCTTTTTAATTGTGTCAACTAGTTCTTCATCGGTCAATTTAAGTTCATCTTCTTCCACATTTACTATTTTTATCTTCGGATTCATCTGCGTCGACTCAGTAACTTTAAAACCCTCACCCATTCTATCCTGTACTGCGGCTTTCAGTATTCCACTTTCTTCTCCCGATTCATATCCCAGGATCACAGTTCCATTACTGCCTTTTTTCAGTTTTGTTATTCCCACCGTCATACTCTTTATATCCACCTTCTCTTTTATCTCTCTTTTAGTTTTTTCGCTTTCCTGTTGTACTTTTGGTTTGATGATGATCACCTTTTCCTTTTTTTTTTCTTTCACTACATTGCTGTAGGTTACCCTTTCGGTGCTCGAACCTTCTCCCTGTATCATTATTTTCATTTCCTCTATCTGTTGTTTCACACCTTCCATTTCTGCACCAATTATCTCTTGGATCATCTTCTTTATTTCATTCTTGCAAGCGATTTCGTCCTTCATTGCCTTCACTGTTTTTATCAGCCAGTCTATTTTTGCGTCAGCCGTTATTGATGAACTCATACTTCTGGTTCCTCCTATCGCTCCAGTCGATGCCAATCGATCTCTGCTACCACCTGTTGTCGGCGTCACTGTCTTCATAAGTTCATCTTCTGCATTGAATGTATCAAATGGACCCTTGCACTGTACTAGTTCACGATTCCTATCCATTGTTTTATGCTTATTCACACACCCTGGGTGGTAAAAAAGTTTCGGACAAATTTTGCATCGTACTACCTGGCTTTTGATTGCTTTTTTGCAAGCGGAGCACCGATACTCGTCGTATTCGCCCGTACTGTCCATGTTTTGCTGTAGTAGCTGATAAGTTACCGACGCGTGCACCTGTACATACCAACCGATAACTATATCATAATCACCGTGATTGCCTGATCACTCCACGTATTTGTCACCGTGGCAGCAATAATGGCCGCCCACACCACATTCGTCGAGTGAGAACCTTTGGCGCACGATTATGTTGCTAGCACCGTTAATACGATAGCTACCAAGCCATTCGCTAGTTCAAAATATTCACCACACAAAACCGATCACATTGATATAGTTTTCACACTATTATACGACTTCATTCCACTATATAATTATCAGAATTACGGAGCGTCTGACA